>OY288281.1:31704037-32029560 GCA_958450335.1 Hibiscus tridactylites
CATTGAAAGGCCCATTTAGACCTGCTCGTCCGAAACCACTACAAAATGGACCGCAAATTTTTTTTATTCAAATATTAGGAGTTCAAATAATTGATTAGGAGCTTTTCAACACAATTATATTGTGAAACCACAATTTCTGTACTTTTTTACTCAGTTAAAATACCAACGGGTCCATTGAAAGGCCCATTTCGACCCGCTCGTCCGAAACCTCTACAAAAAGGACTGCAAAATAAGTTTTAATCAAATTTCAGGAGTTCATGTAATTTATTAGGAGCTTTTAAACACAATTATATTGCAAAACCTCAATTTTTGTACTTTTTACTCAATTTAATTCCAACGGGTCCATTAAAAGGCCCATTTAGACCTGCTCGTCCGAAACATCTACAAAAAAGGACCGCAAAAACAAGTTTTAATCAAATTTTAGGAGTTCAAATAATTTATTAGGAGCTTTTCAACACAATTATATTGCAAAAAGCTAAATTTCTGTACTTTTTACTCAGTTAAAATTCCAACGGGTCCATTGTAAGGCCCATTTAGAACTGCTCGTCTGAAACGTATCAAAAAGGACTGCAAAAAGGTTTTAATCAAATTTTAGGAGTTTATGTAATTTATTAGGAGCTTTTCAACACAATTATATTGCAAAACCTCAATTTTATACTTTTTACTCAGTTAAAATTTCAACGGGTCCATTGAAAGGCCCATTTAGACCCGCTCGTCCGAAACCTCTACAAAAAGGACAGCAAAAATGTTTTATTCAAATATTAGGAGTTCAAATAATTGATTAGGAGCTTTTCAACACAATTATATTGCAAAACCTCAATTTTATACTTTTTACTCAGTTAAAATTCAAACGGGCCCATTGAAAGGCCAATTTAGACCCGCTCGTCCGAAACCTCTACAAAAAGGTTCGTAAAAATATTTTATTCAAATATTAGGAGTTCAAATAATTTATTAGGAGCTTTTCAACACAATTATATTGCAAAACCTCAATTGCTGTACTTTTTACTCAGTTAAAATTCCAACGGGTCCATTGAAAGGCCCATTTAGACCTGCTCGTCCGAAACGTCTACAAAAATGACCGCAAAATGTTTTATTCAAATATTAGGAGTTCAAATAATTGATTACGCGCTTTTCAACACAATTATATTGCGAAACCTCAATTTCTGTACTTTTTACTCAGTTAAAATACCAACGGGTCCATTGAAAGGCCCATTTCGACCCGCTCGTCCGAAACCTCTACAAAAAGGACTACAAGATAAGTTTTAATCAAATTTTAGGAGTTCATGTAATTGATTAGGAGCTTTTCAACACAATTATATTGCAAAACCTCAATTTTTGTACTTTTTACTCAATTTAATTCCAACGGGTCCATTGAAAGGCCCATTTAGACCTGCTCGTCCGAAACCTCTACAAAAAAGGACCGCAAAACAAGTTTTAATCAAATTCTAGGAGTTCAAATAATTGATTAGGAGCTTTTCAACACAATTATATTGCAAAAGCTAAATTTCAGTACTTTTTACTTAGTTAAAATTCCAACGGGTCCATTGTAAGGCCCATTTAGACCTGCTCATCCGAAACGTATCAAAAAGGACTGCAAAAAAGGTTTTAATCAAATTTTAGGAGTTTATGTAATTGATTAGGAGCTTTTCAACACAATTATATTGCAAAACCTAAATTTTATACTTTTTACTCAATTAAAATTTCAACGGGTCCATTGAAAGGCCCATTTAGACCCGCTCGTCCGAAACCTCTACAAAAAGGACCGCAAAAATGTTTTATTCAAATATTAGGATTTCAAATAATTGATTAGGAGCTTTTCAACACATTTATACAGCAAAACCTCAATTTCTGTACTTTTTACTCAGTTAAAATTCTAACGGGTCCATTGAAAGGCCCATTTAGACCTGCTCGTCCGAAACCTCGACAAAAAGGACTGAAAAATAGTTTTAATCAAATTTTAGGAGTTCAAATAATTTATTAGGAGCTTTTCAACACGATTATATTGCAAAACCTCAATTTTATACTTTTTACTCAGTTAAAATTCAAACGGGCCCATTGAAAGGCCCATTTAGACCTGCTCGTCCGAAACCTCTAAAAAAAGGTTCGCAAAAATGTTTTTATTCAAATATTAGGAGTTAAAATAATTGATTAGGAGCTTTTCAACACAATTATATTGCAAAACCTCAATTACTGTACTTTTTACTCAGTTAAAATTCCAACGGGTCCATTGAAAGGCCCATTTAGACCTGCTCGTCCAAAACCTCTACAAAAAGGACCGCAAAAATGTTTTATTCAAATATTAGGAGTTAAAATAATTGATTAGGAGCTTTTTAACACAATTACATTGCGAAACCTCAATTGCTGTACTTTTTACTCAGCTAAAATTCCAACGGGTCCATTGAAAGGCCCATTTAGACCTGCTCGTCCGAAACCTCTACAAAAAGGACCGCAAAATTTTTTTATTCAAATATTAGGAGTTCAAATAATTGATTAGGAGCTTTTCAACACAATTATATTGCGAAACCACAATTTCTGTACTTTTTACTCAGTTATAATACCAACGGGTCCATTGAAAGGCCCATTTCGACCCGCTCGTCGAAACCTCTACAAAAAGGACTGCAAAATAAGTTTTAATCAAATTTTAGGAGTTCATGTAATTGATTAGGAGCTATTAAACACAATTATATTGCAAAACCTCAATTATTGTACTTTTTACTTAATTTAATTCCAACGGGTACATTGAAAGGCCCATGTAGACCTGCTCGTCCGAAACCTCTACAAAAAAGGACCGCAAAACAAGTTTTAATCAAATTTTAGGAGTTCAAATAATTTATTAGGAGCTTTTCAACACAATTATATTGCAAAAGCTAAATTTCTGTACTTTTTACTCAGTTAAAATTCCAACGGGTCCATTTGTAAGGCCCATTTAAACCTGCTCGTCCGAAACGTATCAAAAAGGACTGCAAAAAGGTTTTAATCAAATTTTAGGAGTTTATGTAATTGATTAGGAGCTTTTCAACACAATCATATTGCAAAACCTCAATTTTATATTTTTTACTCAGTTAAAACTTCAACGGGTCCATTGAAAGGCCCATTTAGACCCGCTCGTCCGAAACCTCTACAAAAAGGACCGCAAAAATGTTTTATTCAAATATTAGGAGTTCAAATAATTGATTAGGAGCTTTTCAACACATTTATACTGCAAAACCTCAATTTCTTTACTTTTTACTCTGTTAAAATTGTTACGGGTCCATTGAAAGGCCCATTTAGACCTGCTCGTCCGAAACCTCGACAAAAAGGACTGCAAAATAGATTTAATCAAATTTTAGGAGTTCAAATAATTTATTAGGAACTTTTCAACACAATTATATTGAAAAACCTCAATTTTATACTTTTTACTCAGTTAAAATTCAAACGGGCCCATTGAAAGGCCCATTTAGACCTGCTCGTCCGAAACCTCTACAAAAAGGTTCGCAAAAATGTTTTATTCAAATATTAGGAGTTCAAATAATTGATTAGGAGCTTTTCAACACAATTATATTTCAAAATCTCAATTTATGTAATTTTTACTCAGTTAAAATTCCAACGGGTCCATTGAAAGGCCTATTTAGACCTGCTCGTCCCAAACCTCTACAAAAAGGAACGCAAAAATGTTTTATTCAAATATTAGGAGTTCAAATAATTGATTATGAGCTTTTCAACACAATTATATTGCGAAACCTCAATTTCTGTACTTTTTACTCAGTTAAAATACTAACGGGTCAATTGAAAGGCCCATTTCGACCCGCTCGTCCGAAACCTCTACAAAAAGGACTGCAAAATAAGTTTTAATCAAATTTTAGGAGTTCATGTAATTGATTAGGAGCTTTTCAACACAATTATATTGCAAAACCTCAATTTTTGTACGTTTTACTCAATTTAATTCCAACGGGTCCATTGAAAGGCCCATTTAGACCTGCTCGTCCGAAACCTCTACAAAAAAGGACCGCAAAACAAGTTTATTCAAATTCTACGAGTTCAAATAATTGATTAGGAGCTTTTCAACACAATTATATTGCAAAAGCTAAATTTCTGTACTTTTTACTTAGTTAAAATTCCAACGGGTCCATTGTAAGGCCCATTTAGACCTGCTCGTCCGAAACGTATCAAAAAGGACTGCAAAAAAGGTTTTAATCAAATTTTAGGAGTTTATGTAATTGATTAGGAGCTTTTCAACACAATTATATTGCAAAACCTCAATTTTATACTTTTTACCCAGTTAAAATTTCAACGGGTCCATTGAAAGGCCCATTTAGACCCGCTCGTCCGAAACCTCTACAAAAAGGATCGCAAAAATGTTTTACTCAAATATTAGGAGTTCAAATAATTGATTAGGAGCTTTTCAACACAATTACATTGAAAAAACCTCAAATTTATACTTTTTACTCAGTTAAAATTCAAACGGGCCCATTGAAAGGCCCATTTAGACCTGCTCGTCCGAAACCTCTAGAAAAAGGTTCGCAAAAATGTTTTATTCAAATATTAGGAGTTAAAATAATTGATTAGGAGCTTTTCAACACAATTATATTGCAAAACCTCAATTACTGTACTTTTTACTCAGTTAAAATTCCAACGGGTCCATTGAAAGGCCCATTTAGACCTGCTCGTCCGAAACCTCTACAAAAAGGACCGCAAAAATGTTTTATTCAAATATTAGGAGTTAAAATAATTGATTAGGAGCATTTCAACACAATTATATTGCAAAACCTCAATTGATGTACTTTTTACTCAGTTAAAATTCCAACAGGTCCATTGAAAGGCCCATTTAGACCTGCTCGTCCGAAACCTCTACAAAAATGACCGCAAAAATGTTTTATTCAAATATTAGGAGTTCAAATAATTGATTAGGAGCTTTTCAACACAATTATATTGCGAAACCTCAATTTCTGTACTTTTTACTCAGTTAAAATACCAACGGGTCCATTTGAAGGCCCATTTCGACCCGCTCGTCCGAAACCTCTACAAAAAGGACTGCAAAATAAGTTTTAATCAAATTTTAGGAGTTCATGTAATTGATTAGGAGCTTTTCAAAACAATTATATTGCAAAACCTCAATTTTTGTACTTTATACTCAATTTAATTCCAACGGGTCCATTGAAAGGCTCATTTAGACCTGCTCGTCCGAAACCTCTACAAAAAAGGACCGCAAAACAAGTTTTAATCAAATTTTAGGAGTTCAAATAATTTATTAGGAGCTTTTCAACACAATTATATTGCAAAGCTAAATTTCTGTATTTTTTACTCAGTTAAAATTCCAACGGGTCCATTGTAAGGCCCATTTAGACCTGCTCGTCCGAAACGTATCAAAAAGAACTGCAAAAAAGGTTTTAATCAAATTTTAGGAGTTTATGTAATTGATTAGGAGCTTTTTAACACAATTATAGTGCAAAACCTCAATTTTATACTTTTTACTCAGTTAAAATTTCAACGGGTCCATTGAAAGGCCCATTTAGACCTGCTCGTCCGAAACCTCTACAAAAAGGACCGCAAAAATGTTTTATTCAAATATTAGGATTTCAAATAATTGATTAGGAGCTTTTCAAGACAATTATATTGCGAAACCTCAATTTTTGTACTTTTTACTCAGTTAAAATACCAACGGGTCCATTCAAAGGCCTATATCGACCCGCTCGTCCGAAACCTCTACAAAAAGGACTGGAAAATAAGTTTTAATCAAATTTTAGGAGTTCATGTAATTGATTAGGAGCTTTTCAACACAATTATATTGCAAAACCTCAATTTTTGTACTTTTTACTCAATTTAATTCTAACGGGTCCATTGAAAGGCCCATTTAGACCTGCTTGTCCGAAACCTCTACAAAAAAGGACCGCAAAACAAGTTTTAATCAAATTTTAGGAGTTCAAATAATTGATTAGGAGCTTTTCAACACAATTATATTGCAAAAGCTAAATTTCTATACTTTTTACTCAGTTAAAATTCCAACAGGTCCATTGTAAGGCCCATTTAGACCTGCTCGTCCGAAACGTATCAAAAAGGACTGGAAAAAAGGTTTTAATCAAATTTTAGGAATTTATGTAATTGATTAGGAGCTTTTCAACACAATTATATTGCAAAACCTCAATTTTATACTTTTTACTCAGTTAAAATTTCAACGGGTCCATTGAAAGGCCCATTTAGACTCGCTCGTCCGAAACCTCTACAAAAAGGACCGCAAAAATGTTTTATTCAAATATTAGGAGTTCAAATAATTGATTAGGATCTTTTCAACACATTTATACTGCAAAACCTCAATTTCTGTACTTTTTACTCAGTTAAAATTCTAACGGGTCCATTGAAAGGCCCATTTAGACCTGCTCGTCCAAAACCTCGACAAAAAGGACTGCAAAATAGTTTTAATCAAATTTTAGGAGTTCAAATAATTTATTAGGAGCTTTTCAACACAATTATATTGCAAAACCTCAATTTTATACTTTTTACTCAGTTAAAATTCAAACGGGTCCATTGAAAGGCCCATTTAGACCTGCTCGTCCGAAACCTCTACAAAAAGGACCGCAAAAATGTTTTATTCAAATATTAGGAGTTAAAATAATTGATTAGGATCTTTTCAACACAAATATATTGCGAAACCTCAATTGCTGTACTTTTTACTCAGTTAAAATTCCAACGGGTCCATTAAAAGGCCCATTTCGACCCGCTCGTCCGAAACCTCAACAGAAAGGATTGCAAAATAAGTTTTAATCAAACTGTAGGAGTTCATGTAATTGATTAGGAGCTTTTCAACACAATTATATTGCAAAACCTCAAATTTTTTACTTTTTACTCAATTTAATTCCAACGGGTCCATTGAAAGGCCCATTTAGACCTGCTCGTCCGAAACCTCTACAAAAAAGGACCGCAAAACAAGTTTTAATCAAATTTTAGGAGTTCAAATTTTAGATTCGGAGCTTTTCAACACAATTATATTGCAAAAGCTAAATTTCTGTACTTTTTACTCAGTTAAAATTCCAACGGGTCCATTGTAAGGCCCATTTAGACCTGCTCGTCCGAAACGTATCAAAAAGGACTGCAAAAAAGGTTTTAATCAAATTTTAGGAGTTTATGTAATTGATTAGGAGTTTTTCAACACAATTATATTGCAAAACCTCAACTTTATACTTTTTACGCAGTTAAAATTTCAACGGGTCCATTGAAAGGCCCATTTAGACCCGCTCGTCCGAAACCTCTACAAAAAGGACAGCAAAAATGTTTTATTCAAATATTAGGAGTTCAAATAATTGATCAGGAGCTTTTCAACACAATTATATTGAAAAACATCAATTTTATACTTTTTACTCAGTTAAAATTCAAACGGGCCCATTGAAAGGCCCATTTAGACCTGCTCGTTCGAAACCTCTACAAAAAGGTTTGCAAAAATGTTTTATTCAAATATTAGGAGTTAAAATAATTGATTAGGAGCTTTTCAACACAATTATATTGCAAAACCTCAATTTCTGTACTTTTTACTGAGTTAAAATTCTAACGGGTCCATTGAAAGGACCATTTAGACCTGCTCGTCCGAAAACTCTACAAAAAGGACCACAAAAATGTTTTATTCAAATATTAGGAGTTAAAATAATTGATTAGGAGATTTTCAACACAATTATATTGCGAAACCTCAATTGCTGTACGTTTTACTCAGTTAAAATTCCAACGGGTCCATTGAAAGGCCCATTTAGACCTGCTCGTCCGAAACCTCTACAAAAAGGACCGCAAAAATGTTTTATTCAAATATTAGGAGTTCAAATAATTGATTAGGAGCTTTTCAACACAATTATATTGCGAAACCTCAATTTCTGTACTTTTTACTCAGTTAAAATACCAACGGGTCCATTCAAAGGCCCATTTCGACCCGCTCGTCCGAAACCTCTACAAAAAGGACTGCAAAATAAGTTTTAATCAAATTTTAGGAGTTCATGTAATTGATTAGGAGCTTTTCAACACAATAATATTGCAAAACCTCAATTTTTTTACTTTTTACTCAATTTAATTCCAACGGGTCCATTGAATGGCCCATTTAGACCTGCTCGTCCGAAACCTCTACAAAAAAGGACCGCAAAACAAGTTTTAATCAAATTTTAGCAGTTCAAATAATTGATTAGGAGCTTTTCAACACAATTATATTGCAAAAGCTAAATTTCTATACTTTTTACTCAGTTAAAATTCCAACAGGTCCATTGTAAGGCCCATTTAGACCTGCTCGTCCGAAACGTATCAAAAAGGACTGCAAAAAAGGTTTTAATCAAATTTTAGGAGTTTATGTAATTGATTAAGAGTTTTTCAACACAATTATATTGCAAAACCTCAATTTTATACTTTTTACTCAGTTAAAATTTCAACGGGTCCATTGAAAGGCCCATTTAGACCCGCTCGTCCGAAACCTCTACAAAAAGGACAACAAAAATGTTTTATTCAAATATTAGGAGTTCAAATAATTGATCAGGAGCTTTTCAACACAATTATATTGAAAAACCTCAATTTTATACTTTTTACTCAGTTAAAATTCAAACGGGCCCATTGAAAGGCCCATTTAGACCTGCTCGTTCGAAACCTCTACAAAAAGGTTTGCAAAAATGTTTTATTCAAATATTAGGAGTTCAAATAATTGATTAGGAGCTTTTCAACACAATTATATTGCAAAACCTCAATTTCTGTACTTTTTACTGAGTTAAAATTCCAACGGGTCCATTGAAAGGCCCATTTAGACCTGCTCGTCCGAAACCTCTACAAAAAGGACCACAAAAATGTTTTATTCAAATATTAGGAGTTAAAATAATTGATTAGGAGATTTTCAACACAATTATATTGTGAAACCTCAATTGATGTACGTTTTACTCAGTTAAAATTCCAACGGGTCCATTGAAAGGCCCATTTAGACCTGCTCGTCTGAAACCTCTACAAAAAGGACCGCAAAAAAGTTTTATTCAAATATTAGGAGTTCAAATAATTGATTAGGAGCTTTTCAACACAATTATATTGCGAAACCTCAATTTCTGTACTTTTTACTCAGTTAAAATACCAACGGGTCCATTCAAAGGCCCATTTCGACCCGCTCGTCCGAAACCTCTACAAAAAGGACTGCAAATAAGTTTTAATCAAATTTTAGGAGTTCATGTATTTGATTAGGAGCTTTTCAACACAATAATATTGCAAAACCTCAATTTTTGTACTTTTTACTCAATTTAATTCCAACGGGTCCATTGAAAGGCCCATTTAGACCTGCTCATCCGAAACCTCTACAAAAAAGGACCGCAAAACAAGTTTTAATCAAATTTTAGCATTTCAAATAATTGATTAGGAGCTTTTCAACACAATTATATTGCAAAAGCTAAATTTCTGTACTTTTTACTCAGTTAAAATTCCAACAGGTCCATTGTAAGGCCCATTTAGACCTGCTCGTCCGAAACGTATCAAAAAGGACTGCAAAAAAGGATTTAATCAAATTTTAGGAGTTTATGTAATTGATTATGAGCTGTTCAACACAATTATATTGCAAAACCTCAATTTTATACTTTTGACTCAGTTAAAATTTCAACGGGTCTATTGAAAGGCCCATTTAGACCCGCTCGTCCGAAACCTCTACAAAAAGGACCGCAAAAATGTTTTATTCAAATATTAGGAGTTCAAATAATTGATTAGGAGCTTTCCAACACATTTATACTGCAAAACCTCAATTTCTGTGTAACGCCCCGGTTTTGGGCTTGGAAGTCTTGGGCGTTGACCGGTTGGTCAAAGTGCTGTTCGAATCGTAAGAGGTTAAATTAGGAAAGCCTAGTTCGGGTTGCATTAAAAATATGGAAAAATGTTCTAAAATCATCTTTTAATATAATTAAGTGAACTGTGAAATCAATTTTGGAAAATGAGTTTCGGAAGTGTGACATTTTGGCTAGTGACCAAAATGTAATTTTTGAAAGTTTGGTGGCTATTTTATAAAGGGTTGAAACTTTGAATCTTTAAGGAGCTATTTACCCAAAGGGAGTTTCTCCAGATTTTTCTAAGATATTTTAACACATAATTCTGATTTTTAAAGAAATCAAAAAGGAGGGAAACTCATTTTTGGTATTTTCTCATCTAACTTCCAATTTTCTTTCTATCTTTTTTCTCTCAACCCAAACACTCAATTTCCAGAGATCTCATTCTGATTTTCTCACCTAAAATCCTTCTTTCAACTCTCAATTGATTGCAAATCATTGTGTCTTCAAAACCTCTTCAATTGCTTCAAGTTTCATCAAGCTTTTCTATTCCAAAAAGTGGAGAAACTCAAGTTTGGAGGTAAGAACGTCCTTCTCCTCTGAACTTCAAGTTCTTTAATGAAATTCCTAAAGTTTTCAATCCTAATTTGATAATTGATTAAAGGTTTTAAGGTTGATTTATGGATCTTGGCTAATTATGCAAGATTTTGGTGATTTCATAAGATTTTCGTTTGATCTGTTAAATCTGTGTTTTGAGAAGTGTTTTTGATGTTAAATGATCATTAAATTGATGTGGAAATGAGTCTTGATTGATGCAATCCCGGATAGGTTGGATTTCCTAAGTTTAGCTTGTGTTTTAAGGTAGCTTTTGTGGTGATCTTGTGGATCTGGTGTTGCTGGAGGTATAAGGATGCTTATAGGTTGTTTTTAGATGTGTGTTGATGTTAATGGAAGTAAGGTTTTGCTGGTTTGTGGCTGGGCTTTGTTTAGAAGTGTTTCGGATGCATTTTCGGTTGTGTTTGGTGGCCGAAAATGGAGGTTTTGTGAGAGCAGCGAGTTTTGATGCTTTCATTGAAGCAATTAATGCATGATGATGCATTAATCCTCTGCTTTAATGTGTTGAAACAGGGGAGGCATCCTTGGATCCAAGAATTGTTGATCCGGAGGCTTGATTTGGTGCTTTGGCTTGAAGCGAAGTGGAAATCGGTGAGTGGATTTGTGAAAATGGTTTTCGGCTTTGAAACCAAGGTTTTGGGAGCTTAGTTTAAGTCTAAACAACTTTGCTAAGCTCAAGTGTAAGTTTTCAGATTACTCTCTTTAAGTGGTGGCCATGTTTTGGTGCAATGTAAAATGATGATTTTGCATGATTTGTTTACTGTTTTTGAAAGCATGTTTAAGCATGATAATTGCTGATGTTTTAGCATGATATATGCTGATGTTTAAAGCCATGTGTTGAAGGTGACTCTAGGTAAGAGTACCTTGTTTTTAATGCATTGTTAAATGATGATTTAATGCTTTGAAATGCATGAAGAAATGGCTTGGTTTAATGCTTTAAAACAGTGGATTATGTGATGTATAAAGTGTGTATTGGCAAGTGATGGTTTGTAAAAGTGAAGGTCACTAAGGTGGTTAAAAGTCCTTGAGTGACCCTTGTTACCTAAGATCATCAAGGTGTTTAAAAGTCCTTGGATGAATCTTGTTGCGGACACTAAGGTGGTTAAAAGTCCTTAGGTGCTCCTTTCCATGGTGTTTAAAAGTCCATGGGGCCAAGGTGTTTAAAAGTCCTTGGGGCCAAGGTGTTTAAAAGTCCTTGGGGTAATTCAAGCTACGGACACAAAGGTGGTTAAAAGTCCTTGTGTGGTCCTTTCATGGTGTTTAAAAGTCCATGGCCAAGGTGTTTAAAAGTCCTTGGGGCCAAGGTGTTTAAAAGTCCTTGGGGCCAAGGTGTTTAAAAGTCCTTGGGGAAAGTTGTTGAACTTGATTTCATAAATGAAATGTATCACTTGAGCCAATATGACATGTATAGTACATTGAGATGCATGAGATGCATGTTTTAATGTTTATGTTGAAGCATGAGAAGCTTGTTAAAATGAAATGTGGAAGCATGGAATTGCTTGATTTAAAGTATGCTTTGAGCATGTGGAAAGATTGAATATAAGCATGATTTACAAATGGTTTTAATTGCATTATTGAATGGTTTTTAAAGAGCACTCCTCACTAAGCTTTGGCTTACGCTCTCTTGTTTTCTTGATTCAATAATGCAGAGCATTAGAGTACATTGAGGGCAGCAAGAGAAGGCAAGCAAACAAGTCCAAGTAAAGCTCAAAGTATGGAAGGTTTTGTTAAACATTTTAGCTTTTGGTTGATTTGGCAATGGGGGACCAATGTGTATGTTTTGGGAGGTGTTTGAGACTCCCTATGGATGTTAATTGTTGTTTGAATTGCTGGATTTTGGATTGATTTCCTATTGCTTGCTTATGAAGGTTTATTGCTTGAATGATAGCTTAAGTAGGAAGCATGCTATATGAATTGGGGCTTTTCACATGTGATGTTTAAATGTTGAATTGTTGATACAATTGAAGTCCTTGCATGTTGTATGATTAAATGATATGGTTTGGTGATGTTAATTTGGTGCTTAATGCATGTTTGATGCTGTTTTCGAGTTGTTTCCAGGCAGGGGTATCGATACTCGGGCTTGGGTATCGATACACCTGAGCCAAATATGCATGTTTCTGCCCAGGGGTATCGATACCTCTGAACAAGTATCGATACCATATGAATGGAGTATCGATACCAGGGGGAAGGTATCGATACCTTTGCTAGAGTTTGGTTACTGCCTTCCCCGAGTATCGATACGACACGTGGCGTATCGATACCAGACCGTTAAAAACAGTTAAAAGTATTTTTGGATGTTTCGTTTTGTTTACGTTTTGGTCCTGAATCATGTTTGATCAATTGTATGAGTTTGGAATGTCCGTTTGAGCTGAAATTTCACAGAGAAGCATGAAACCTGACTAATTTCAAGATGGTAACTTTAATTTGGGTTAAGTCCCTTAATTTATCAGAAATTACAATTTGGTCCCTAAAGTTGTAATTTGTTCAATTGGGTCCCTGTTTGATCTCTGATGTTGTGATCTTTTGATATGTTGTTTGTATGATCACAATTAAGGTTAATGTGCATCTAGACAAGATTAAAAAGAAAAAAAAGGGTCGTTAATCAAGGTTGACTTTCGGGTTGACTTTGGTTTTCCCCGTGTGACTTTCTTAATTCGGGTCAACCGTCTAGACCGGGTTAAGGGGGTTACATTTGGTGGTATCAGAGCTGAGTTCTCGAGTAATTGGGAATGTTGTTATGCATGATTGGAGCATGGTTTGGTATGTATGCTTGTTGTATGAAAGCATGTTCAGTGTTGTGATGTGGTGATGTGTATGTGATGCATGTTGTGATGATGCATGATGAGGGTACCCATTGCCAAACAAAAGCTAAAGAGATGATGTTGTTTTTGAAAGAAATTGAGCTTGAATACTTGGAATTTGCTTACCTTGCTGGTCCTGACTTGTTTTATTTTGTATTATTATGCATGGTAAAGTATGACACCACGTAGAGAGTTAAGGAGTAGCGCGAGAGCTACGACCCCGGAAGGGAATGTGAATGATGAGCACACGGGTAGTGCTGTGTTACCTCCTCCTCCACCTGGTGGCGGTGGTGCGGAGAGGGGAAGAGCTGGAGCTGAGGCAGCTGGTGCTGGTGCTGCAGGGCCTGAGGTTGGTCAGGGGCAAGCGATGCCTGACATGTCTGTGCTGGTACAAGCTATTGCAGGTGCTTTTCGAGCAGCAGTAGCTGGAGCTCAAGGAGCTGGGCATCAGGGAGATGCTGGTGCTAGACTACCCTTGGAACGTTTGCGCAGTCTTGGTGGGACTGAGTTTAGGGGTATGTCAGCTGAGAGGTCTGAAGCATGGCTGGAGAGTACCAAGCGTGTCTTGGGACAGATGAGTTGCACTGATGTGCAGAAGCTGGGATGTGTGGTGTCACTGCTGCAAGGTGATGCTTATACCTGGTGGACGACCACAATCTCTGGGATGGCTGATGCTGATGTTACTTGGACGTTCTTTCAGCATGCGTTCAAGAGGAGGTATCTGGGAGTTAGATATCTGGATGAGAAGAAGCGTGAATTCATGTCTCTGACCCAAGGGAGCATGAGTGTGGCTGAGTATGAGGTACAGTTTGTACGCCTCAGTCAGTATGCACCAGAGTTAGTACCTGATGAGCGCGAGAGGTGCGAAAGGTTCCGTTATGGCTTGGTGACGGAAGTTAAGACCTATATGTTGGCTGCTGAGTACAATGATTTTGATGTGTTGGTTAGTCGATCCAAGGACATTGAGATGAACCTGAGTTTGTCTGCTAAGGGTGCTGGAGCTAGTTCTGGAAAGAGAGCTGCTGAGTATAGTTCCGGTGGACGGAACAAGAGGGGACGCGATCAGAGGTTTCAGTCCTCATCTAAGAGAGGTGGAGGTGCACCTGCTAGGGGTGGCAATGCTAAAGCTGACCCTAGTGCTTGTTGGATTTGTGGTTCGCGTGGTCACTTGAAGCGTGACTGTCCTCGTGCTGGGAGGGAGGTGCAAGCTCCTGTTGTGACTCGTAAGCTTTATAGAAGGTGTCCTTTGGTTGTTCAAGAGCATGTCTTTCATGTTGATCTTATGGAGTTGCCCTTTTATGGTTTTGATGTGATCCTTGGTATGGATTGGCTTGCTGAGCATCGTGCTGTTGTGGATTGTGAGAATAAGCGAGTTTCGCTTAAGCTTGCGGATGATTATGAAGTGGTGGTGGTTGGTGAGAATGTGAAGTTTCTTGCCAATGTTGTTTCTACCTTGGAGGCGAGCAGGATGTTGAGGCAAGGTTGTGAAGCTTTTCTGGCTTTTGTGATGAATCCTAGTTCGAAGGAGCTGAGGGTGCAGGATATCAGGGTTGTGAAGGAGTTTCCTGATGTTTTTCCTGAGGAGTTGCCTGGTTTACCTCCTAATCGCGAGGTGGAGTTTGGTATTGAGCTGTATGAGAATACCACTCCTGTGTCCATTACTCCCTATAGAATGGCACCTAAGGAGCTGAAGGAGCTGAAGACGCAGTTGCAAGAGTTGCTTGATCGTGGTTTCATCCGGCCGAGTGTTTCGCCTTGGGGTGCTCCTGTCTTGTTTGTGAAGAAGAAAGATGGCACGATGAGGATGTGCATTGATTACCGTCAGCTGAACAAGTTGACTATCAAGAATCGGTATCCTTTGCCAAGGATTGATGATCTCTTTGATCAATTTCGGGGAGCTGCTGTGTTCTCTAAGATTGACTTGAGGTCAGGGTATTATCAGTTGAAGGTGAAGGATGTTGATGTGCCTAAGACAGCTTTCAGGACAAGGTATGGGCATTATGAGTTCCTTGTGATGCCGTTTGGTTTGACAAATGCTCCTGCTGCTTTCATGGACATGATGAATCGTGTTTTTCATGAATACCTGGACAAGTTCGTTGTGGTGTTCATTGATGATATCCTTGTGTACTCGCGTACTGGGGAAGAGCACGAAGAGCATTTGAGGATTGTGTTGCAAGCTTTGTTGGAGAATCAGCTTTATGCTAAGCTGAGCAAGTGTGAGTTCTGGCTTAGAGAGGTGGTTTTTCTTGGTCATGTGGTCTCAGCTGAGGGGATTCGTGTTGATCCTCAGAAGATTGAAGCAGTGATGAATTGGAAAGTTCCTAAGTCTGTTCAGGAGGTTCGTAGTTTCCTTGGTTTGGCAGGATACTACCGAAGGTTTGTGGATGGTTTTTCCAAGATTGCTGCTCCTTTGACGAAGTTGCTGCAGAAAGATGTTAAGTATGAGTGGACAGAAGCGAGACAGCAAGCTTTTGAGAAGCTGAAGATGGCTTTGACTCAAGCTCCTATCTTGATTCAGCCTGAATCAGGGAAAGAGTTTGTAGTCTACAGTGATGCATCCTATGTTGGTTTGGGGTGTGTGCTGATGCAAGAGGGTAAGGTTGTGGCTTATGCGTCGCGGCAGTTGAAGGTGCATGAGCGCAATTATCCTACGCATGACATTGAGCTGGCTGCAGTGGTTTTTGCTCTGAAGATCTGGAGGCATTATCTGTATGGTGAGAAGTGTACTGTGTACACGGATCACAAGAGTTTGAGGTATCTGATGTCTCAGAAGGAGTTGAATCTCAGGCAGCGACGTTGGTTGGAGTTGCTCAAGGATTATGACCTGACGATAGAGTATCACCCTGGAAAGGCTAATGTTGTTGCGGATGCCTTGAGTAGAAAGGTAGCTGTTGAGCTGAGAGCTATGTTTGCTAGCTTGAGCATATCGCAGGATGGTGGTCTTGTTGCTGAGTTGCGAGTGAAACCATCGTTGGTTCAGTTGATCAAGGAAAAGCAGTTGCTAGATGATTCTTTGGTGTCTCATGTTCAGGATATCGCGGAGGGTAGACCTTCGGATTTCTGTTTTAATGAGGATGGGGTGTTGTGTTTTGGTAGTCGGATAGTAGTGCCTGCGGATGCTGAGTTGAGGCGTGCTATTCTGGCTGAAGGTCATAGCAGTCCTTTTGCTATGCATCCTGGTAGTACAAAGATGTATCGCGATCTTCGTGATGAGTACTATTGGGTAGGTTTGAAGAAGGAAGTGGCAGAGTTCGTGAGCAAGTGTTTGGTGTGTCAGCGAGTCAAGGCTGAACATCAAGTTCCTTCTGGTTTGTTGCAACCGCTGAAAATCCCTGAATGGAAGTGGGAGAGGGTTACCATGGATTTTGTATCTGGTTTGCCCTTGTCTCCGTCGAAGAAGAATTCTGTTTGGGTGATTGTGGATCGCCTGACGAAGTGTGCGCATTTCTTGCCTGTGCATACTACGTTTTCTTTGGATAAGCTGGCAGAGCTGTACATTGCTGAGGTTGTGAGGTTGCATGGTGTGCCTAAGTCGATCGTGTCGGATAGGGATCCGAGGTTCACATCGCGTTTTTGGCAGTGTTTGCATCAAGCTCTGGGTACAAGGTTGCATTTCAGTACATCCTATCATCCTCAGTCGGATGGCCAGTCTGAGCGAGTTATTCAGATTTTGGAGGATATGTTGAGATGCTGTGTGATAGAGTTCCAAGGTTCTTGGGAGAAGCATCTGCCTTTGGTTGAGTTCGCTTACAACAACAGTTATCAGGCGAGTATACAGATGGCACCTTATGAGGCTCTGTATGGGAGGAAGTGTAGGACTCCTCTGTGTTGGGCTGAAACTGGTCAAAAGTTGGTTTCGATGCCTGCTTTGTTGAAAGGGACCACCGAGAAGGTGAAGCTCATATGTGAGCGGTTGAAGGCTGCTTCTGATCGGCAGAAATCTTACGCGGATTTGAAGCGTAAGGAGATAGAGTTTGCGGTGGGTGATCGCGTGTTCTTGAAGGTTTCGCCCTGGAAGAAGGTGATGAGGTTTGGTCGGAAGGGTAAGCTGAGCCCTAGATACATTGGACCGTATGAGGTTGTTGAGCGTGTGGGTCCTGTTGCGTATCGGTTGAGGTTACCTCAGGAGCTGGAGAGGATTCATGATGTGTTCCATGTTTCTATGCTCCGGAAGTATAGATCTGATCCTTCGCATGTGTTGCCTGTGGAGGAAGTGGAATTGAATCCGGATTTGACCTATGATGAGGAACCGGTGAAGGTTCTGGATTCAGATAACAAGGTTCTTCGTGGCAAGACCATTGAGTTGGTGAAGGTGCTGTGGAAGCATCGCGGTGTTGAGGAAGCCACGTGGGAGCGGAAGGATGATATGCTGAAGCAGTTTCCTTATCTCTTTCCTTCAGGTAAATTTCGAGGAAGAAATTTTTTAAGGGGGGGAGAGTTGTAACGCCCCGGTTTTGGGCTTGGAAGTCTTGGGCGTTGACCGGTTGGTCAAAGTGCTGTTCGAATCGTAAGAGGTTAAATTAGGAAAGCCTAGTTCGGGTTGCATTAAAAATATGGAAAAATGTTCTAAAATCATCTTTTAATATAATTAAGTGAACTGTGAAATCAATTTTGGAAAATGAGTTTCGGAAGTGTGACATTTTGGCTAGTGACCAAAATGTAATTTTTGAAAGTTTGGTGGCTATTTTATAAAGGGTTGAAACTTTGAATCTTTAAGGAGCTATTTACCCAAAGGGAGTTTCTCCAGATTTTTCTAAGATATTTTAACACATAATTCTGATTTTTAAAGAAATCAAAAAGGAGGGAAACTCATTTTTGGTATTTTCTCATCTAACTTCCAATTTTCTTTCTATCTTTTTTCTCTCAACCCAAACACTCAATTTCCAGAGATCTCATTCTGATTTTCTCACCTAAAATCCTTCTTTCAACTCTCAATTGATTGCAAATCATTGTGTCTTCAAAACCTCTTCAATTGCTTCAAGTTTCATCAAGCTTTTCTATTCCAAAAAGAGGAGAAACTCAAGTTTGGAGGTAAGAACGTCCTTCTCCTCTGAACTTCAAGTTCTTTAATGAAATTCCTAAAGTTTTCAATCCTAATTTGATAATTGATTAAAGGTTTTAAGGTTGATTTATGGATCTTGGCTAATTATGCAAGATTTTGGTGATTTCATAAGATTTTCGTTTGATCTGTTAAATCTGTGTTTTGAGAAGTGTTTTTGATGTTAAATGATCATTAAATTGATGTGGAAATGAGTCTTGATTGATGCAATCCCGGATAGGTTGGATTTCCTAAGTTTAGCTTGTGTTTTAAGGTAGCTTTTGTGGTGATCTTGTGGATCTGGTGTTGCTGGAGGTATAAGGATGCTTATAGGTTGTTTTTAGATGTGTGTTGATGTTAATGGAAGTAAGGTTTTGCTGGTTTGTGGCTGGGCTTTGTTTAGAAGTGTTTCGGATGCATTTTCGGTTGTGTTTGGTGGCCGAAAATGGAGGTTTTGTGAGAGCAGCGAGTTTTGATGCTTTCATTGAAGCAATTAATGCATGATGATGCATTAATCCTCTGCTTTAATGTGTTGAAACAGGGGAGGCATCCTTGGATCCAAGAATTGTTGATCCGGAGGCTTGATTTGGTGCTTTGGCTTGAAGCGAAGTGGAAATCGGTGAGTGGATTTGTGAAAATGGTTTTCGGCTTTGAAACCAAGGTTTTGGGAGCTTAGTTTAAGTCTAAACAACTTTGCTAAGCTCAAGTGTAAGTTTTCGGATTACTCTCTTTAAGTGGTGGCCATGTTTTGGTGCAATGTAAAATGATGATTTTGCATGATTTGTTTACTGTTTTTGAAAGCATGTTTAAGCATGATAATTGCTGATGTTTTAGCATGATATATGCTGATGTTTAAAGCCATGTGTTGAAGGTGACTCTAGGTAAGAGTACCTTGTTTTTAATGCATTGTTAAATGATGATTTAATGCTTTGAAATGCATGAAGAAATGGCTTGGTTTAATGCTTTAAAACAGTGGATTATGTGATGTATAAAGTGTGTATTGGCAAGTGATGGTTTGTAAAAGTGAAGGTCACTAAGGTGGTTAAAAGTCCTTGAGTGAGCCTTGTTACCTAAGATCATCAAGGTGTTTAAAAGTCCTTGGATGAATCTTGTTGCGGACACTAAGGTGGTTAAAAGTCCTTAGGTGCTCCTTTCCATGGTGTTTAAAAGTCCATGGGGCCAAGGTGTTTAAAAGTCCTTGGGGCCAAGGTGTTTAAAAGTCCTTGGGGTAATTCAAGCTACGGACACAAAGGTGGTTAAAAGTCCTTGTGTGGTCCTTTCATGGTGTTTAAAAGTCCATGGCCAAGGTGTTTAAAAGTCCTTGGGTCCAAGGTGTTTAAAAGTCCTTGGGGAAAGTTGTTGAACTTGATTTCATAAATGAAATGTATCACTTGAGCCAATATGACATGTATAGTACATTGAGATGCATGAGATGCATGTTTTAATGTTTATGTTGAAACATGAGAAGCTTGTTAAAATGAAATGTGGAAGCATGGAATTGCTTGATTTAAAGTATGCTTTGAGCATGTGGAAAGATTGAATATAAGCATGATTTACAAATGGTTTTAATTGCATTATTGAATGGTTTTTAAAGAGCACTCCTCACTAAGCTTTGGCTTACGCTCTCTTGTTTTCTTGATTCAATAATGCAGAGCATTAGAGTACATTGAGGGCAGCAAGAGAAGGCAAGCAAACAAGTCCAAGTAAAGCTCAAAGTATGGAAGGTTTTGTTAAACATTTTAGCTTTTGGTTGATTTGGCAATAGGGGACCAATGTGTATGTTTTGGGAGGTGTTTGAGACTCCCTATGGATGTTAATTGTTGTTTGAATTGCTGGATTTTGGATTGATTTCCTATTGCTTGCTTATGAAGGTTTATTGCTTGAATGATAGCTTAAGTAGGAAGCATGCTATATGAATTGGGGCTTTTCACATGTGATGTTTAAATGTTGAATTGTTGATACAATTGAAGTCCTTGCATGTTGTATGATTAAATGATATGGTTTGGTGATGTTAATTTGGTGCTTAATGCATGTTTGATGCTGTTTTCGAGTTGTTTCCAGGCAGGGGTATCGATACTCGGGCTTGGGTATCGATACACCTGAGCCAAATATGCATGTTTCTGCCCAGGGGTATCGATACCTCTGAACAAGTATCGATACCATATGAATGGAGTATCGATACCAGGGGGAAGGTATCGATACCTTTGCTAGAGTTTGGTTACTGCCTTCCCTGAGTATCGATACGACACGTGGCGTATCGATACCAGACCGTTAAAAACAGTTAAAAGTATTTTTGGATGTTTCGTTTTGTTTACGTTTTGGTCCTGAATCATGTTTGATCAATTGTATGAGTTTGGAATGTCCGTTTGAGCTGAAATTTCACAGAGAAGCATGAAACCTGACTAATTTCAAGATGGTAACTTTAATTTGGGTTAAGTCCCTTAATTTATCAGAAATTACAATTTGGTCCCTAAAGTTGTAATTTGTTCAATTGGGTCCCTGTTTGATCTCTGATGTTGTGATCTTTTGATATGTTGTTTGTATGATCACAATTAAGGTTAATGTGCATCTAGACAAGATTAAAAAGAAAAAAAAGGGTCGTTAATCAAGGTTGACTTTCGGGTTGACTTTGGTTTTCCCCGTGTGACTTTCTTAATTCGGGTCAACCGTCTAGATCGGGTTAAGGGGGTTACATTCTGTACTTTTTACTCAGTTAAAATTCTAACGGGTCCATTGAAAGGCCCATTTAGACCTGCTCGTCCGAAACCTCGACAAAAAGGACTGCAAAATAGTTTTAATCAAATTTTAGGAGTTCAAATAATTTATTAGGAGCTTTTTAACACAATTATATTGCAAAACCTCAATTTTATACTTTTTACTCAGTTAAAATTCAAACGGGTCCATTGAAAGGCCCATTTAGACCTGCTCGTCCGAAACCTCTACAAAAATGACCGCAAAAATGTTTTATTCAAATATTAGGAGTTAAAATAATTGATTAGGAGCTTTTCAACACAATTATATTGCGAAAACTCAATTGCTTTACTTTTTACTCAGTTAAAATTCCAACGGGTCCATAGAAAGGCCCATTCAGACCTGCTTGTCCGAAACCTCTACAAAAAGGACAGCAAAAATGTTTTATTCAAATATTAGGAGTTCAAATAATTGATCAGGAGCTTTTCAACACAATTATATTGAAAAACCTCAATTTTATACTTTTTACTCAGTTAAAATACCAACGGGTCCATTAAAAGGCCCATTTAGACCCGCTCGTTCGAAACCTCTACAAAAAGGTTTGCAAAAATGTTTTATTCAAATATTAGGAGTTAAAATAATTGATTAGGAGCTTTTCAACACAATTATATTGCAAAACCTCAATTTCTGTACTTTTTACTGAGTTAAAATTCTAACGGGTCCATTGAAAGGCCCATTTAGACCTGCTCGTCCGAAACCTCTACAAAAAGGACCACAAAAATGTTTTATTCAAATATTAGGAGTTAAAATAATTGATTAGGAGATTTTCAACACAATTATATTGCGAAACCTCAATTGTTGTACGTTTTACTCAGTTAAAATTCCAACGGGTCCATTGAAAGGCCCATTTAGACCTGCTCGTCCGAAACCTCTACAAAAAGGACCGCAAAAATGTTTTATTCAAATATTAGGAGTTCAAATAATTGATTAGGAGCTTTACAACACAATTATATTGCGAAACCTCAATTTCTGTACTTTTTACTCAGTTAAAATACCAACGGGTCCATTCAAAGGCCCATTTCGACCCGCTCGTCCGAAACCTCTACAAAAAGGACTGCAAAATAAGTTTTAATCAAATTTTAGGAGTTCATGTAATTGATTAGGAGCTTTTCAACACAATAATATTGCAAAACCTCAATTTTTTTTACTTTTTACTCAATTTAATTCCAACGGGTCCATTGAATGGCCCATTTAGACCTGCTCGTCCGAAACCTCTACAAAAAAGGACCGCAAAACAAGTTTTAATCAAATTTTAGCAGTTCAAATAATTGATTAGGAGCTTTTCAACACAATTATATTGCAAAAGCTAAATTTCTATACTTTTTACTCAGTTAAAATTCCAACAGGTCCATTGTAAGGCCCATTTAGACCTGCTCGTCCGAAACGTATCAAAAAGGACTGCAAAAAAGGTTTTAATCAAATTTTAGGAGTTTATGTAATTGATTAGGAGTTTTTCAACACAATTATATTGCAAAACCTCAATTTTATACTTTTTACTCAGTTAAAATTTCAACGGGTCCATTGAAAGGCCCATTTAGACCCGCTCGTCCGAAACCTCTACAAAAAGGACAACAAAAATGTTTTATTCAAATATTAGGAGTTCAAATAATTGATCAGGAGCTTTTCAACACAATTATATTGAAAAGCCTCAATTTTATACTTTTTACTCAGTTAAAATTCAAACGGGCCCATTGAAAGGCCCATTTAGACCTGCTCGTTCGAAACCTCTACAAAAAGGTTTGCAAAAATGTTTTATTCAAATATTAGGAGTTCAAATAATTGATTAGGAGCTTTTCAACACAATTATATTGCAAAACCTCAATTTCTGTACTTTTTACTGAGTTAAAATTCCAACGGGTCCATTGAAAGGCCCATTTAGACCTGCTCGTCCGAAACCTCTACAAAAAGGACCACAAAAATGTTTTATTCAAATATTAGGAGTTAAAATAATTGATTAGGAGATTTTCAACACAATTATATTGCGAAACCTCAATTGATGTACGTTTTACTCAGTTAAAATTCAAACGGATCCATTGAAAGGCCCATTTAGACCTGCTCGTCTGAAACCTCTACAAAAAGGACCGCAAAAAAGTTTTATTCAAATATTAGGAGTTCAAATAATTGATTAGGAGCTTTTCAACACAATTATATTGCGAAACCTCAATTTCTGTACTTTTTACTCAGTTAAAATACCAACGGGTCCATTCAAAGGCCCATTTCGACCCGCTCGTCCGAAACCTCTACAAAAAGGACTGCAAAATAAGTTTTAATCAAATTTTAGGAGTTCATGTATTTGATTAGGAGCTTTTCAACACAATAATATTGCAAAACCTCAATTTTTGTACTTTTTACTCAATTTAATTCCAACGGGTCCATTGAAAGGCCCATTTAGACCTGCTCATCCGAAACCTCTACAAAAAAGGACCGCAAAACAAGTTTTAATCAAATTTTAGCATTTCAAATAATTGATTAGGAGCTTTTCAACACAATTATATTACAAAAGCTAAATTTCTGTACTTTTTACTCAGTTAAAATTCCAACAGGTCCATTGTAAGGCCCATTTAGACCTGCTCGTCCGAAACGTATCAAAAAGGACTGCAAAAAAGGATTTAATCAAATTTTAGGAGTTTATGTAATTGATTATGAGCTTTTCAACACAATTATATTGCAAAACCTCAATTTTATACTTTTGACTCAGTTAAAATTTCAACGGGTCTATTGAAAGGCCCATTTAGACCTGCTCGTCCGAAACCTCTACAAAAAGGACCGCAAAAATGTTTTATTCAAATAATAGGAGTTCAAATAATTGATTAGGAGCTTTCCAACACATTTATACTGCAAAACCTCAATTTCTGTACTTTTTACTCAGTTAAAATTCTAACGGGTCCATTGAAAGGCCCATTTAGACCTGCTCGTCCGAAACCTCGACAAAAAGGACTGCAAAATAGTTTTAATCAAATTTTAGGAGTTCAAATAATTTATTAGGAGCTTTTTAACACAATTATATTGCAAAACCTCAATTTTATACTTTTTACTCAGTTAAAATTCAAACGGGTCCATTGAAAGGCCCATTTAGACCTGCTCGTCCGAAACCTCTACAAAAATGACCGCAAAAATGTTTTATTCAAATATTAGGAGTTAAAATAATTGATTAGGAGCTTTTCAACACAATTATATTGCGAAAACTCAATTGCTTTACTTTTTACTCAGTTAAAATTCCAACGGGTCCATAGAAAGGCCCATTCAGACCTGCTTGTCCGAAACCTCTACAAAAATGACAGCAAAAATGTTTTATTCAAATATTAGGAGTTCAAATAATTGATTAGGAGCTTTTCAACACAATTATATTGCGAAACCTCAATTTCTGTACTTTTTACTCAGTTAAAATACCAACGGGTCCATTAAAAGGCCCATTTAGACCCGCTCGTCTGAAACCTCTACAAAAAGGACCGCAAAAATGTTTTATTCAAATATTAGGATTTCAAATAATTGATTAGGAGCTTTTCAACACATTTATACTGCAAAACCTCAATTTCTGTACTTTTTACTCAGTTAAAATTCTAACGGGTCCATTGAAAGGCCCATTTAGACCTGCTCGTCCGAAACCTCGACAAAAAGGACTGCAAAAATGTTTTATTCAAATATTAGGAGTTAAAATAATTGATTAGGAGCTTTTCAACACAATTATATTGCAAAACCTTAATTTTATTCTTTTTACTCTGTTAAAATTCAAACGGGCCCATTGAAAGGCCCATTTAGACCTGCTCGTCTGAAACGTCTACAAAAAGGTTCGCAAAATGTTTTATTCAAATATTAGGAGTTAAAATAATTGATTAGGAGATTTTCAACACAATTATATTGCAAAACCTCAATTACTGTACTTTTTACTCAGTTAAAATTCCAACGGGTCCATTGAAAGGCCCATTTAGACCTGCTCGTCCGAAACCTCTACAAAAAGGACCGCAAAAATGTTTTATTCAAATATTAGGAGTTAAAATAATTGATTAGGAGCTTTTCAACACAATTATATTGCGAAACCTCAATTGATGTACTTTTTACTTAGTTAAAATTCCAACGGGTCCATTGAAAGGCCCATTTAGACCTGCTCGTCCGAAACCTCTACAAAAATGACCGCCAAAATGTTTTATTCAAATATTAGGAGTTCAAGTAATTGATTAGGAGCTTTTCAACACAATTTTATTGCGAAACCTCAATTTCTGTACTTTTTACTCAGTTAAAATACCAACGGGTCCATTGAAAGGCCCATTTCAACTCGCTCGTCCGAAACCTCTACAAAAAGGACTGCAAAATAAGTTTTAAGCAAATTTTAGGAGTTCATGTAATTGATTAGGGGCTTTTCAACACAATTATATTGCAAAACCTCAATTTTTGTACTTTTTACTCAATTTATTTCCAACGGGTCCATTGAAAGGCCCATTTAGACCTGCTCGTCCGAAACCTCTACAAAAAAGGACCGCAAAACAAGTTTTAATCAAATTCTAGGAGTTCAAATAATTGATTAGGAGCTTTTCAACACAATTATATTGCAAAAGCTAAATTTCTGTACTTTTTACTCAGTTAAAATTCCCACGGGTCCATTGTAAGGCCCATTTAGACCTGCTCGTCCGAAACGTATCAAAAAGGACTACAAAAAAGGTTTTAATCAAATTTTAGGAGTTTATGTAATTGATTAGGAGCTTTTCAACACAATTATATTGCAAAACCTCAATTTTATACTTTTTTCTCAGTTAAAATTTCAACGGGTCCATTGAAAGGCCCATTTAGACCCGCTCGTCCGAAACCTCTACAAAAAGGACCGCAAAAATGTTTTATTCAAATATTAGGATTTCAAATAATTGATTAGGAGCTTTTCAACACATTTATACTGCAAAACCTCAATTTCTATACTTTTTACCCAGTTAAAATTCTAACGGGTCCATTGAAAGGCCCATTTAGACCTGCTCGTCCGAAACCTCGACAAAAAGGACTGCAAAATAGTTTTAATCAAATTTTAGGAGTTCAAATAATTTATTAGGAGCTTTTCAACACAATTATATTGAAAAACCTCAATTTTATACTTTTTACTCGGTTAAAATTCAAACGGGCCCATTGAAAGGCCCATTTAGACCTGCTCGTCCGAAACCTCTACAAAAAGTGTCGCAAAAATGTTTTATTCAAATATTAGGAGTTAAAATAATTGATTAGGAGCTTTTCAACACAATTATATTGCAAAACCTCAATTACTGTACTTTTTACTCAGTTAAAATTCCAACGGGTAACAGGTGGGTGTTGGGAAATGAAAATTCTCTCTGAACTCTCTCATTTCCTTCCTTTGCTTTTTCTCTCTCTTTCTCTCCTCCTCAACTTCAACCACCGTCCCCTCCGCCACGTTTTTGAACCTCCACCCCCACAGCCACCTCACATCCATCACCCAACCTTCCTCTTTCTGCCAGCATGCCACCACAATTCTTGGTCTCATGCTACCAAACGCCACCTTGTCCTCCCCTCACCGCTGCCCTGCAGCAACTAGTCTTACAACCATATGCAATGGTTGCATATCCAATGGTTGCAAGCCCCGATCAGAGTAGAGTTGGCAAAGGTAAGTACATCTCCTCTTGTTTTTTTTTTTAATTTTTTCTACTGTAATTTACTCTTGTAATATTTTAATTTTAATTATCTGGATCAAGCTTTGGCTCGATCAATCCGGCCACATTCCTTTTGTCACTCGTACATTATGGAGGTGGTTCACGCATCTGCTCCTAGCAGCGATGCAACGATCTTAGCCCTCGAGGCCTTGTAACAATTTATCCCATTCGTTAGAATGGAAATTTTCCTGGCCCTCTGGGCCTTGTCACGGCTTATTCGCACGAATAATGCCAAACGGGCTATCGTATCGGTGGCAATTGAAGCCCTCGGGGCTGGAAATTGGGCATAGAAAGCACACTCCTAACGTTGGAGGCCTTCTACTGCATGCAGGGCAGGGATTATACGTCCCTGAATCGGTAAACCTCATACAGCATGCATGGCACATGCAGACGGGGTTCATGGTGGCTGCTGCACCAAGTTGCCATCTAATTCAGTGCAGGAAGTGGCGTCAGTTGCTTCAGGTGGTCGGCATCCTCCGGCCACCGCCACTGCCATTGACGTCTAAATCCCGGAATCCCAGGAACATACTATCCAACGTTCAACCCCTATTTTTGCGGGATTTGGTTTTTTTCATATTCAAACCCAAACTGTATTGGAGTCTCCTACTGGGACTCAACTACTGCCCAACAGAAAGCCTCCTACAATATAGGATATATGCTAGGATCTATAATATTGGTGGGTGGATATTATCACATAAATTAAATTTTGAATCACCTACCTTTACTATATTCCATGTATCCTAATCGGATACACTCCTAAAAGGAAGGATAAGTATTCGAATCATAAGTACTTACACTAGGGGTGTGTTTGGTTCGCGGAAAAGATGATTACTAGGGGTAATAATCTTTTCCAGACTTACATTCCCATGTTTGGTTTAAGAGGATTCCCACTAGGAGGTATTATTCTTTTCCCAAGAGTTGCTCTTTTCCCCCTAAATGGTGGGAATGCTATTCCCCTCATTTTCTTAGGTATTATACAATCCCTTCCCCTTTGGACAATATTACCCTTATGATTATGAATTATGTTCATGTTGATCCTTTATTGCATTTTTAATTAGGTAACTAATTATTTATGGTGTAAATTTATTAAATATTTATATTTAATATTAGTTTAATATATAAATGGTGTTGTATATATTTAGATAATGTTGTAATATTTAATAGTACATTTTATTAATATTGTATTTACGATGTTTCTAGGGTAATAGGATGAGATTGTATGTTGCTTGAGACTGAATGCGTTAAGACTTGATGTTATTAATTTTGTTATTTGATTTATAAGGTATTTTTTATCTTAAAAAATCAGTAGGTTAATTTATTTTTATCATTTTTACTACTTTTAGATTTGTTTTATTATTTACTTTAATTTGTTTGATAAATGGTCGAAAGTAATAAAAAATTAAAAATCTAAGCATATTAAACATTTAATATTTTGATGTTAAAAAAATTAAAAAAGGATAAATGTATATAAATATAAAATATTTTTTAAAAATAATTTAATCAGATTAATTATATTATAAATATTTGTTTTTTTTTTGCAAATTTTAGGTAATGTAACGAAAATAGTTCTATAAATTTTTGTGTAAATATTTTTAATTTAATGATTAAAAATTAAACTTGTTAAAAAGAAAATATATCATAAGGACAAGTTAGTAAATTTTGCTTCCAATTAATCTTATATTCTTCCAACCAAACACTACAATCCTATATTCCTGCCAAATGAACCAAACAAGGTAATGTAACATTCCCAGTAATGTGTCAGGTAATGTTATATTCCGGTAATCCTATTCCCAGAGGTAATCTTACATTCCGTAAACCAAACGCCCCCTAGATGGATTATCTTAATTCCAAATATTTCTCTCCATTCAAAATTTGAATTTGTATTTTTAAAATTCATTCAAAATTTGCTGGTGGATTACCTCACCTTATCGAATAGCAAAGGATATTATTGGAGTAACATCTCACACTGTCTCTCTATTCTAGCCCTTTGCTTCATTCGATTTCCCAACTTTCGGTCTTCACAAACAATGGCCTCCTCGGATTCTTTCCTAGATCACTTCGACAACCTACAGTTTACTGCAGAGGAGCAGGCTGTGGTTTACGCTCCCAAGGCCACGAAGGCCATACCATTGGAGGATCTGTTGGGTTGTGTGGAGCTCGATTCGATCAACCAATTATGCTCACCAAGTGGTGGAGAGGTGGATATTTGGGTGGAAGGGTTTAGGAAGCTAGAAAGAATAAAGACACAATGATTTATAGTGGTTCAACCTTCTAACCAAGGTCTACATCCACTACCTTAGCTTCCCACTAAGGATTTCTCAACCAATTCCACTAATTGATTCGTCCCCTTTTCTAGGATTAGGAGGAAACCCTTACAACCGATCAAGCTTCTACCCAAGCCTTGATCAAACCCTCTTTTACAAAGAGATAATGAAAGCAAACTTAAACCCTCTAATAGGTGTTTGTTTGCACAATGAAGCACTCACCCAAAACCTAAAACACTTGAGCAAATTTGACAATTTTGGCTCACTAGTGTTTGTCTATACAAGAAATGACACTTAAAGTACTAAGACAATTTCTTGATCATTTGTTGATTGACAATTGAAGCATTAGTCTTCTCTTGATGCTTGGAGGTCCCTTTTATACTCCCAATTGAGTTTATAGCCGTTTAGGACCGTTGGGGATGAATTGGAGCCGTTGAGGACTTTATTTCCCTTCATTAATGTTGTTCTGCAGCTACCAGTATCGATACACGTGGAACGGTATCGATACGGCCTTCTTGAAGAAATAGCCGTTGGGCTCTTGCCAGCACAGGGGTATCGATACACTTAGAACGGTATCGATACGGCCTTCATAGGAACTAGCCGTTGAGGTAGTTGAACAGGGATCAGTACGCTGACGTGGCGTATCGAAACGACCCCGGTCCGTATCGATACGCTAAACCCTCGTATCGATACGGGTTTTGACAGTGGTCAAACTGAGCCAAAAAGGTATCGGTATGGGTACAACCGTATCGATACTGGTGACTTGAAAACACAAGTTTGACTGTTTAAAACATGAAAAATCTTTGCCAAAAACCTCTTAAAATACCTCAAACATAAATTCAAGTTGTTTGGACTTAAAACCAAGTTTTAAATTCTTTTCAAATTAGTCCAAAACATTTTTCAATTATTATATCAAAACATAAGTTCTACAATCTCCCCCTTTTTGATATAATAAAACTCACTTGAAAAATTGTTTGGGTTTCTCCCACTTTAACTTTAAAAATGTGAATAAGAGATTAAGTATATGAAATCAAATAAAGCTCCCCCTTATTCAATTGAAAATTCAATTTTTCAAACCAATTTCTCCCCCTTTTTGTTATATCAAAAAGAATTTAAAATGACATTTAAGTTCAAGATAACATAGGAGGCCAAAAAATTTTGACACACTTAAAATTTTGGTTTTAAAAATTGGCTCCCCCTTACTCAAAGCATCATCAAAATGTTAGTCCAACATATATGATCATCTAGTTGAATTTAAATTAAAATAAACAAATAAAAGCAAAAACAACTAGAATTTTACCAACACTTGAATTTAAGGGAGGATGTGAAGCCTTCCTTCTCCAAGTGTTCTTCCTTGTGTGCATGGAGCTCCCCCTCAATGTTTGACTTGTTGAACATCTCCATCACACCTACAATAGACAATCAAGTAACTTTTGGTATCCAAATTGCTTTGGATCCATAAACGTTAGTTGCACAAAATTTAGTCCCCTTTGGAATCCATTTTTCAATTTCATCCTTTTTAGTTGAAGTATTAAGTCCTTTTGGGACCCAAACACTTCTAAAACATTTACCATTTATAAATCTAGGGGCACTAGATTGTCTAACATAAAAATTTGATTTTCCAAAATTGTTTTTCTTTTCAAGCTCTTTGGAAATCAAATCTTTTTCTACTTGAACATTTTGAAGCAATTTTTGTAAATCAAGACATTTTAGTTCAAACTCTTCAAGTTTTGCTTCAAGTTCAAGTTTGGTTTTAGAAAGCAAATCATTTTGAATTTTTAACTTTGAAATCAATTTATTGTTTTTCAAAATGTGGCTTTTAAAATCTAAAACCAATTCATCATAGGCATCTTGTAATTCATCAAAAGTGTAAGAACATGAAGTAGATGAATTAGAAGTTACCCTTGAATCTTCTTCGATGGCCATAAGGCAAAGGTTGGCTTGTTCATCGTCGGTGGAGTCCTCATCACTCCAAGTAGCCAATTGTGCTTTCTTCTTATGGCTTGAAGTGCTTGCCCTCTCCTTTCTTCTTGGTTCTCGTTCAAGCTCTCTCAAGGCTTTCTTCATGAAAGGGGCACACTTCTTGAAGAGATGAACTATCTCTTCATCTTCATCCTCCTCTTCACTTGTGTAGACATGATGACAAGTGGAGGATTTGAGAGCCATGGCACTAGCATTGATGCCAAGCCCTTTGATTTTCTTCTCTCCCATAGCTCTTATTTCTTCCCTCTTCTTCTCATCCTCCTTGTTCTTCTTCATGATTGGATGAGTAAGAAGTGACCCCATGAGTTCATCAAGCTTCAAGGTCTTCAAATTTTTGGCTTCGATGATGGCGGTCCTCTTTGAGTCCCAAGACTCGGGAAGTGAGTAGATGAGCTTTCGAACAAGCTTCTCCATAACCTTTAAGACCATTTGTGATGGTGGAGAACCGATCAAACATCTTCTCGATGTTCTCTTCCGGATCCATTTTGAAGTTCTCATACTCCAAGGTTAGGAGCCCAATCTTGGTCTCCTTGACTTCGTTTGTCCCCTCGTATGTGACTTCAAGCTTGTCCCATACCTCCTTGGCACTCTCACAAGAAGACATCTTCTCATAGATGGATGGACCAAATGCACAAAACAAGATGTGCAAGGCTTTGCAATTAAGCTCCATCTTCTTGCGATCGTCGGCACTCCACTCCGCTTTACTTCTTTTAGGCACGAACGGACCATCCTCAACTACATCCCATAGCTTGTAATCTTTTGATTTGATGAAGAACTTCATCTTTGTCTTCCAATGGGCATAGTGGTCTCCGTCAAAGAAAGGCGGTTTGTCGATTGATTGTGCCATTTGAGCCGGTTGATGAAATAGTGATCGAGCTTGCCGGATCTCCTCAATAGGATGTGAATCCTCTTCGATTGAGCCAAGCTCTGATACCAATTGTTGGGTTGTGTGGAGCTCGATTCGATCAACCAATTATGCTCACCAAGTGGTGGAGAGGTGGATATTTGGGTGGAAGGGTTTAGGAAGCTAGAAAGAATAAAGACACAATGATTTATAGTGGTTCAACCTTCTAACCAAGGTCTACATCCACTACCTTAGCTTCCCACTAAGGATTTCTCAACCAATTCCACTAATTGATTCGTCCCCTTTTCTAGGATTAGGAGGAAACCCTTACAACCGATCAAGCTTCTACCCAAGCCTTGATCAAACCCTCTTTTACAAAGAGATAATGAAAGCAAACTTAAACCCTCTAATAGGTGTTTGTTTGCACAATGAAGCACTCACCCAAAACCTAAAACACTTGAGCAAATTTGACAATTTTGGCTCACTAGTGTTTGTCTATACAAGAAATGACACTTAAAGTACTAAGACAATTTCTTGATCATTTGTTGATTGACAATTGAAGCATTAGTCTTCTCTTGATGCTTGGAGGTCCCTTTTATACTCCCAATTGAGTTTATAGCCGTTTAGGACCGTTGGGGATGAATTGGAGCCGTTGAGGACTTTATTTCCCTTCATTAATGCTGTTCTGCAGCTACCAGTATCGATACACGTGGAACGGTATCGATACGGCCTTCTTGAAGAAATAGCCGTTGGGCTCTTGCCAGCACAGGGGTATCGATACACTTAGAATGGTATCGATACGGCCTTCATAGGAACTAGCCGTTGAGGTAGTTGAACAGGGATCGGTACGCTGACGTGGCGTATCGAAACGACCCCGGTCCGTATCGATACGCTAAACCCTCGTATCGATACGGGTTTTGACAGTGGCCAAACTGAGCCAAAAAGGTATCGGTACGGGTACAACCGTATCGATACTGGTGACTTGAAAACACAAGTTTGGCTGTTTAAAACATGAAAAATCTTTGCCAAAAACCTCTTAAAATACCTCAAACATAAATTCAAGTTGTTTGGACTTAAAACCAAGTTTTAAATTCTTTTCAAATTAGTCCAAAACATTTTTCAATTATTATATCAAAACATAAGTTCTACAGGATCAACGATGCTCACTGTTAGGGAAGCTTTTTCCCACAACCAAGCCGGACGACACTGCCCTGGTGAAGGTGTTCACGGCTGTTTGGAAGGAAGATAAACTTATCTCCACCATGATTCTTGGCTCGGGTTACTTTCTGTTCAAGTTTGAAACCGCTGCAAAGGTCAAGGACACTCTTAAGAGAGGGCCATGGACTTTCAAGCGTGACTGGCTCGCCCTCGCCCCCATTCAACCTCAGCTGACGTTGGAGGAATATAAATTTACGCACATGAGGATATGGGTCCGTATCCTACGAGTGCCCCTAGCAATGATGATAGGCAACACTGTGGCCAATGCATCTGGACGTGCCCTAGGCAGTGGCCTCGGTGCAGTGATAAGCACTGACACTCGCAAAGACGATGAAGGGAACCGGGTACAGTTCCTAAGGGTTGGTGTGCTCATCGATGTTAATCAGCCCCTCCGGCGAGGTGTAGCATTAGCAGATGAAGAGAACCCAGAAAAGCCCAAAATGCTTCCGGTGAGATATGAGAAATTACCTAATTTCTGTCATGGTTGTGGGATGCTGTTTCATCTCCGCGAAACTTGTGCTGCCTTCAAAGATAAGCCAAGTGCAGGGCTGCCTTATAGTGATTGGCTTCGTGCACCTGCCCCTAAACCGAAGGTTAAAACAAACGTTAGAGGCCGGGTCCGTTACTTCGAACCAGGATCTTCTTCTAATACGAAGGAACAATCCACAGGTTTTTTTCCTTTTTTTCATGGTTGTAACAAAATATGTATGTGGATAGTCGGTTTATACTACTATTTTATGCATGGTTATTACACCACACGTGCCTCATTTATAAGGCCAATTTCCTATATTTTTAAAGGTTTCTACAGAATATATATATGGCTTAGAAGGAACGTTTCATGCTCCCTTTACTTTCATAGTGCACGTATAGGAATTATAAGCTTGTTTTCATACTCCTTTTACTGGATGTGCTGTGCCTATTTATGGGATCTATATATGGTTGCAAACCGGGTTCACAATGTATGTATAGGGTTTATATGTTTGCTTTCATGCTCTTTTTACCGGTTGTGCAATGCTTGTTTGTGGGATGTAAGGTTGCTATATATGGTTGCTTATCAAACTGCTACATACTTACAAAATGCATCCTCCACTGTTTTCATTTCAGTGAACAACGGGAAGGGCAATGTTACTAACACCCCTATGGCCACCCCGGACGTGGTGAAGGGATCGCCTACGATGCAACCGGGAGGTGGCACGATGAATTTGGAAGAGGATGATTTGCTGGGCGAGGAGCTTTCCACCTCTCCTGCTAATGCAGCACCGCCACTGCCGGCGGAAGGAACAGCCGCTGCTGTTGCTGTTGATACAGCCGCTGAACAGATGGAGCCACTGGATGTTGCACCACTGGACATGATTCCAGCAGATGAAGAGTCCGTTGTTAACGGCTCGAAGGAGGCTGATGTGGATGAAGGCCTCGTTGTGCAGCCTTACAAATCCGATACACCGCCGGACAACCGCTTCATTTTGATTGATGAGGATGCTATCCCAGTGCCTATCGTGGATGACACGGCCACAGGGGAAAGCTCGAACAAAGGTAAAGGTCCAAGGGACAAAGGTAAGGAACCGGTCAATCCGGAATTTGAAGTTTGGTTGGCTGCCACGACAGATAAAGAACCGGATGCTGCGGTCCTTAAGAAGTCTAAACGCACGTCACCTATTATTACCGGAGGAATTGCCAAACGGTCGCGAACATCACCTTTGGTTTCCGGTAAAGCAGTGAAACAAGTCGACAAAAATCAAAGGAAAGCTGGGATGAGCAGCATAAACTCTTCGGCGGTGGTTGACGGTCAACCCCGCCGAGAGAAATGAGGGCCATATGTTGGAACTGTCGGGGACTTGGTATTCCCTCGGCAGTTCACGAACTTCGTTCTATTATTTTTCGTTTATGTCCAGATTTCATTTTCCTTTCAGAAACTCGTTTAAACTCTTCTAAGTTTGATTCTCTTAAACTTTATCTTGAAATGGAGGGTTTTTTTGCTGTGGATAGCATCCCTTCTTGTGCAGGTTTATGCCTGCTTTTTAATAAAAACATTACATTAGATTTTCTCTCGTCATCGACGAGATACATTGATGTTATTGTGAATGGTTTAAATTGTCGCTTTCATTTTACTGGTATATACGGGTACGCAGCCACGAGCATGAAAAAAAACACTTGGGAGCTCATTGACTCCCTTAAAACGAAATCAAATCTTCCTTGGCTCATCGGCAGTGACTTAAATGACATCTTAGATGACTCGGAAAAACAAGGGGGTAATCGTAGGCCTAGATCACAAATCCTCAACTTTTGTGAATGTCTCACACGAAATAATTTGTTCGATTGTAAACCGAGCAATGGTTGGTTTACTTGGACCCGCACGGGGCCTAATGTTAACCCGGTATGTGAACGACTTGACCGTTTTGTGGCATGTTCCCAATGGTTGCACGATTTTCCCAACTTCGGTCATTTTCATTCATTCTCCCACGAATCGGACCATAGCGTTATCATTTTGGACACTGACAATGCCAACACAACGAACCAATCCCCCACACAGGCTATAGATCATTTTCGGTTTGAAGCCTGTTGGGCTAATGACCCGGCAGACATCCAAGTGTGTAAACAAACTTGGGCTACCACGCACGGGTCCATTCTGGATAAGCTGTCGGCTTTGGGACATAATCTCCAAGAATGGCAACACGAACAACGTAAGTTGTCCACTCTCCGCATGCAAAAGCTGCAACGCTCTATTAATGCTCTTCTACGTCGTCGCCATCTTTCTCGGAAAGCTTTTTCTACGCTTCACAACGCTAAAATGGAACTCCGGAAATTGACAGTGGCTAAAGAGGCGTACTGGGCTCAACGCTCTCGCATTTCCTGGTTAACCAACGGGGATAAGAATACCACCTACTTCCATGCAAGGGCCACAAAAAGGCGTAGGAAAAACGCAATCCGGGGACTATTGGACTCGAACGGAGTTTGGCAAACTTCCACTACTGATACGTTACAGATTGCGTCGTCCTACTTTCAAGAAATATTTTCATCATCTTGTCCGGTGTCTTCACCGGAATTGCTGCACAACATTCACCCTACAGTGACTACGGAAATGAACGCTACTCTTCTACGCCCCTTCACTGTAGATGAAATCCGCGCCGCTTTTTTGGATATCAATCCTAAAAAAGCGTCAGGGATTGATGGTTTCCCTAGTAGTTTCTACAGACAGCACTGGGATATGATTGGTCCTGATTTCCTATCTCTTTGCATGGATCTCCTACAAGGGAAAGCCGATATGGCGTCAGTTAACCGATTGGTCATTGTGCTTATACCCAAGATATCTGACCCCACCACTATGAAGCACTTTCGACCAATCAGTTTGTGTACTGTCATATACAAGACGGTTTCCAAGGTTCTTGTTAATCGCCTTAAACTGTCACTATCTTCCTGTATCAGTGATTCTCAGGCTGCGTTCATCAGCGGTCGCAATATCACTGATAACATTCTAATTGCACATGAGTTGGTGCACACCCTTCACTCTAGTGGCACAATGTCCTCCCAAGGGGCTGCTGTCAAGCTCGATATGGAAAAGGCCTTTGATAGGGTCGAATGGTCCTTTTTAAGGGATGTCATGCTGCGTATGGGGTTTGCTAGGGACTGGGTCAACCTTATCCTACGATGTGTCTCCTCGGTCTCCTTTTCGATAAGAGTTAATGGCACGCTATCAGAGGAATTCTTCCCTACCCGGGGTATCCGTCAAGGAGATCCTCTGTCACCTTTCCTATTCCTCATTTGTTCCCAAGGGCTCTCAGCGGCTTTGGAAACGGAGCAAAAGGAAGGGCGCCTTTCGGGACTTAGCGCTAGCCGCCGAGGGCCCAGGGTTACCTATCTGCTCTTCGCAGATGATAGTATGGTGTTCCTACGCAATGAGCCAGCGGAGGTGGATAGATTGCGTTACGTCCTCTCCCAGTATGCCTCATCATCCGGTCAAACGGTAAATTTTGATAAGTCCACCGCCTACTGCAGTCACAGGTGTTCCTCTGACTTTCTCCATGCTATGCGTTCAACACTGGGTGTCCGCTTAGTAGATGATCCAGGCATATATTTGGGGGTCCCTCTTTTAATTAAAAGGAATAAGACCGCTTCCTTAGGCTTTGTGAGGGATAAAGTCCAATCCCGGATGAGCAAATGGGATAACAGCTTCCTTTCATATAGTGGAAGAGAAATTCTCATTAAGTCGGTTGCCCAAGCAATGCCACAATATGTGATGTCCTGCTACCTATTACCCCAAAACATAATTGATGACATTACTATGTCCATACGGTGTTACTGGTGGTCAGGGCGAAGTAATAAGCGAGGCTGACCGCTTTTATCGTGGGAGTCTCTCTGCACACCTAAGAATGTGGGAGGCCTAGATTTCCGAGACCTGCACACTTTTAATATCGCCCTTTTGGGGAAGCAAATTTGGCATCTGCTATCACACCCGGACTCTCTCTTGGCACGAGTCCTTCGCGCTAAATACTACCCATCAGGTGACCTTCTGAATGCATCAGCGGACAAACGGTGTAACGCCCCGGTTTTGGGCTTGGAAGTCTTGGGCGTTGACCGGTTGGTCAAAGTGTTGTTCGAATCGTAAGAGGTTAAATTAGGAAAGCCTAGTTCGGGTTGCATAAAAATTATGGAAAAATGTTCTAAAATCATCTTTTATTATAATTAAGTGAACTGTGAAATCAATTTTGGAAAATGAGTTTTGGAAATGTGACATTTTGGCTAGTGACCAAAATGTAATTTTTGAAAGTTTGGTGGCTATTTTATAAAGGGGTTGAAACTTTGAATCTTTAAGGAGCTATTTACCCAAAGGGAATTTCTCCAGATTTTTCTAAGATATTTTAACCCATAATTCTGATTTTAAAAGAATCAAAAGGAGGGAAAAATCTATTTTTTGGCCATTTTCTCTTTTAACTACCTATTTTCTCTCTATCTTTTCTCTCAACCCAAACACTCAATTCCAGAGATCTAAGTCTGATTTTCATCACCTAAAAACCTTCTTTCAACTCTCAATTGATTGCAAATCATTGTGTCTTCAAATCCTCTTCAATTGCTTCAAGTTTCATCAAGCTTTTCTATTCCAAAAAGAGGAGAAACTCAAGTTTGGAGGTAAGAACGTCCTTCTCCTCTGAACTTCAAGTTCTTTAATGAAATTCCTAAAGTTTTCAATCCTAATTTGATAATTGATTAAAGGTTTTTAAGTTGATTTATAGATCTTGGCTAATTATGCAAGATTTTGATGATTTCACTTGATTTTCGTTTGATCTGTTAAATCTGTGTTTTGAGAAGTGATTTTGATGTTAAATGATCATTAAATTGATGTGGAAATGAGTCTTGATTGATGCAATCCCGGATAGGTTGGATTTCCTAAGTTTAGCTTGTGTTTTAAGGTAGCTTTTGTGGTGATCTTGGTGATCTGATGTTGCTGGAGGTATAAGGATGTTTATAGGTTGTTTTTAGATGTGTTTTGATGTTGATGGAAGTGAGGTTTTGCTGGTTTGTGGCTGGGCTTTGTTTAGAAGTGTTTCGGATGCATTTTCGGTTGTGTTTGGTGGCCGAAAATGGAGGTTTAGTGAGAGCAGCGAGTTTAGATGCTTTCATTGAAGCAATTAATGCATGATGATGCATTAATCCTCTGCTTTAATGTGTTGAAACAGGGGAGGCATCCTTGGATCCAAGAGTTGTTGATCCGGAGGCTTGTTTTGGTGCTTTGGCTTGAAGCGAAGTGGTAATCGGTGAGTGAAAACGGATTTTCAGCTTTTTAACCATGGGTTGAAGGTTTTGGGAGCTTAGTTTAAGTCTAAACAACTTTGCTAAGCTCAAGCGTAAGTTTTCGGATTACTCTCTTTAGGTGGTGGCCATGTTTTGATGAAATGTGAAATGATGATTTTGCATGATTTGTTACTGTTTTGGAAAGCATGTTTTAGCATGTTAATTGCTGATGTTTTAGCATGATTTATGCTGATGATTAAAGCCATGTGTTGAAGGTAACTCTAGGTAGGTGTACCTTGTTTTTATGCATTGTTAAATGATGATTTAATACTTTGAAATGCATGATGGAATGGCTTGGTTTAAATGCTTTAAAACAGTGGATTATATGATGTATAAAGTGTGTATTGGCAAGTGATGGTTTGTAAAAGTGAAGGTCACTAAGGTGGTTAAAAGTCCTTGAGTGAGCCTTGTTATCTAAGATCATCAAGGTGGTTAAAAGTCCTTGGATGAATCTTGTTGCGGACTCTAAGGTGGTTAAAAGTCCTTAGGTGCTCCTTCCATGGTGGTTAAAAGTCCATGGGGCCAAGGTGTTTAAAAGTCCTTGGGGCCAAGGTGTTTAAAAGTCCTTGGGGTAATTCAAGCTACGGACACAAAGGTGGTTAAAAGTCCTTGTGTGGTCCATTCATGGTGTTTAAAAGTCCATGGCCAAGGTGTTTAAAAGTCCTTGGGTCCAAGGTGTTTAAAAGTCCTTGGGGAAAGTTGTTGAACTTGATTTCATAAATGAAATGTATCACTTGAGCCAATATGACATGCATAGTACATGAGATGCATGAGATGCATGATTTAATGTTTATAATGAAGCATGAGATGCTTGTTTAAATGAAATGTGGAAGCATGATATTGCTTAATTTAAAGTATGCTTTGAGCATGTGTAGAGGTTGTTTACAAGTATGATTTACAAATGGTTTTAATTGCATTATTGAATGGTTTTTATAGAGCACTCCTCACTAAGCTTTGGCTTACGCTCTCTCGTTTTCTTGATTCAATAATGCAGAGCATTAGAGTGCATTGAGGGCAGCAAGAGGAGGCAAGCAAACAAGTACAAGTAAAGCTCAATGTATGAAGGTTTTATAAGTGTTTTAGCTTTTGTATGTTTTGGCAATGGGGGACCAATATGTATATGTGTTTTGGGAGGTGTTTAAGACTCCCTAAGTATGTTGAATGTTAATGTTGTTGCTGGTTTTTGGATTGAACCATATATGCTTGTTTTGCAAGTTGATGCTTGAGTAGATAGCTTGTGTTGGAAGCATGACCTTTGATTTGGGGCTTTTTGCATGTGATGTTATTATGTTGAATTGATGATGCTCTTATGTCTTAAATATGTTTAATTACATGCTGGTAAAGTTTGGTGGTGTTTGGAGCATGTTTGAATGTCCTATTGCATGATCTAGTATGCTTGTTTGCTGATTTTCGTGCAGGCGTTTCGGAACAGGGGTGTACCGTTTCGGAACGGGTGCCTTGCATGAACCCAGGCGTCCGAAACGGTATGCACCGTTTCGAAACGGTTTAGCCTCTGCCGAGGCCATGTTCCGGAACCTGTTTCGGAACGGCCCGTGTTTCGGAACAGGGCTAGCCTGTTTCGGAACGGTCGACCGTTAGGGGGCTGACATGGTAGTTATATGTTTTGAAATGTTTGCGTTTTGGTCCTGAATCTTGTATGTTCAATTGCATGAGCTGTGGATGTCCTTTTGAGCTGAAATTTCACAGAGAAGTATGAAACATGACTAATTTTAAGATGGTAACTTTAATTTGGGTTAAGTCCCTTAATTTATCAGAATTTACAATTTGGTCCCTAAAGTCGTAATTTGTTCAATTGGGTCCCTGTTTGATCTCTGATGTTTGTGATCTTTTGATATGTTGTTTGTATGATCACACATAAGGTTAATGTGCATCTAGACAAGACTAAAAAGAAAAAAAAGGGTCGTTAATCAAGGTTGACTTTCGGGTTGACTTTGGTTTTCCCCGTGTAATCTTCGTAGTTCGGGTCAACCGTCTAGACCGGGCTACGGGGGTTACATTTGGTGGTATCAGAGCTAAGTTCTCGAGTAATTGGGAATGTGTGTATGCATGATTGAAGTATGGTTTGGTTTGTATGTTTGTTGAGTGAAAGCATGTTCAGTAATTTGTGATGATGATGTGTATGTGATGCATGTTGTGATGATGCATGATGAGGGTACCCATTGCCAAACAAAAGCTAAAGAGATAACGTTGTTTTTGAAAGAAATTGAGCTTGAATACTTGGAATTTGCTTACCTTGCTGGTCCTGACTTGTTTTATTTTGTATTGTTATGCATGGTAAAAGTATGGCACCACGTAGAGAGTTAAGGAGTAGCGCGAGAGCTACGACCCCGGAGGGGAATGTGAATGATGAGAACACTGGTAGTGCTGTGATACCTCCTCCTCCACCTGGTGGTGGTGGTGCGGAGAGGGGAAGAGCTGGAGCTGGAGCTGAGGCAGCTGGTGCTGGAGCTGCAGGACCTGAGGTTGGTCAGGGGCAAGCGATGCCTGACATGTCTGTGCTGGTACAAGCTATTGCGGGTGCGTTTCGAGCAGCAGTAGCTGGAGCTCAAGGAGCTGGGCATCAGGGAGATGCTGGTGCTAGACTACCCTTGGAACGTTTGCGCAGTCTTGGTGGGACTGAGTTTAGGGGTATGTCGGCTGAGAGGTCAGAAGCATGGTTGGAGAGTACCAAGCGTGTCTTGGGACAGATGAGTTGCACTGATGTGCAGAAGCTGGGATGTGTGGTGTCACTGCTGCAAGGTGATGCTTATACGTGGTGGACGACCACAATCTCTGGGATGGCTGATGCTGATGTTACATGGACGTTCTTTCAGCATGCGTTCAAGAGGAGATATCTGGGAGTTAGATATCTGGATGAAAAGAAGCGTGAATTCATGTCTCTTACCCAAGGGAACATGAGTGTGGCTGAGTATGAGGTACAGTTCGTACGTCTTAGCCAGTATGCACCGGAGCTGATACCTGATGAGCGCGAGAGGTGCGAAAGGTTCCGTTATGGTTTGGTGACGGAGGTTAAGACCTATATGTTGGCAGCTGAGTACAATGATTTCGATGTGCTGGTTAGTCGGTCCAAAGACATCGAGATGAACCTGAGTTTGTCTGCTAAGGGTGCTGGAGTTAGTTCTGGGAAGAGAGCTGCTGAGTATAGTTCCGGTGGTCGGAACAAAAGAGGGCGTGATCAGAGGTTTCAGTCTTCGTCTAAGAGAGGTGGAGGTGCACCTGCTAGGGGTGGCAATGCTAGAGCTGACCCTAGTGCTTGTTGGATTTGTGGTTCCCGTGGTCACTTGAGGCGTGACTGTCCTCGTGCTGGGAGGGAGGTGCAAGCTCCTGTGATGGCAGCTGGTTATGAGTGCTGGAACTGTGGTTCAGCTGATCATCTGAGACGTGATTGTCCGAGGTTGGCTGGTGGTCAAGAGCGTGCTCCTGTTGTTGCAGCACCGCAGAGAGGTCGTGGGCGCGGCCGTGGTAATTTTCAGAGGCGAGAGGAAGGTGGACGCGGTGTAGCTCATGTTGTGGCTATTCAACCTGAGGGTGGAGGCCAAGCGAGGGTGTATGCTCAGCGCGAAGGAAGGAATGATGCAGATGTGATTGCAGGTACCTTTACTTTGCAATCCTTGTCATTGCTTTCTTTGATTGATTCTGGATCTACGCATTCATACATTCTTCGTGAGCATGCTGAGTTGCTTGGTTTGCCTGTTGAGTCTTTGGATGTTGGTGTTAGAGTCACTAGTTCTTTTGGTGAAACTGTTGTGACTCGTAAGCTTTATAGAAGGTGTCCTTTGGTTGTTCAAGAGCATGTCTTTCTTGTTGATCTTATGGAGTTGCCCTTTTATGGTTTTGATGTGATCCTTGGCATGGATTGGCTTGCTGAGCATCGTGCTGTTGTGGATTGTGAGAATAAGCGGGTTTCGCTTAAGCTTGGAGATGATTATGAAGTGGTGGTAGTTGGTGAGAATGTGAAGTTTCTTGCCAATGTTGTTTCTACCTTGGAGGCGAGCAGGATGCTGAGGCAAGGTTGTGAAGCTTTTCTGGCTTTTGTGATGAATCCTAGTTCGAAGGAGCTGAGGGTGCAAGATATCAGGGTTGTGAAGGAGTTTCCTGATGTTTTTCCTGAGGAGTTGCCTGGTTTACCTCCTAGTCGTGAGGTGGAGTTTGGTATTGAGCTGTATGAGAATACCACTCCTGTGTCCATTACTCCCTATAGAATGGCACCTAAAGAGCTGAAGGAGCTGAAGACGCAGTTGCAAGAGTTGCTTGATCGTGGTTTCATCCGGCCGAGTGTTTCGCCTTGGGGTGCTCCTATCTTTTTTGTGAAGAAGAAAGATGGCACGATGAGGATGTGCATTGATTACCGTCAGCTGAACAAGTTGACTATCAAGAATCGGTATCCTTTGCCGAGGATTGATGACCTCTTTGATCAATTTCGGGGAGCTGCTGTGTTCTCTAAGATTGACTTGAGGTCAGGGTATTATCAGTTGAAGGTGAAGGATGTGGATGTGCCTAAGACAGCTTTCAGGACAAGGTATGGGCATTATGAGTTCCTTGTGATGCCGTTTGGTCTGACAAATGCTCCTGCTGCTTTCATGGACATGATGAATCGTGTTTTTCATGAATACCTGGACAAGTTCGTTGTGGTGTTCATTGATGATATCCTTGTGTACTCGCGTACAGAGGAAGAGCACGAAGAGCATTTGAGGATCGTGTTGCAAGCTTTGTTGGAGAATCAGCTTTATGCAAAGTTGAGCAAGTGTGAGTTTTGGCTTAAAGAGGTTGTTTTTCTTGGGCATGTGGTCTCAGCTGAGGGGATTCGTGTTGATCCTCAGAAGATTGAAGCAGTGATGAACTGGAAAGTTCCTAAGTCTGTTCAGGAGGTTCGTAGTTTCCTTGGTTTGGAGGGATACTACCGAAGGTTTGTGGATGGTTTTTCCAAGATTGCTGCTCCTTTGACGAAGTTGCTGCAGAAAGATGTTAAGTATGAGTGGACAGAAGCGAGGCAGCAAGCTTTTGAGAAGCTGAAGATGGCTTTGACTCAAGCTCCTATCTTGATTCAACCTGAATCAGGGAAAGAGTTCGTAGTCTACAGTGATGCATCCTATGTTGGTTTGGGGTGTGTGCTGATGCAAGAGGGTAAGGTTGTGGCTTATGCGTCGCGGCAGTTGAAGGTGCATGAGCGCAATTATCCTACGCATGATATTGAGCTGGCTGCAGTGGTTTTTGCTCTGAAGATCTGGAGGCATTATCTGTATGGTGAGAAGTGTACTGTGTACACGGATCACAAGAGTTTGAGGTATCTGATGTCTCAGAAGGAGTTGAATCTCAGGCAGCGACGTTGGTTGGAGTTGCTCAAGGATTATGATCTGACGATAGAGTATCATCCTGGAAAGGCCAATGTTGTTGCGGATGCCTTGAGTAGAAAGGTAGCTGTTGAGCTGAGGGCTATGTTTGCTAGCTTGAGCATATCGCGGGATGGTGGTCTTGTTGCTGAGTTGCAAGTGAAACCTTCGTTGGTTCAGTTGATCAAGGATAAGCAGTTGTTGGATGATTCCTTGGTGTCTCATGTTCAGGATATCGCGGAGGGTAGACCTTCGGATTTCTGCTTTAATGAAGATGGAGTGTTGTGTTTTGGTAGTCGGATAGTAGTGCCTGCAGATGCTGAGTTGAGGCGTGCTATTCTAGCTGAAGGTCATAGTAGTCCTTTTGCTATGCATCCTGGTAGTACAAAGATGTATCGCGATCTTCGTGATGAGTACTATTGGGTAGGCTTGAAGAATGATGTGGCGGAGTTCGTAAGCAAGTGTTTGGTGTGTCAGCGCGTTAAGGCTGAACATCAGGTTCCTTCTGGGTTGTTGCAACCGTTGAAAATCCCTGAATGGAAGTGGGAGAGGGTTACCATGGATTTTGTATCTGGTTTGCCTTTGTCTCCATCAAAGAAGAATTCGGTTTGGGTGATTGTGGATCGCCTGACGAAGTGTGCGCATTTCTTGCCTGTGCATACTACGTTTTCTTTGGATAAGCTGGCAGAGCTGTACATTGCTGAGGTTGTAAGGTTGCATGGTGTGCCTAAGTCGATCGTGTCGGATAGGGATCCGAGGTTCACATCGCGTTTTTGGCAGTGTTTGCATCAAGCTTTGGGTACAAGGTTGCATTTCAGTACATCCTATCATCCTCAGTCGGATGGCCAGTCTGAGCGGGTTATTCAGATCTTGGAGGATATGTTGAGATGCTGCGTGATAGAGTTTCAAGGTTCTTGGGAGAAGCATCTGCCTTTGGTTGAGTTCGCTTATAACAACAGTTTTCAGGCGAGTATACAGATGGCACCTTATGAGGCTCTGTATGGGAGGAAGTGTAGGACTCCTCTGTGTTGGGCTGAAACTGGTCAAAAGTTGGTTTTGATGCCTGCTTTGTTGAAAGGTACCACCGAGAAGGTGAAGCTCATATGTGAGAGGTTGAAGGCTGCTTCTGATCGGCAGAAATCTTACGCGGATTTGAAGCGTAAGGAGATAGAGTTTGCGGTGGGTGATCGCGTGTTCTTGAAGGTTTCGCCTTGGAAGAAGGTGATGAGGTTTGGGCGGAAGGGTAAGCTGAGCCCTAGATACATTGGACCGTATGAGGTTGTTGAGCGTGTGGGTCCTGTTGCGTATCGGTTGAGGTTACCTCAGGAGCTGGAGAATATTCATGATGTGTTCCATGTTTCTATGCTCCGGAGGTATAGATCTGATCCTTCGCATGTGTTGCCTGTGGAGGAAGTGGAATTGAATCCGGATTTGACCTATGATGAGGAACCGGTGAAGGTTCTGGATTCAGATAGCAAAGTTCTTCGTGGCAAGACCATTGAGTTGGTGAAGGTGCTGTGGAAGCATCGCGGTGTTGAGGAAGCCACGTGGGAGCGGAAGGAAGATATGCTGAAGCAGTTTCCTTATCTCTTTCCTTCAGGTAAATTTCGAGGACGAAATTTCTTAAGGGGGGGAGAGTTGTAACGCCCCGGTTTTGGGCTTGGAAGTCTTGGGCGTTGACCGGTTGGTCAAAGTGCTGTTCGAATCGTAAGAGGTTAAATTAGGAAAGCCTAGTTCGGGTTGCATAAAAATTATGGAAAAATGTTCTAAAATCATCTTTTATTATAATTAAGTGAACTGTGAAATCAATTTTGGAAAATGAGTTTCGGAAATGTGACATTTTGGCTAGTGACCAAAATGTAATTTTTGAAAGTTTGGTGGCTATTTTATAAAGGGGTTGAAACTTTGAATCTTTAAGGAGCTATTTACCCAAAGGGAGTTTCTCCAGATTTTTCTAAGATATTTTAACCCATAATTCTGATTTTAAAAGAATCAAAAGGAGGGAAAAATCTATTTTTTGGCCATTTTCTCTTTTAACTACCTATTTTCTCTCTATCTTTTCTCTCAACCCAAACACTCAATTCCAGAGATCTAAGTCTGATTTTCATCACCTAAAAACCTTCTTTCAACTCTCAATTGATTGCAAATCATTGTGTCTTCAAATCCTCTTCAATTGCTTCAAGTTTCATCAAGCTTTTCTATTCCAAAAAGAGGAGAAACTCAAGTTTGGAGGTAAGAACGTCCTTCTCCTCTGAACTTCAAGCTCTTTAATGAAATTCCTAAAGTTTTCAATCCTAATTTGATAATTGATTAAAGGTTTTTAAGTTGATTTATGGATCTTGGCTAATTATGCAAGATTTTGATGATTTCACTTGATTTTCGTTTGATCTGTTAAATCTGTGTTTTGAGAAGTGATTTTGATGTTAAATGATCATTAAATTGATGTGGAAATGAGTCTTGATTGATGCAATCCCGGATAGGTTGGATTTCCTAAGTTTAGCTTGTGTTTTAAGGTAGCTTTTGTGGTGATCTTGGTGATCTGATGTTGCTGGAGGTATAAGGATGTTTATAGGTTGTTTTTAGATGTGTTTTGATGTTGATGGAAGTGAGGTTTTGCTGGTTTGTGGCTAGGCTTTGTTTAGAAGTGTTTCGGATGCATTTTCGGTTGTGTTTGGTGGCCGAAAATGGAGGTTTAGTGAGAGCAGCGAGTTTAGATGCTTTCATTGAAGCAATTAATGCATGATGATGCATTAATCCTCTGCTTTAATGTGTTGAAACAGGGGAGGCATCCTTGGATCCAAGAGTTGTTGATCCGGAGGCTTGTTTTGGTGCTTTGGCTTGAAGCGAAGTGGTAATCGGTGAGTGAAAACGGATTTTCAGCTTTTTAACCAAGGGTTGAAGGTTTTGGGAGCTTAGTTTAAGTCTAAACAACTTTGCTAAGCTCAAGCGTAAGTTTTCGGATTACTCTCTTTAGGTGGTGGCCATGTTTTGATGAAATGTGAAATGATGATTTTGCATGATTTGTTACTGTTTTGGAAAGCATGTTTTAGCATGTTAATTGCTGATGTTTTAGCATGATTTATGCTGATGATTAAAGCCATGTGTTGAAGGTAACTCTAGGTAGGTGTACCTTGTTTTTATGCATTGTTAAATGATGATTTAATACTTTGAAATGCATGATGGAATGGCTTGGTTTAAATGCTTTAAAACAGTGGATTATATGATGTATAAAGTGTGTATTGGCAAGTGATGGTTTGTAAAAGTGAAGGTCACTAAGGTGGTTAAAAGTCCTTGAGTGAGCCTTGTTATCTAAGATCATCAAGGTGGTTAAAAGTCCTTGGATGAATCTTGTTGCGGACTCTAAGGTGGTTAAAAGTCCTTAGGTGCTCCTTCCATGGTGGTTAAAAGTCCATGGGGCCAAGGTGTTTAAAAGTCCTTGGGGCCAAGGTGTTTAAAAGTCCTTGGGGTAATTCAAGCTACGGACACAAAGGTGGTTAAAAGTCCTTGTGTGGTCCATTCATGGTGTTTAAAAGTCCATGGCCAAGGTGTTTAAAAGTCCTTGGGTCCAAGGTGTTTAAAAGTCCTTGGGGAAAGTTGTTGAACTTGATTTCATAAATGAAATGTATCACTTGAGCCAATATGACATGCATAGTACATGAGATGCATGAGATGCATGATTTAATGTTTATAATGAAGCATGAGATGCTTGTTTAAATGAAATGTGGAAGCATGATATTGCTTAATTTAAAGTATGCTTTGAGCATGTGTAGAGGTTGTTTACAAGTATGATTTACAAATGGTTTTAATTGCATTATTGAATGGTTTTTATAGAGCACTCCTCACTAAGCTTTGGCTCACGCTCTCTCGTTTTCTTGATTCAATAATGCAGAGCATTAGAGTGCATTGAGGGCAGCAAGAGGAGGCAAGCAAACAAGTACAAGTAAAGCTCAATGTATGAAGGTTTTATAAGTGTTTTAGCTTTTGTATGTTTTGGCAATGGGGGACCAATATGTATATGTGTTTTGGGAGGTGTTTAAGACTCCCTAAGTATGTTGAATGTTAATGTTGTTGCTGGTTTTTGGATTGAACCATATATGCTTGTTTTGCAAGTTGATGCTTGAGTAGATAGCTTGTGTTGGAAGCATGACCTTTGATTTGGGGCTTTTTGCATGTGATGTTATTATGTTGAATTGATGATGCTCTTATGTCTTAAATATGTTTAATTACATGCTGGTAAAGTTTGGTGGTGTTTGGAGCATGTTTGAATGTCCTATTGCATGATCTAGTATGCTTGTTTGCTGATTTTCGTGCAGGCGTTTCGGAACAGGGGTGTACCGTTTCGGAACGGGTGCCTTGCATGAACCCAGGCGTCCGAAACGGTATGCACCGTTTCGAAACGGTTTAGCCTCTGCCGAGGCCATGTTCCGGAACCTGTTTCGGAACGGCCCGTGTTTCGGAACAGGGCTAGCCTGTTTCGGAACGGTCGACCGTTAGGGGGCTGACATGGTAGTTAAATGTTTTGAAATGTTTGCGTTTTGGTCCTGAATCTTGTATGTTCAATTGCATGAGCTGTGGATGTCCTTTTGAGCTGAAATTTCACAGAGAAGTATGAAACATGACTAATTTTAAGATGGTAACTTTAATTTGGGTTAAGTCCCTTAATTTATCAGAATTTACAATTTGGTCCCTAAAGTCGTAATTTGTTCAATTGGGTCCCTGTTTGATCTCTGATGTTTGTGATCTTTTGATATGTTGTTTGTATGATCACACTTAAGGTTAATGTGCATCTAGACAAGACTAAAAAGAAAAAAAAGGGTCGTTAATCAAGGTTGACTTTCGGGTTGACTTTGGTTTTCCCCGTGTAATCTTCGTAGTTCGGGTCAACCGTCTAGACCGGGCTACGGGGGTTACAAACGGGCTTCGTTTGCATGGAAAGGTATACACCAAGCAATTCACTCCCTTGGGCCTGGTTATTTTTGGCGGCCAGGAGTCAAGAGTTCGATACGTCTGCTCAGCGATACCTGGGGAGGGGACAAACTACTTACGCTCTTTGGACAATATATGGACAATGAAGAGCTCCCGTTGCGTTGTCGGGACTACATGTCCTGTGGCTACGCGTCATAGGATGAGTCCAAACTTCGGAAAGAATTCGACAAGGATGATGTCGACGGTATCCTTCGGGTTCCGATTTATCAGCATAGGCCGGATAAACTTGTTTGGGGACAACATGACTCTGGAAGCTATACCGTCAGGTCAGGGTACTTTTTTCTCCATAAACCTGCGAGACCGGTGACGCGACCTACACGTCTCTGGAAAGTAATATCTAAATCTCTGACTTTACCAAAAATTCGCTCCTTCAGCTGGCGAGCGGGTCGTGATGTTTTGCCCACTGGGGACAAGCTCCGAGCGATACATCACACGGATGGACATTGTCCTTTTTGCCCAGCAGTGCTGGAATCCGCTATGCATGCCCTTCGTGATTGCCCAAATGCTCAGGATGTTCTTCGCCTAGTGGGGCTTCCGTCGAGCGTCTATACCAGTCACACAGGCACAATGGCGGCATGGTTGTCGTAAGGAACTTACTGTTTGGACACTTCAGGATTTGCTCTGCTCCTCACAAAAATTTGGAATATCTGGAACCGTCGTAATGACTGGGTTCACTCCCAAAGACTTCAGCCAACCTGGCTTACGGCCATGAATGCTACAGGTCTTCTACAGGAATACGCCGCTGCTAAAGCTCTCCCCGCCGTGTCAGCAGCCATACCAGCAGCAGCCCCCCCACGATGGACGATGCCAAGCCCGGGATGTATAAAGATAAATGTCGACGGAGCCTTCCATCCAGGATCCGGTGCTGCAGCTATCGGAGTCATTGCTAGGGATGCACATGGCTCGATTGTTGGAGGATGTGCTGTCCATGAGGCAGGGTGTCAGGATGCCACCATGGTCGAGCTACATGCCATCGTTGCGGGTATCATGTTGACCCGAGATAGAGGATGGGGCAAGGTGCTCATTGAATCCGACTCGGCTACGGTGGTCAACAAGCTCTCGCGCACCACTGAAGACAACTCCCTGTTGGGACCGCAGATTGCAGATACGAAGGCCTTGCTTAGGTCTTTTCCTTTGATCTCCCTATCTTTTGTACCTAGATCGACCAATTTTATGGCCCATAATTTAGCCGCTTGGGCTTTACGCTGTACTTCTTCTGTGTATTTTGATTCAGTTGTTCCTGACTGTATTAACGTTGATGTACTGGCTGACTCTCAGCCTTTTTCTTTTTATAATAATAACAAAACTCAGGGCACTCTTTTCCCCTTAGGTTCATCTTGTGTTTCGCCACAAGGTGGTTAGAGGGGTTTTTAATGAGGCCCTTTTTCTTCAAAAAAAAATTCCAACGGGTCCATTGAAAGGCCCATTTAGACCTGCTCGTCCGAAACCTCTACAAAAAGGACCGCAAAAATGTTTTATTCAAATATTAGGAGTTAAAATAATTGATTAGGAGCTTTTCAACACAATTATATTGCGAAACCTCAATTGCTGTACTTTTTACTCAGTTAAAATTCCAACGGGTCCATTGGAAGGCCCATTTAGACCTGCTCGTCCGAAACCTCTACAAAAATGACCGCAAAAATGTTTTATTCGAATATTAGGAGTTCAAATAATTGATTAGGAGCTTTTCAACACAATTATATTGCGAAACCTCAATTTTTGTACTTTTTACTCAGTTAAAATACCAACGGGTCCATTGAAAGGCCCATTTCGACCCGCTCGTCCGAAACCTCTACAAAAAGGACTGCAAAATAAGTTTTAATCAAATTTTAGGAGTTCATGTAATTGATTAGGAGATTTTCAACACAATTATATTGCAAAACCTCAATTTTTGTATTTTTTACTCAATTTAATTCCAACGGGTCCATTGAAAGGCCCATTTAGACCTGCTCGTCTGAAACCTCTACAAAAAAGGACCGCAAAACAAGTTTTAATCAAATTTTAGGAGTTCAAATAATTGATTAGGAGCTTTTCAACACAATTATATTGCAAAAGCTAAATTTCTGTACTTTTTACTCTGTTAAAATTTCTACGGGTCCATTGTAAGGCGCATTTAGACCTGCTCGTCCGAAATGTATCAAAAAGGACTGCAAAAAAGGTTTTAATCAAATTTTAGGAGTTTATGTAATTGATTAGGAGCTTTTCAACACAATTATATTGCAAAACCTAAATTTTATACTTTTTACTCAGTTAAAATTTCAACGGGTCCATTGAAAGGCCCATTTAGACCCGCTCGTCCGAAACCTCTACAAAAAGGAACGCAAAAATGTTTTATTCAAATATTAGGAGTTCAAATAATTGATTAGGAGCTTTTCAACAGATTTATACTGCAAAATCTCAATTTTAGTACTTTTTACTCAGTTAAAATTCTAACGGGTCCATTGAAAGGCCCATTCAGACCTGCTCGTCCGAAACCTCGACAAAAAGGACTGCAAAATAGTTTTAATCAAATTTTAGGAGTTCAAATAATTTATTAGGAGCTTTTTAACACAATTATATTGCAAAACCTCAATTTTATACTTTTTACTTAGTTAAAAATCAAACGGGTCCATTGAAAGACCCATTTCGACCTGCACGTCCGAAACCTCTACAAAAATGACCACAAAAATGTTTTATTCAAATATTATGAGATAAAATAATTGATTAGGAGCTTTTCAACACAATTATATTGCAAAACCTCAATTGCTGTACTTTTTACTCAGTTAAAATTCCAACGGGTCCATTGAAAGGCCCATTTAGACCTGCTCATCCGAAACCTCTACAAAAAGGACCGCAAAAATGTTTTATTCAAATATTAGGAGTTCAAATAATTGATTAGGAGCTTTTCAACACAATTATATTGCGAAACCTCAATTTTTGTACTTTTTACTCAGTTAAAATACCAACGGGTCCATTGAAAGGCCCATTTCGACCCGCTCGTCCGAAACCTCTACAAAAAGGACTGCAAAATAAGTTTTAATCAAATTTTAGGAGTTCATGTAATTGATTAGGAGCTTTAAAACACAATTATATTGCAAAACCTCAATTTTTGTACTTTTTACTCAATTTAATTCCAACGGGTCCATTGAAAAGCCCATTTAGACCTGCTCGTCCGAAACCTCTACAAAAAGGACCGCAAAACAAGTTTTAATCAAATTTTAGGAGTTCAAATAATTGATTAGGAGCTTTTCAACACAATTATATTGCAAAAAGCTAAATTTCTGTACTTTTTACTCAGTTAAAATTCCAACGGGTCCATTGTAAGGCCCATTTAGACCTGCTCGTTCGAAACGTATCAAAAAGGACTGCAAAAAAGGTTTTAATCAAATTTTAGGAGTTTATGTAATTGATTAGGAGCTTTTCAACACAATTATATTGCAAAACCTCAATTTTATACTTTTTACTCAATTAAAATTTCAACGAGTCCATTGAAAGGTCATTTAGACCCGCTCGTCCGAAACCTCTACAAAAAGGACCGCAAAAATGTTTTATTCAAATATTAGGAGTTCAAATAATTGATTAGGATCTTTTCAACACATTTATACTGCAAAACCTCAATTTCTATACTTTTTACTCAGTTAAAATTCTAACGGGTCCACTGAAAGGCCCATTTATACCTGCTCGTCCGAAACCTCGACAAAAAGGACTACAAAATAGTTTTAATCAAATTTTAGGAGTTCAAATAATTTATTAGGAGCTTTTTAACACAATTATATTGCAAAACCTCAATTTTATACTTTTTACTCAGTTAAAATTCAAACTGGCCCATTGAAAGGCCCATTTAGACCTGCTCATCCAAAACCTCTACAAAAAGGTTCACAAAAATGTTTTATTCAAATATTAGGAGTTAAAATAATTGATTAGGAGCTTTTCAACACAATTATATTGCAAAACCTCAATTGCTGTACTTTTTACTCAGTTAAAATTCCAACGGGTCCATTGAAAGACCCATTTAGACCTGCTCGTCCGAAACCTCTACAAAAAGGACCTCAAAAATGTTTTAATCAAATATTAGGAGTTCAAATAATTGATTAGGAGCTTTTCAACACAATTATAATGCGAAACCTCAATTTCTGTACTTTTTACTCAGTTAAAATACCAACGGGTCCATTGAAATGCCCATTTCGACCCGCTCGTCCGAAACCTCTACAAAAAGGACAGCAAAATAAGTTTTAATCAAATTTTAGGAGTTAAAATAATTGATTAGGAGCTTTTCAACACAATTATATTGCAAAAAGCAAAATTTCTGTACTTTTTACTCAGTTAAAATTCCAACGAGTCCATTGTAAGGCCCATTTAGACCTGCTCGTCCGAAACGTATCAAAAAGGACTGCAAAAAAGGTTTTAATCAAATTTTAGGAGTTTATGTAATTGATTAGGAGCTTTTCAACACAATTATATTGCAAAACCTCAATTTTATACTTTTTACTCAGTTAAAATTTCAACGGGTCCATTGAAAGGTCATTTAGACCCGCTCGTCCGAAACCTCTACAAAAAGGACCGCAAAAATGTTTTATTCAAATATTAGGAGTTCAAATAATTGATTAGGAGCTTTTCAACACATTTATACTGCAAAACCTCAATTTCTGTACTTTTTACTCAGTTAAAATTCTAACGGGTCCACTGAAAGGCCCATTTAGACCTGCTCGTTCGAAACCTCGACAAAAAGGACTACAAAATAGTTTTAATCAAATTTTAGGAGTTCAAATAATTTACTAGGAGCTTTTCAACACAATTATATTGCAAAACCTCAATTTTATACTTTTTACTCAGTTAAAATTCAAACTGGCCCATTGAAAGGCCCATTTAGACCTGCTCGTCCAAAACCTTTACAAAAAGGTTCGCAAAAATGTTTTATTCAAATATTAGGAGTTAAAATAACTGATTAGGAGCTTTTCAACACAATTATATTGCAAAACCTCAATTGCTGTACTTTTTACTTAGTTAAAATTCCAACGGGTCCATTGAAAGGCCCATTTAGACCTGCTCGTCTGAAACCTCTACAAAAAGGACCTCAAAAATGTTTTAATCAAATATTAGGAGTTCAAATAATTGATTAGGAGCTTTTCAACACAATTATATTGCAAAACCTCAATTGCTGTACTTTTTACTCAGTTAAAATACTAACGGGTCCATTGAAATGACCATTCCGACCCGCTCGTCCGAAACCTCTACAAAAAGGACTGCAAAATAAGTTTTAATCAAATTTTAGGAGTTCATGTAATTGATTAGGAGCTTTTCAACACAATTATATTGTAAAACCTCATTTTTTGTACTTTTTACTCAATTTAATTCCAACGGGTCCATTGAAAGGCCCATTTAGACCCGCTCGTCCGAAACCTCTACAAAAAAGGACCGCAAAACAAGTTTTAATCAAATTTTAGGAGTTCAAATAATTGATTAGGAGCTTTTCAACACAATTATATTGCAAAAGCTAAATTTCTGTACTTTTTACTCAGTTAAAATTCCAACGGGTCCATTGTAAGGCCCATTTAGACCTGCTCGTCCGAAACGTATCAAAAAGGACTGCAAAAAAGGTTTTAATCAAATTTTAGGAGTTTATGTAATTGATTAGGAGCTTTTCAACACAATTATATTGCAAAACCTCAATTTTATACTTTTTACTCAGTTAGAATTTCAACGGGTCCATTGAAAGGCCCATTTAGACCCGCTCGTCCGAAACCTCTACAAAAAGGACCGCAAAAATGTTTTATTCAAATATTAGGAGTTCAAATAATTGATTAGGAGCTTTTCAACACATTTATACTGCAAAACCTCAATTTCTGTACTTTTTACTCAGTTAAAATTCTTACGGGTCCATTGAAAGGCCCATTTAGACCTGCACGTCCGAAACCTCGACAAAAAGGACTGCAAAATAGATTTAATCAAATTTTAGGAGTTCAAATAATTTATTAGGAACTTTTCAACACAATTATATTGAAAAACCTCAATTTTATACTTTTTACTCATTTAAAATTCAAACGGGCCCATTGAAAGGCCCATTTAGACCTGCTCGTCCGAAACCTCTACAAAAAGGTTCGCAAAAATGTTTTATTCAAATATTAGGAGTTCAAATAATTGATTAGGAGCTTTTCAACACAATTATATTTCAAAATTTCAATTTATGTAATTTTTACTCAGTTAAAATTCCAACGGGTCCATTGAAAGGCCCATTTAGACCTGCTCGTCCGAAACCTCTACAAAAAGGACCGCAAAAATGTTTTATTCAAATATTAGGAGTTCAAATAATTGATTAGGAGCTTTTCAACACAATTATATTGCGAAACCTCAATTTATGTACTTTTTACTCAGTTAAAATACCAACGGGTCCATTGAAAGGCCCATTTCGACCCGCTCGTCCGAAACCTCTACAAAAGGACTGCAAAATAAGTTTTTATCAAATTTTAGGAGTTCATGTAATTGATTAGGAGCTTTTCAACGCAATTATATTGCAAAACCTCAATTTTTTTACTTTTTACTCAAATTAATTCCAACGGGTCTATTGAAAGGCCCATTTAGACCTGCTCGTCCGAAACCTCTATAAAAATGGACCGCAAAACAAGTTTTAATCAAATTTTAGGAGTTCAAATAATTGATTAGGAGCTTTTCAACACAATTATATTGCAAAAGCTAAATTTCTGTACTTTTTACTCAGTTAAAATTCCAACGGGTCAATTGTAAGGCCCATTTAGACCTGCTCGTCCGAAACGTATCAAAAAGGACTGCAAAAAAGGTTTTAATCAAATTTTAGGAGTTTATGTAATTGATTAGGAGCTTTTCAACACAATTATATTGCAAAACCTCAATTTTATACTTTTTACTCAGTTAAAATTTCAACGGGTGCATTGAAATGCCCATTTAGACCCGCTCGTCCGAAACCTCTACAAAAAGGACCGCAAAAATGTTTTATTCAAATATTAGGATTTCAAATAATTGATTAGGAGCTTTTCAACACATTTATACTGCAAAACCTCAATTTCTGTACTTTTTACTCAGTTAAAATTCTAACGGGTCCATTGAAAGGCCCATTTAGACCTGCTCGTCCGAAACCTCTACAAAAAGGTTCGCAAAAATGTTTTATTCAAATATTAGGAGTTAAAATAATTGATTAGGAGCTTTTCAACACAATTATATTGCAAAACCTCAATTACTGTACTTTTTACTCAGTTAAAATTCCAACGGGTCCATTGAAAGGCCCATTTAGACCTGCTCGTCCGAAACCTCTACAAAAAGGACCGCAAAAATGTTTTATTCAAATATTAGGATTTAAAATAATTGATTAGGAGCTTTTCAACACAATTATATTGCGAAACCTCAATTTTTGTACTTTTTACTCAGTTAAAATTCCAACGGGTCCATTGAAAGGCCCATTTAGACATGCTCGTCCGAAACCTCTACAAAAATGACCGCAAAAATGTTTTATTCAAATATTAGGAGTTCAAATAATTGATTAGGAGCTTCTCAACACAATTATAATGCGAAACCTCAATTTCCATACTTTTTACTCAGTTAAAATACCAACGGGTCCATTGAAAGGCCCATTTAGACCTGCTCGTCCGAAACCTCGACAAAAAGGACTGCAAAATAGTTTTAATCAAATTTTAGGAGTTCAAATAATTTATTAGGAGCATTTCAACACAATTATATTGCAAAACCTCAATTTTATACTTTTGACTCAGTTAAAATTCAAACGGGCCCATTGAAAGGCCCATTTAGACCTGCTCTTCCGAAACCTCTACAAAAAGGTTCGCAAAAATGTTTTATTCAAATATTAGGAGTTAAAATAATTGATTAGGAGCTTTTCAACACAAATATATTGCAAAACCTCAATTGCTGTACTTTTTACTTAGTTAAAATTCCAACGGGTCCATTGAAAGGCCCATTTAGACCTGCTCGTCCGAAACCTCTAAAAAAGGACCTCAAAATGTTTTATTCAAATATTAGGAGTTCAAATAATTGATTAGGAGCTTTTCAACACAATTATAATGCGAAACCTCAATTTCTGTACTTTTTAGTCAGTTAAAATACCAACGGGTCCATTGAAATGCCCATTTCGACCCGCTCGTCCGAAACCTCTACAAAAAGGACTGCAAAATAAGTTTTAATAAAATTTTAGGAGTTCATGTAATTAATTAGGAGCTTTTCAACACAATTATATTGCAAAACCTCAATTTTTGTACTTTTTACTCAATTTAATTCCAACGGGTCCATTGAAATGCCCATTTAGACCCGCTCGTCCGAAAACTCTACAAAAAGGACCGCAAAACAAGTTTTAATCAAATTTTAGGAGTTCAAATAATTGATTAGGAGCTTTTCAACACAATTATATTGCAAAAGCTAAATTTCTGTACTTTTTACTCAGTTAAAATTCCAACGGGTCCATTTGTAAGGCCCATTTAGACCTGCTCGTCCGAAACGTATCAAAAAGGACTGCAAAAAAGGTTTTAATCAAATTTTAGGAGTTTATGTAATTGATTAGGAGCTTTTCAACACAATTATATTGCAAAACCTCAATTTTATACTTTTTACTCAGTTAAATTTTCAACGGGTCCATTGAAAGGCCCATTTAGACCCGCTCGTCCGAAACCTCTACAAAAAGGACCGCAAAAATGTTTTATTCAAATATTAGGAGTTCAAATAATTGATTAGGAGCTTTTCAACACATTTATACCGCAAAACCTCAATTTCTGTACTTTTTACTCTGTTAAAATTCTTACGGGTCCATTGAAAGGCCCATTTAGACCTGCTCGTCCGAAACCTCGACAAAAAGGACTGCAAAATAGATTTAATCAAATTTTAGGAGTTCAAATAATTTATTAGGAACTTTTCAACACAATTATATTGAAAAACCTCAATTTTATACTTTTTACTCAGTTAAAATTCAAACGGGCCCATTGAAAGGCCCATTTAGACTTGCTCGTCCGAAACCTCTACAAAAGGACCGCAAAAATGTTTTATTCAAATATTAGGAGTTCAAATAATTGATTAGGAGCTTTTCAACACAATTATATTGCAAAACCTCAATTGATGTACTTTTTACTCAGTTAAAATTCCAACGGGTCCATTGTAAGGCCCATTTAGACCTGCTCGTCCGAAACGTATCAAAAAGGACCGCAAAAAAGGTTTTAATCAAATTTTAGGAGTTTATGTAATTGATTAGGAGCTTTTCAACACAATTATATTGCAAAACCTCAATTTTATACTTTTTACTCAGTTAAAATTTCAATGGGTCCATTGAAAGGCCCATTTAGACCCGCTCGTCCGAAACCTCTACAAAAAGGACATCAAAAATGTTTTATTCAAATATTAGGAGTTCAAATGATTGATTAGGAGCTATTCAACACAATTATATTGAAAAACCTCAATTTTATACTTTTTACTCAGTTAAAATTCAAACGGGCCCATTGAAAGGCCCAATTAGACCTGCTTGTCCGAAACCTCTACAAAAAGGTTCGCAAAAATGTTTTATTCAAATATTAGGAGTTAAAATAATTGATTAGGAGCTTTTCAACACAATTATATTTCAAAATCTCAATTTATGTAATTTTTACTCAGTTAAAATTCCAACGGGTCCATTGAAAGGCCCATTTAGACCTGCTCGTCCGAAACCTCTACAAAAAGGACCGCAAAAATGTTTTATTCAAATATTAGGAGTTCAAATAATTGATTAGGAGCTTTTCAACACAATTATATTGCGAAACCTCAATTTCTGTACTTTTTACTCAGTTAAAATACCAACGGGTCCATTGAAAGGCCCATTTCGACCCGCTCGTCCGGAACCTCTACAAAAAGGACTGCAAAATAAGTTTTAATCAAATTTTAGGAGTTCATGTAATTGATTAGGAGCTTTTCAACACAATTATATTGCAAAACCTCAATTTTTGTACTTTTTACTCAATTTAATTCCAACGGGTCCATTGATAGGCTCATTTGGACCTGCTCGTCCGAAACCTCTACAAAAAAGGACCGCAAAACAAGTTTTAATCAAATTATAGGAGTTCAAATAATTTATTAGGAGCTTTTCAACACAATTATATTGCAAAAGCTAAATTTGTGTACTTTTTACTCAGTTAAAATTCCAACGGGTCCATTGTATTGCCCATTTAGACCTGCTCGTCCGAAACGTATCAAAAAGGACTGCAAAAAAGGTTTTAATCAAATTTTAGGAGTTTATGTAATTGATTAGGAGCTTTTCAACAAAATTATTTTGCAAAACCTGAATTTTATACTTTTTACTCAGTTAAAATTTCAACGGGTCCATTGAAAGGCCCATTTAGACTCGCTCGTCCGAAACCTCTACAAAAAGGACCGCAAAAATGTTTTATTCAAATATTAGGAGTTCAAATAATTGATTAGGAGCTTTTCAACACATTTATACTTCAAAACCTCAATTTCTGTACTTTTTACTCAGTTAAAATTCTAACGAGTCCATTGAAAGGCCCATTTAGACCTGCTCGTCCGAAACCTCGACAAAAAGGACTGCAAAATAGTTTTAATCAAATTTTAGGAGTTCAAATAATTTATTAGGAGCATTTCAACACAATTATATTGCAAAACCTCAATTTTATACTTTTTACTCAGTTAAAATTCAAACGGGCCCATTGAAAGGCCCATTTAGACCTGCTCGTCCGAAACCTCTACAAAAAGGTTCGCAAAAATGTTTTATTCAAATATTAGGAGTTAAAATAATTGATTAGGAGCTTTTCAACACAATTATATTGCAAAACCTCAATTGTTGTACTTTTTACTCAGTTAAAATTCCAACGGGTCCATTGAAAGGTCCATTTAGACCTGCTCGTCCGAAACCTCTACAAAAAAGACCGCAAAAATGTTTTATTCAAATATTAGGAGTTCAAATAATTGATTAAGAGCTTTTCAACACAATTATATTGCGAAACCTCAATTTTTGTACTTTTTACTCAGTTAAAATACCAACGGGTCCATTGAAAGGCCCATTTCGACCCGCTCGTCCGAAACCTCTACAAAAAGGACTACAAAATAAGTTTTAATCAAAATTTAGGAGTTCATGTAATTGATTAGGAGCTTTTCAACACAATTATATTGCAAAACCTCAATTTTTGTACTTTTTACTCAATTTAATTCCAACAGGTCCATTGAAAGGCCCATTTAGACCTACTCGTCCGAAACCTCTACAAAAAAGGACCGCAAAACAAGTTTTAATCAAATTTTAGGAGTTCAAATAATTGATTAGGAGCTTTTCAACACAATTATATTGCAAAAGCTAAATTTCTGTACTTTTTACTCAGTTAAAATTCCAACGGGTCCATTGTAAGGCCCATTTAGACCTGCTCGTTCGAAACGTATAAAAAAGGACTGCAAAAAAGGTTTAAATCAAATTTTAGGAGTTTATGTAATTGATTAGGAGCTTTTCAACACAATTATATTGCAAAACCTCAATTTTATACTTTTTACTCAGTTAAAATTTCAATGGGTCCATTGAAAGGCCCATTTAGACCCGCTCGTCCGAAACCTCTACAAAAAGGACCGTAAAAATGTTTTATTCAAATATTAGGACTTCAAATAATTGATTAGTAGCTTTTCAACACATTTATACTGCAAAACCTCAATTTCTGTACTTTTTACTCAGTTAAAATTCTAACGGGTCCATTGAAAGGCCCATTTAGACCTGCTCGTCCGAAACCTCGACAAAAAGGACTGCAAAATAGTTTTAATCAAATTTTAGGAGTTCAAATAATTTATTAGGAGCTTTTCAACACAATTATATTGCAAAACCTCAATTTTATACTTTTTACTCAGTTAAAATTCAAACGGGCCCATTGAAAGGCCCATTTAGACCTGCTCGTCTGAAACCTCTACAAAAAGGTTCGCAAAAATGTTTTATTCAAATATTAGGAGTTAAAATAATTGATTAGGAGCTTTTCAACACAATTATATTGCAAAACCTCAATTGATGTACTTTTTACTTAGTTAAAATTCCAACGGGTGGGCGTGGGTGGGATGGCTCTCAATTCTCTCTCAATTCTTTCCTGGGTTTCTGGTGGGTGTTTGCATTTTCTTTTCTTTCTTCCTTGTTTTCCGGTGGGATTTCTCTCTCTATTCCACTCAATTCCCCTTTCCCATACGACACCTTTCCACCTTCCGCCGAAAATGCCATCATTGCCATCAAACCGGATTCAATTGTCACCATTTGGAAATGGTAAGAGAAGGCCAAGAGCCGTCCCACCCCACATAATTTATTTTACTTTGTTTTTATTACTTCATTTTTATAACACACTTTTCTGGTTTCTAATGCATTCTCTGTTTTTTTTTGTTGCGAGATGCACTTGGTCTTTATATTGTTCAAATCCGATCTGGGACTCCCCCTCGCCACCAGATCTGAAACTAATGGAAAATGAGTTTTTTTCCTATTTATTTTAGATTATAATCTATTGATCTGGTTTCTAACGAGCCTTCTATTACTTTGTTGCAAGATTCATTCGGCGTTCACTTTGCTTAAAATCGATCTGGGCGATATCAGATCTGAATATTATGGAAAATGGGTCTTTTTCTGGTGGAAGCACATGCATGATTCCGATCTGCCTCCGTCTGGTGCGTTCTGCCGCTCAATCCTCCCCTTCACCTTTCTTTTATATTGCTTTCCTTTTCATCCCTCTAATCTACTCTTGATTTTTCTCTTGTATGTTTTTTTGCTGATTCGGAGCATTTACCCCTTTTCTCCGATCGAATCCCATGAAGGAGGCCAGGTTTTCGACCGCCTGGTTTTGTTGCCCTCTACCCTTTTTTAATTCTATTTTTTATATTGTTGAAATCTAGCTTTGGTTATCCGATGTATGTTTTTTCTATCTCAAACTTTTTCATATTCTCAGATTTGGCTTACCCTAATTTTTTTGACAGGATCGCCAAACCGCCGCCACCATTGTTCTTGGGTTTTCTAAACTCCGATCGTTTATTTTTGTTATTTATTTATCTCCATATCTCATTTTTTTCATCTCTGTATCTGGGCTTTATTATTTTCTCATTTTCCTTCCGTTTTCTTCTTCTCAGATTCCATATGAAGATGATCGGAACCCATTTCAATGGGGACCGACGGAGGTTCCAGTTTTTCGATCCGCCCTCTCAACTTTCGATTTGGGATTTACCCAAACATTGGGCTAAAATATGTTCTTCTCTTCCACTGTATTTTCTTTTATTTCCCTTTTATTTTTATCTGAGATTATTACCTTACTGTATCTTCTTCTTTATCCAGATTTGATCTAGACGTACTATCCATTGGAAGCATTTTACAAAGGTCTCTCTTTGTTCTCTTCTTCTTCTTCTTATAATCTCCATTACACCTTTGTACTCTGGTTTGATATATACCCATGGCATTATCTTATTTATCTCCATGCATTCATTAAGTCCTTATCCCCCTACTTTTATTGACATCTTGTCTTGGTTAGTCATTATTTTCCTTTGTACTATTTTACAAAGAACCTTTGTACTATTTTACTTCTGATCCACACTGTCCTATACCATTTGCATTTTCTGGATGGACTACCAAATCTATTTTCCTTTATGAAAATACTTTTAAGACTATTATCTTATTTTACAACTATACTTTCAAAGGTTCTTTTATATACACTTTGACCTTTTTGCAGATCTTGAAACCAAGTGTCAACAATATCATGCAATTCTGCAGGTCTTTCGACTCTTCTTGTTGCATTATTCTTTGGTTATGTAATTATGTAGCTGTAGTTTATTTAATTTGTTTTACCCCCATCATTTTTTTGCTCATTTGGTCTGTATTAACTTTCTCTACCCCGCTTCTTCCTTCCCCTGGGTCTATAATTATTTTGTGCTGCTTTCCTTTTGTTTTCCTTTTCTCTATGCTTTTTATTTGGTTGCTTCTTACTCATAGATGTATGTCTCTAGGACATTTCTCTGTTTTATATGCTTCTATCTATCTGCTTCATGTATGTTGCTTTGAATGTTTCATTTTATGCTCAATCGATATAAAAGATCGTGACTCCTACTACACTTTACTAGGTGACCATTCTCTAGCTCTTTCAAGGGATTTTACAACTACCCTATACTTTAGGGACTACTTCTCTTCTAATAATTTTCAAAATTGCAAACTTTTAATTTTATCCTTCACCTCTTTTTTTAGTCAACACTTCTGGTGGAACTCAAAACTAAAATCAAGAGTAATTATTCCCTGGCATTTAATAAAACTAACAGGCCATATTTTACTATTTAAATATTTTTTTTCAATATTTCTTACCGGTTATAATTTTCATAAATTTCCCATAATAAAAATTTTAAATATAGCTAATAGCAATTATATATTTCCGTTTTTATCCTGGTTCATGAGTAATTCCTTTATTAAAATTATATTCAAATTCTATTCAATCTTTTTAATACAATTAACTATATTTCCAAAATCGCACTCATTAAACTTTGTCGTTTCTTTTGCAATACTAACACCATTAATGGATTCATTCTTAGGAATTTCCATATTTTATTTTCCATTAACTGCATCTCCTAAACTTACTCTCCGACTAAAATATTCGACTGTTAAAATATCTACTTTTATTACCAAGGCTGATCCTGTCTTTCTTAATTTACTCCTTATTTTCAGCCAACACCTCCATAAAATATTTTTAGTCTTACCTTTAAACTTTAATTTAAAATTATATAGATATTTAAGGTACAATTCTTCCCTTAATAATTCTTTTAGTTTGTTTAAGGAAAGTTTATTGTATAGATTAATTTATGATTTTAATAGAATCTATCTTTTCCAATCGCTAATTGCTTTTCCAAAATCTACTCCATCTACTTTCCATATTTTAACCCCCTCAATTATTTTCTTTATATATGTACATCATAACTACACCAAACCACAAACCTATCTCTATCATCCTGCTATCCCAAATTCACCAACCTTATCGATGGCTTCATCCTCTTCCATTCCCCAACTCAGCTCTATCAATATCACCAACGAAGAAGCGGAACTACTCTACACACCCGACTTTGGTTGGGATATTATCAAGGAAGACCCCAAGCTTATTCTAATCGGATGCTTCATATCGTCCAAAGTGTTAGACATATATGCTGTTATCAATGCATTTGAAGGAATCTGGAAGCCTAATGAGGTAGTATCCATATCGGTGATACAAGATAATTTCCTCAAAATAAAGTTCAAGGAAATCAAGAATTGCTATGAGATCATCAACCGCGGTCCTTGGCTGTACAAGGATGAATGGTTAGCAGTTACTGAATATGATCCAGCCAAAGCTTTAGGTGACTACAAATTCAATATCATGAGAATATGGATCCGAATATTCTCCCTCCTTGATTCACTTTATGCTGATGTCGACCGATCCCATCTAGTGGGACATGCCCTAGGGTCAATGGTTGGCAATGTCCTCCGGACGGATACCCGAGAGATTGAGGACAATATGAAGGACTTCCTTAGGGTTGAAATTCTGCTTGACATCACAAGACATGTTACTCGATTTGTCTTTATTGGATCTGGTGAAAACAAAATCATGTGTCGTATTCAGTATGAAAGACTCCCTACTCTCTGCCCTGGTTGTGGTATTATCAGCCATACTTTAGACAACTGTCCCATCCGCTCTTCACTCGATCTCAACAAATTACAGTATGGGGAATGGCTCCGCTACCTTCCCCCTAGACGTCGCCCAGTTGGTACTCGTGGGCGTATCCGCAATGTGGAACCAAATCTTAACCCAAACATTCCTCCAATGAATGGTAATTTTGTTTCTACCTTTACAATAATCTCGTTTTTTACTCGTTTTACTTCCCCAATTATTATGTCCAGTAACTTACTTTCTGTTCTCATCGTAGTGGCCCCAACAAATATTCCAGCAGCTTCGGCCAACACTACTGCTCCTCCCACAGATCAGAACAATATGGGTAATTTACATTACATCTTCCTTACCCTTTATATAAATGGTTACAAGAACCTAATCATAATCAACCTCCAATACATAGGTTCTCTAAACGAAGGCGATGCCGCCTCCTTTACGGAACAAGCAACCGAGGAAGCCCCAAACGTTGATACGGCCATGGAAGAAGGTCCCAACTCTGCTAAAGATCCCCCTGCATCTGACTTGAAGCAAAAAGCTCCACTCGAGCCCTAGCCCCTGAACACCATCTATCCCATCCCGGAAGATGGTTCTGATGATGATTGGGACACCACGGACGATGGTGTCCCTAGCCCTACTGCCTAGCAGATTAAAAAGTTTGACTCTGAATTGCGTAAGCCCTCTAAACCCACTGATACAATTTTCAATGATTTTAATCAGTGGTTACTTAAAACTTACCCAAATGATGCAGCCCCTGCACCTACACCCGCACCAGCCCCAACGAACCGAGGCATGAAACGCCGCTCTCCAATACAAGTGTCGCTCCCGCCAAAAAAATCCAAACCATCAGGATCCACTCCAAAAGCTGGGATGAGCAGCTCTAAAAACTCTCCGGCGGCGGCTGATTCCCAGCCCCGCCGAGCAAAATAAGGATCCTATGCTGGAACTGTCAGGGTCTTAGACAAGCCCCGACGGTTCAACATTTCTGGTCCTATGTCCAACGCACCAACCCTGATGTCATTTTCCTATGCGAAACCAAAATAAATAACGCGGAATGTAACCGCATTTGTCTTTCATTAGGTATGTTAGACATTATTTCTATTTCCCCTACGGAAGGGTGTTCCAGCATTTCCCTATTTGCAGCAAACAATATTAATATAAGTTTAATTTCTTATTCGTCGCGTTATATTCATGCTCAAATAACCAAGAACAATTATACAATGTTTTTTACTAGTTTACATGGCTTCTCTGAAACTAGTCAAAAATATAAAACATGGGAACTTATAGATTCTTTATACTCTTCTACTAAAAATAACCCATGGCTTCTCGGTGGGGATTTTAATGAAATTTTAACTGACTCTGAAAAACAAGGTGGTCCCCGTAGGGCTAGATCACAAATTAAAATTTTTCGCAACTGCTTATTACGTAACAACCTTTTTGATTGCAAGCCAACTTCTGGATGGTTTACATGGACAAAAGTAGGGCCTTTAACCCCCAATCATACATGAAAGACTAGATCGGTTTATAGCTAATTCAACTTGGCAGGATCTCTACCCTTCCTACCGAATTACCACAGAGTATGTAGCCAAATCTGACCATTGCTTCCTTCTCCTTGATTTAGACCCTTCGGCTAATACCCCCAAAAAACAACCTTCCAATAATTTCCGATTCGAAAACTGCTGGGCTAATAATGTGGATAATATCCACACAATTAAAAAGGCTTGGGCCAATACTCCCGGAACTGTCATTGACAAAATCGAAGCTGTTGGCACACACCTAGAAGTATGGCAAAATCAACAACGTTTTAAATCAACTGGTAGGATTAAGTTCCTCACTAAAAAAATTAATAAATTACTATATCGTCACTTAACTGCCACAAATGAACAAATATACTTAAATTATCGAACTGAACTAAATAAACTCTTAACAGAACAAGAAATTTATTGGGCTCAAAGATCTCGCACTCTCTGGCTTTCCCAAGGGGATAAAAATACCAAGTTCTTCCATGCCCGAGCTACTAATAGGAGTAAGAAAAATTCGATTACAGGCCTTTTCGACTCTACCTCGAATTGGCGCACGTCTGATTCAGATCTAATGAATATCGCTTCTACTTATTTTCAAAATCTTTTCACAACATCCAATCCCCAAATCTCGAATAATATTCTTGATAAAATCCACCCTTCCATCAATCAATCAATGAATGAAACCCTTCTAAAGACTTTCACTAAAGAGGAAATTCTCCATGCCTTTCATGATATTGACCCTAGGAAAGCACCTGGTATCGATGGCCTACCCAGTAGCTTTTTCCGACAACACTGGGACACATTGGGCGAAGATGTGATTAATATTTGCATTTATCTTCTAAACGGCAACGCTGATATGGCCTCAGTCAACAAAACTATATTAGTTCCAATCCCAAAAGTCCAGGATCCAACTTCCATGAAACAACTCAGACCAATCAGTCTCTGCACTGCACTTTATAAAATAGTTGCCAAAACAATAGTGAATAGAATGAAACAAACTATACCCCTATGCATAAGACCTAATCAAGCAGCCTTTATCCAGGGATGTAACATATCAGACAACATCCTCGTTGCACATGAAATTATTCACAATATTAACTCAGGAGCTACTAAGTCATCTCAGGGTGCTGCTCTTAAGCTAGACATGGAGAAAGCTTTTGATAGAGTAGAATGGTCCTTTCTTGCAAATGTTATGGAACGCATGGGCTTCGCCTCCGAATGGATCGACCTTATAATGCGTTGCATTACTACAGTCTCCTTTTCGGTTAAAATTAATAATTCCTACTCCCCACCCTTTCTACCTCAACGGGGTCTTCGTCAGGGGGATCCCCTTTCCCCTTTCCTTTTCCTCTTTTGTACTCAAGGCCTTTCGGCTTATTTAGCTGCTGCTCAACAAACTAAAATTCTACCAGGACTAGGTGCCTGTAAATATGGGCCTAAAGTCAATCACTTGCTTTTTGCCGATGATTGTATGGTATTCATTAATGCTAATCAATATGAAGTGTCTCTTCTTAAAAAAGCTCTTCAAACTTACGCTAATGCATCCGGGCAAGCGGTTAATTTTGAGAAATCAATAATTATTTATAACCCACGTACTCCATCAACAACAAGAAATGCGATCAACAACCTTTTACAAGTACATGAGGTTAATAACCCTGGAGTATATCTCGGTATCCCACTTCTAATTGGGAAAAACAAAACTGAATCGCTAGGGTTTGTGCGCGACAAAGTACATGATCGTCTATCTAGTTGGGACAAACATCTCCTCTCTTTTAGTGGCCGTGAGATATTCATCAAAGCAGTTCTACAATCCCTTCCACAATATGTTATGTCCTGCTATCTTCTTCCGCTTAATATCATTGATGACATGACTTCATCAATCCGTCAATATTGGAGGACTGGCAAATCTAATAAAAAAGGTTGGCATATGCTCCCATGGAATCGTGTATGTTTACCCAAATCTGCTGGAGGTATGGGTTTTAAGGATTTGCACGATTTTAACATTGCTCTTTTGGGCAAGCAGCTTTGGAAACTCATTTGCGAACCAGATTCTCCATTAGGACAAATATATCGTTCTAAATACTTTCCCTCCGGTAACATCCTAGATGCACCAAAACCCAATCGGGGTTCTTTTGCTTGGCAAGGGATGTATAACGCGCTTCAGCGCCTATTCCCCGGTTTTCTCTACCGCCCAGGTATAAACAGTACTATTAGAATACACAAAGATATATGGGGAGGGTCCTCCCCGATTGAGCTCACTGGGGATTACGAAATCTCAGATGAATTCCATATCTGATGTCGTGATTTTATGATTCGTAACCAAACAGCTTGGGATACGGATAAGGTAAGGAATTACTTCAATCCAACCGATGCCGATGCTATTCTCCGTATCCCTATCATAAATGATCATCGTGATTCAATTCTCTGGTCACCTAATGACTCGGGTATCTACTCAGTCCGTTCTGGATATATTTTCCTGCAACGCTCCATAAACCCACCTATGTCACCTAATCGGTTCTGGAAGTTTTTATCCAAAGTCAAAGCTTTACCCAAAGTCAAAACTTTCGGTTGGCGTATGGCATCTGATGCTCTACCAGTTGGAATTAAAATGCAAGCCTTTTCTCCTAATTCTGGACCTTGTCCTATCTGTGGTAGACACTCGGAATCGATCCTTCATGCAATTCGTGATTGCCCGGGAGCATCGAAAGTACTCCAACTTTGTGGTATCCCCACTACTCATTATAGGAGTATAGCTTCTACCCCTCTGCAATGGTTAGAGGAAGCAGCTAACACTCTTTCCTCTGATAAATTTGGCCTCTTTCTTACTGCTTTATGGAATGTATGGAATAGACGTAACGACTGGGTACATAACCAACATTTACAACCACCATGGCTAATTGTCGTTAATTCCATTAGCTTACATAATGATTTTTGTAAAGCTTTAAAGACGGCTGCCCCAACTCCATTTACTTTTACTAAACCATACTGGATCCCTCCCCCACTTCATCATATCAAAATTAATGTGGACGGAGCTTTTAATCCATCAACTCGTGCAGCTGCCGTTGGCGCCGTGGCTCGTGATTCTGTAGGAGAAGTTGTGGGTGGCCTTGCATTCCCTCTTGGTAGCTGTCAGGACGCTATCACTAGTGAAGGGGAAAGCATCCTAGCTGGTCTCACCTTTGCCAGATCTCAAGGTTGGAACCGACTTTTGATCGAAACTGACTGTGCTTCTCTCGCAAATAGGATCAACAATCCTGCCCAGGACCTTTCTACCATGGGACCTATTATTCTTCAGATTCAAGCATCTCTTCACGATTTTAATTTTGTATCTATTTCTTTTGTACGCCGTGAGGCAAATATTATAGCCCATACTTTGGCTACTTCTTCGCTGAATTCTATGACTTCTATGTCATTTAATTCGGATATCCCATCATGTATACAACAATATGTAACAAATCATTCTTGATTAATAATATTTGGGCACTCTTTTCCACTTTTTAGGGTCCTCTAGCTTAGCTTGAAGGACAGTAGTAGGGGTTTTTAATGAGGCCTTTTCTTAAAAAAAATTCCAACGGGTCCATAGAAAGGCCCATTTAGACCTGTTCGTCCGAAACCTCTACAAAAAGGACCGCAAAAATGTTTTATTCAAATATTAGGAGTTCAAATAATTGATTTAGAGCTTTTCAACACAATTATATTGCGAAACCTCAATTTCTGTACTTTTTACTCAGTTAAATACCAACGGGTCCATTGAAAGGCCCATTTCGACCCGCTCGTCCGAAACCTCTACAAAAAGGACTGCAAAATAAGTTTTAATCAAATTTTAGGAGTTCATGTAATTGATTAGGAGCTTTTCAACACAATTATATTGCAAAACCTCAATTTTTGTACTTTTTACTCAATTTAATTCCAACGGGTCCATTGAAAGTCCCATTTAGACCTGCTCGTCCGAAACCTCTACAAAAAAGGACCGCAAAACAAGTTTTAATCAAATTTTAGGAGTTCAAATAATTGATTAGGAGCTTTTCAACAGAATTATATTGCAAAAGCTAAATTTCTGTACTTTTTACTCAGTTAAAATTCCAACGGGTCCACTGTAAGGCCCATTTAGACCTGCTCGTCTGAAACGTATCAAAAAGGACTGCAAAAAAGGGTTTAATCAAATTTTACGAGTTTATGTAATTGATTAGGAGCTTTTCAACACAATTATATTGCAAAACCTCAATTTTATACTTTTTACTCAGTTAAAATTTCAACGGGTCCATTGAAAGGCCCATTTAGACCCGCTCGTCCGAAACCTCTACAAAAAGGACCACAAAAATGTTTTATTCAAATATTAGGAGTTCAAATAATTGATTAGGATCTTTTCAACACATTTATACTGCAAAACCTCAATTTCTGTACTTTTTACTCAGTTAAAATTCTAACGGGTCCATTGAAAGGCCCATTTAGACATGCTCGTCCGAAACCTCGACAAAAAGAACTGCAAAATAGTTTTAATCAAATTTTAGGAGTTCAAATAATTTATTAGGAGCTTTTCAACACAATTATATTGCAAAACCTCAATTTTATACTTTTTACTCAGTTAAAATTCAAACGGGCCCATTGAAAGGCCCATTTAGACCTGCTCGTCCGAAACCTCTGCAAAAAGGTTCGAAAAAATGTTTTATTCAAATATTAGGAGTTAAAATAATTGATTAGGATCTTTTCAACACAATTATATTGCAAAACCTCAATTGTTGTACTTTTTACTCAGTTAAAATTCAAACGGGTCCATTGAAAGGCCCATTTAGACCTGCTCGTCCGAAACCTCTACAAAAAGGACCGCAAAAATGTTTTATTCAAATATTAGGAGTTCAAATAATTGATTAGGAGCTTTTAAACACAATTATATTGCGAAACCTCAATTTTTGTACTTTTTACTCAGTTAAAATACCAACGGGTCCATTGAAAGGCCCATTTCGACCCGCTCGTCTGAAACCTCTACAAAAAGGACTGCAAAATAAGTTTTAATCAAATTTTAGGAGTTCATGTAATTGATTAGGAGCTTTTCAACACAATTATATTGCAAAACCTCAATTTTTGTACTTTTTACTCAATTTAATTCCAACAGGTCCATTGAAAGGCCCATTTAAACCTGCTCGTCCGAAACCTCTACAAAAAAGGACCGCAAAACAAGTTTTAATCAAATTTTAGGAGTTCAAATAATTGATTAGGAGCTTTTCAACAAAATTATATTGCAAAAGCGAAAATTCTGTACTTTTTACTCAGTTAAAATTCCAACGGGTCCATTGTAAGGCCCATTTAGACCTGCTCGTTCGAAACGTATCAAAAAGGACTGCAAAAAAGGTTTTAATCAAATTTTAGGAGTTTATGTAACTGATTAGGAGCTTTTCAACACAATTATATTTCAAACCCTCAATTTTATACTTTTTACTCAGTTAAAATTTCAACGGGTCCATTGAAAGGCCCATTTAGACCCGCTCGTCCGAAACCTCTACAAAAAGGACAGTAAAAATATTTTATTCAAATATTAGGAGTTCAAATAATTGATTAGGAGCTTTTCAACACATTTATACTGCAAAACCTCAATTTCTGTACTTTTTACTCAGTTAAAATTCTAACGGGTCCATTGAAAGGCCCATTTAAACCTGCTCGTCCGAAACCTCGACAAAAAGGACTGCAAAATAGTTTTAATCAAATTTTAGGAGTTCAAATAATTTATTAGGAGCTTTTCAGCACAATTAAATTGCAAAACCTCAAATTTATACTTTTTACTCAGTTAAAATTCAAACGAGCCCATTGAAAGGCCCATTTAGACCTGATCGTCCGAAACCTCTACAAAAAGGTTCGCAAAAATGTTTTATTCATATATTAAGAGTTAAAATAATTGATTAGGAGCTTTTCAACACAATTATATTGCAAAACCTCAATTTCTGTAATTTTTACTCAATTAAAATTCCAACGGTTCCATTGAAAGGCCCATTTAGACCTGCTCGTCCAAAATCTCTACAAAAAGGACCGCAAAAATGTTTTATTCAAATATTAGGAGTTCAAATAATTGATTTGGAGCTTTTCAACACAATTATATTTCGAAACCTCAATTTCTGTACTTTTTACTCAGTTAAAATACCAACGGGTCCATTGAAAGGCCCATTTCGACCCGCTCGTCTGAAACCTCTACAAAAAGGACTACAAAATAAGTTTTAATCAAATTTTAGGAGTTCATGTAATTGATTAGGAGCTTTTCAACACAATTATATTGCAAAACCTCAATTTTTGTACTTTTCACTCAATTTAATTCCAACGGGTCCATTGAAAGGCCCATTTAGACCTGCTCGTCCGAAACCTCTACAAAAAAGGACCGCAAAACAAGTTTCAATCAAATTTTAGGAGTTCAAATAATTGATTAGGAGCTTTTCAACACAATTATATTGCAAAAACTAAATTTCTGTACTTTTTACTCAGTTAAAATTCCAACGGGTCCATTGTAAGGCCCATTTAGACCTGCTCGTCCGAAACCTCTACAAAAAGGACTGCAAAATAAGTTTTAATCAAATTTTAGGAGTTCATGTAATTGATTAGGAGATTTTCAACACAATTATATTGCAAAACCTCAATTTTTGTACTTTTTAATCAGTTAAAATTCCAACGGGTCCATTGAAAGGCCCATTTAGACCTGCTCGTCCGAAACCTCTACAAAAAGGACCGCAAAAATGTTTTATTCAAATATTAGGAGTTCAAATAATTGATTAGGAGCTTTTCAACACAATTATAATGCGAAACCTCAATTTCTGTACTTTTTACTCAGCTAAAATTCCAACGGGTCCATTGACATGCCCATTTCGACCCGCTCGTCCGAAACCTCTACAAAAAGGACTGCAGAATAAGTTTTAATCAATTTTATACTTTTTACTCAGTTAAAATTTCAACGGGTCCATTGAAAGGCCCATTTAGACCTGCTCGTCCGAAACCGCTACAAAAAGGACCGCAAAAATGTTTTATTCAAATATTAAAAGTTCAAATAATTGATTAGGAGCTTTTCAACACAATTATAATGCGAAACCTCAATTTCTGTACTTTTTACTCAGCTAAAATTCCAACGGGTCCATTGAAATGCCCATTTCGACCCGCTCGTCCGAAACCTCTACAAAAAGGACTGCAGAATAAGTTTTAATCAAATTTTAGGAGTTCATGTAATTGATTAGGAGCTTTTCAACACAATTATATTGAAAAACCTCAATTTTGTACTTTTTACTCAATTTAATTCCAACGGGTCCATTGAAAGGCCCATTTAGACCCGCTCGTCCGAAACCTCTACAAAAAAGGACCGCAAAACAGGTTTTAATCAAATTTTAGGAGTTTAAATAATTGATTAGGAGCTTTTCAACACAATTATATTGCAAAAGCTAGATTTATGTACTTTTTACTCAGTTAAAATTCCAACGGGTCCATTTGTAATGCCCATTTAGACTTGCTCGTCCGAAACGTATCAAAAAGGACTGCAAAAAAGGTTTTAATCAAATTTTAGGAGTTTATGTAATTGATTAGGAACTTTTCAACACAATTATATTGCAAAACCTCAATTTTATACTTTTTACTCAGTTAAAATTTCAACGGGTCCATTGAAAGGCCAATTTAGACCCGCTCGTCCGAAACCTCTACAAAAAGGACCGCAAAAATGTTTTATTCAAATATTAGGAGTTCAAATAATTGGTTAGGAGCTTTTCAACACATTTATACTGCAAAACCTCAATTTCTGTACTTTTTACTCAGTTAAAATTCTTACGGGTCCATTGAAGGCCCATTTAGACTTGCTCGTCCGAAACCTCGACAAAAAGGATTGGAAAATAGATTTAATCAAATTTTAGGAGTTCAAATAATTTATTAGGAACTTTTCAACACAATTATATTGAAAAACCTCAATTTTATACTTTTTACTCAGTTAAAATTCAAACGGGCCCATTGAAAGGCCCATTTAGACCTGCTCGTCCGAAACCTCTACAAAAAGGTTCGCAAAAATGTTTTATTCAAATATTAGGAGTTCAAATAATTGATTAGGTGCTTTTCAACACAATTATATTTCAAAATCTCAATTTCTGTAATTTTTACTCAGTTAAAATTCCAACGGGTCCATTGAAAGGCCCATTTAGACCTGCTCGTCCGAAACCTCTACAAAAAGGACCGCAAAAATGGTTTATTCAAATATTAGGAATTCAAATAATTTATTAGGAGCTTTTCAATACAATTATATTGCGAAACCTCAATTTCTGTACTTTTTACTCAGTTAAAATTCTAACGGGTCCATTGAAAGGCCCATTTAAACCTGCTCGTCCGAAACCTCGACAAAAAGGACTGCAAAATAGTTTTAATCAAATTTTAGGAGTTCAAATAATTTATTAGGAGCTTTTCAGCACAATTAAATTGCAAAACCTCAAATTTATACTTTTTACTCAGTTAAAATTCAAACGAGCCCATTGAAAGGCCCATTTAGACCTGATCGTCCGAAACCTCTACAAAAAGGTTCGCAAAAATGTTTTATTCATATATTAAGAGTTAAAATAATTGATTAGGAGCTTTTCAACACAATTATATTGCAAAACCTCAATTTCTGTAATTTTTACTCAATTAAAATTCCAACGGGTCCATTGAAAGGCCCATTTAGACCCACTCGTCCGAAACCTCTACAAAAAGGACCGCAAAAATGTTTTATTCAAATATTAGGAGTTCAAATAATTGATTAGGAGCTTTTCAACACATTTATACTGCAAAACCTCAATTTCTGTACTTTTTACTCAGTTAAAATTCTAACGGGTCCATTGAAAGGCCCATTTAGACCTGCTCGTCCGAAACCTCTACAAAAAGGACCGCAAAATTGTTTTATTCAAATTTTAGGAGTTCAAATAATTGATTAGGAGCTTCTCAATACAATTATATTGCGAAACCTCAATTTTTGTACTTTTTACTCAGTTAAAATACCAACGGGTCCATTGAAAGGACCATTTCGACCCGCTCGTCCTAAACCTCTACAAAAAGGACTGCAAAATAAGTTTTAATCAAATTTTAGGAGTTCATGTAATTGATTAGGAGCTTTTCAACACAATTATATTACAAAACGTCAATTTTTGTACTTTTTACTCAATTTAATTCCAACGAGTCCATTGAAAAGCCCATTTAGACCTGCTCGTCCGAAACCTCTACAAAAAAGGACCGCAAAACAAGTTTTAATCAAATTTTAGGAGTTCAAATAATTTATTAGGAGCTTTTCAACACAATTATATAGCAAATGCTAAATTTCTGTACTTTTTACTCAGTTAAAATTCCAACGGGTCCATTGTAAGGCCCATTTAGACCTGCTCGTCCGAAACCTATCAAAAAGGACTGCAAAAAAGTTTTTAATCAAATTTTAGGAGTTTATGTAATTGATTAGGAGCTTTTCAACACAATCATATTGCAAAACCTCAATTTTATACTTTTTACTCAGTTAAAATTTCAATGGGTCCATTGAAAGGCCCATTTAGACCCGCTAGTCCGAAACCTCTACAAAAAGGACCGCAAAAATGTTTTATTCAAATATTAGGAGTTCAAATAATTGATTAGGAGCTTTTCAACACATTTATACTGCAAAACCTCAATTTTTGTACTTTTTACTCAGTTAAAATTCTAACGGGTCCATTGAAAGGCCCATTTAGATCTGCTCGTCCGAAACCTCGACAAAAAGGACTGCAAAATAGTTTTAATCAAATTTTACGAGTTCAAATAATTTATTAGGAGCTTTTCAACACAATTATATTGCAAAACCTCAATTTTATACTTTTTACTTAGTTAAAATTCAAACGGGCCCATTGAAAGGCCCATTTAGACCTGCTCGTCCGAAACCTCTACAAAAAGTTTCGCCAAAATGTTTTATTCAAATATTAGGAGTTAAAATAATTGATTAGGAGCTTTTCAACACAATTATATTGCAAAACCTCAATTGCTGTACTTTTTACTCAGTTAAAATTCCAACGGGTCCATTGAAAGGCCCATTTAGACCTGCTCGTCCGAAACCTCTATAAAAAGGACCGCAAAAATGTTTTATTCACATATTAGGAGTTCAAATAATTGATTAGGAGCTTTTCAACACAATTATATTGCGAAACCTCAATTTTTGTACTTTTTACTCAGTTAAAATACTAACGGGTCCATTGAAAGGCCCATTTCGACCCGCTCGTCCGAAACCTCTACAAAAAGGACTGCAAAATAAGTTTTAATCAAATTTTAGGAGTTCATGTAATTGATTAGGAGCTTTTCAACACAATTATATTGCAAAACCTCAATTTTTGTACTTTTTACTAAATTTAATTCTAACGGGTCCATCGAAAGGCCCATTTAGACCTGCTCGTCCGAAACCTCTACAAAAAAGGACCGCAAAACAAGTTTTAATCAAATTTTAGGAGTTCAAATAATTGATTAGGAGCTTTTCAACAAAATTATATTGCAAAAGCTAAATTTCTGTACTTTTTACTCAGTTAAAATTCCAACGGGTCCATTGTAAGGCCCATTTAGACCTGCTCGTCCGAAACGTATCAAAAAGGACTGCAAAAAAGGTTTTAATCAAATTTTAGGAGTTTATGTAATTGATTAGGAGCTTTTCAACACAATTATATTACAAAACCTCAATTTTATACTTTTTACTCAGTTAAAATTTCAACGGGTCCATTGAAAGGCCCATTTAGACCCGCTCGTCCGAAACCTCTACAAAAAAGACAGCAAAAATGTTTTATTCAAATATTAGGAGTTCAAATAATTGATTAGGAGCTTTTCAACACAATTCTATTGAAAAACCTCAATTTTATACTTTTTACACAGTTAAAATTCAAACGGGCCCATTGAAAGGCCCATTTAGACCTGCTCGTCCGAAACCTCTACAAGAAGGTTCGCAAAAATGTTTTATTCAAATATTAGGAGTTCAAATAATTGATTAGGAGCTTTTCAACACAATTATATTGCAAAACCTCAATTTCTGTACTTTTTACTCAGTTAAAATTCCAACGGGTCCATTGAAAGGCCCATTTAGACCTGCTCGTCCGAAACCTCTACAAAAAGGACCGCAAAAATATTTTATTCAAATATTAGGAGTTCAAATAATTGATTAGGAGCTTTTCAACACATTTATACTGCAAAACCTCAATTTTTGTACTTTTTACTCAGTTAAAATTCTAACGGGTCCATTGAAAGGCCCATTTAGACCTGCTCGTCCGAAACCTCGACAAAAAGGAGTGCAAAATAGTTTTAATCAAATTTTAGGAGTTCAAATAATTTATTAGGAGCTTTTCAACACAATTATATTGCAAAACCTCAATTTTATACTTTTTACTCAATAAAAATTCAAACGGGCCCATTGAAAGGCCCATTTAGACCTGCTCGTCCGAAACCTCTACAAAAAGGTTCGCAAAAATGTTTTATTCAAATATTAGGAGTTAAAATAATTGATTAGGAGCTTTTCAACACAATTATATTGCAAAACCTCAATTGCTGTACTTTTTACTCAGTTAAAATTCCAACGGGTCCATTGAAAGGCCCATTTAGACCTGCTCGTCCGAAACCTCTACAAAAAAGGACCGCAAAACAAGTTTTAATCAAATTTTAGGAGTTCAAATAATTGATTAGGAGCTTTTCAACACAATTATATTGCAAAAGCTAAATTTCTGTACTTTTTACTCAGTTAAAATTCCAACGGGTCCATTGTAAGGCCCATTTAGACTTGCTCGTCCGAAAGGTATCTAAAAGGACTGCAAAAAAGGTTTTAATCAAATTTTAGGAGTTTATGTAATTGATTAGGAGCTTTTCAACACAATTATATTGCAAAACCTCAATTTTATACTTTTTACTCAGTTAAAATTCCAACGGGTCCATTGAAAGGCCCATTTAGACCCGCTCGTCCAAAACCTCTACAAAAAAGACAGCAAAAATGTTTTATTCAAATATTAGGAGTTCAAATAATTGATTAGGAGCTTTTCAACACAATTCTATTGAAAAACCTCAATTTTATACTTTTTACACAGTTAAAATTCAAACGGGCCCATTGAAAGGCCCATTTAGACCTGCTCGTCCGAAACCTCTACAAGAAGGTTCGCAAAAATGTTTTATTCAAATATTAGGAGTTCTAATAATTGATTAGGAGCTTTTCAACACAATTATATTGCAAAACCTCAATTTTATACTTTTTACTCAGTTAAAATTTCAATGGGTCCATTGAAAGGCCCAATTAGACCCGCTCGTCCGAAACCTCTACAAAAAGGACCGCAAAAATGTTTTATTCAAATATTAGGAGTTCAAATAATTGATTAGGAGCTTTTCAACATATTTATACTGCAAAACCTCAATTTCTGTACTTTTTCGCAGTTAAAATTCTAACGGGTCCATTGAAAGGCCCATTTAGACCTGCTCGTCCGAAACCTCGACAAAAAGGACTGCAAAATAGTTTTAATCAAATTTTAGGAGTTCAAATAATTTATTAGGAGCTTTTCAACACAATTATATTGAAAAACCTCAATTTTATACTTTTTACTCAGTTAAAATTCAAACGGGCCCATTGAAAGGCCCATTTAGACATGCTCGTCCGAAACCTCTACAAAAAGGTTCGCAAAAATGTTTTATTCAAATATTAGGAGTTCAAATAATTGATTAGGAGCTTTTCAACACAATTATATTGCAAAACCTCAATTTCTGTACTTTTTACTCAGTTAAAATTCCAACGGGTCCATTGAAAGGCCCATTTAGACCTGCTCGTCCGAAACCTCTACAAAAAGGACCGCAAAAATGTTTTTTTCAAATATTAGGAGTTCAAATAATTGATTAGGAGCTTTTCAACACAATTATATTGCGAAACCTCAATTTCAGTACTTTTTACTCAGTTAAAATACTAACGGGTCCATTGAAAGGCCCATTTCGACCCGCTCGTCCGAAACCTCTACAAAAAGGACTGCAAAATAAGTTTTAATCAAATTTTAGGAGTTCATGTAATTGATTAGGAGCTTTTCAACACAATTATATTGCAAAACCTCAATTTTTGTACTCTTTACTCAATTTAATTCCAACGGGTCCATTGAAAGGCCCATTTAGACCTGCTCGTCCGAAACCTCTACAAAAAAGGACCGCAAAACAAGTTTTAATCAAATTTTAGGAGTTCAAATAATTGATTAGGAACTTTTCAACATAATTATATTGCAAAAGCTAAATTTTTGTACTTTTTACTCAGTTAAAATTCCAACGGGTCCATTGTAAGGCCCATTTAGACCTGCTCGTCCGAAACGTATCAAAAAGGACTGCAAAAAAGGTTTTAATCAAATTTTAGGAGTTTATGTAATTGATTAGGAGCTTTTCAACACAATTATATTGCAAAACCTCAATTTTATACTTTTTACTCAGTTAAAATTTCAACGGGTCCATTGAAAGGCCCATTTAGACCCGCTTGTCCGAAACCTCTACAAAAAGGACCGCAAAAATGTTTTATTAAAATATTAGGAGTTCAAATAATTGATTAGGAGCTTTTCAACACAATTATATTGCAAAACCTCAATTTCTGTACTTTTTACTCAGTTAAAATTCCAACGGGTCCATTGAAAGGCCCATTTAGACCTGCTCGTCCAAAACCTCTACAAAAAGGACCGCAAAAATGTTTTATTCAAATATTAGGAGTTCAAATAATTGATTAGGAGCTTTTCAACAAAATTATATTGCAGAACCTCAATTTCTGTACTTTTTACTCAGTTAAAATACCAATGGGTCCATTGAAAGGCCCGTTTCGACCCGCTCGTCCGAAACCTCTACCAAAAGGACTGCAAAATAAGTTTTAATCAAATTTTAGGAGTTCATGTAATTGATTAGGAGCTTTTCAACACAATTATATTGCAAAACCTCAATTTTTGTACTTTTTACTCAATTTAATTCCAACGGGTCCATTGAAAGGCCCATTTAGACCTGCTCGTCCGAAACCTCTACAAAAAAGGACTGCAAAACAAGTTTTAATCAAATTTTAGGAGTTCAAATAATTGATTAGGAGCTTTTCAACATAATTATATTGCAAAAGCTAAATTTCTGTACTTTTTACTCAGTTAAAATTCCAAAGGGTCCATTGTAAGGCCCATTTAGACCTGCTCGTCCGAAACGTATCAAAAAGGACTACAAAAAAGGTTTTAATCAAATGTTAGGAGTTTATGTAATAGATTAGGAGCTTTTCAACACAATTATATTGCAAAACCTCAATTTTATACTTTTTACTTAGTTAAAATTTCAACGGGCCCATTGAAAGGCCTATTTAGACCCGCTCGTCTGAAACCTCTACAAAAAGGACCACAAAAATGTTTTATTCAAATATTAGGAGTTCAAATAATTGATTAGGAGCTTTTCAACACAATTATACTGCAAAACCTCAATTTTATACTTTTTACTCAGTTAAAATTCAAACGGGCCCATTGAAAGGCCCATTTAGACCTGCTCCTCCGAAACCTCTACAAAAAGGTTCGCAAAAATGTTTTATTCAAATATTAGGAGTTAAAATAATTTATTAGGAGCTTTTCAACACAATTATATTTCAAAACCTCAATTGCTGTACTTTTTACTCAATTAAAATTCCAACGGGTCCATTGAAAGGCCCATTTAGACCTGCTCGTCTGAAACCTCTACAAAAAGGACCGCAAAAATACTTTATTCAAATATTAGGTGTTCAAATAATTGATTAGGAGCTTTTCAACACAATTATATTGCGAAACCTAAAATTCTGTACTTTTTACTCAGTTAAAATACCAACGGGTCCATTGAAAGGCCCATTTCGACCCGCTCGTCCGAAACCTATACAAAAAGGACTGCAAAATAAGTTTTAATCAAATTTTAGGAGTTCATGTAATTGATTAGGAGATTTTCAACACAATTATATTTCAAAACCTCAATTTTTGTACTTTTTACTCAATTTAATTCAACCGGGTCCATTGAAAGGCCCATTTAGACCTGCTTGTCTGAAACCTCTACAAAAAAGGACCGCAAAACAAGTTTTAATCAAATTTTAGGAGTTCAAATAATTGATTAGGAGCTTTTCAACACAATTATATTGCACAAGCTAAATTTCTGTACTTTTTACTTAGTTAAAATTCCAACGGGTCCATTGTAAGGCCCATTTAGACATGCTCATCCGAAACGTATCAAAAAAGACTGCAAAAAAGGTTTTAATCAAATTTTAGGAGTTTATGTAATTGATTAGGAGCTTTTCAACACAATTATATTGCAAAACCTCAATTTTATACTTTATACTCAGTTAAAATTTCAACGGGTCCATTGAAAGGCCCATTTAGACCCGCTCGTCCGAAACCTCTACAAAAAGGACCGCAAAAATCTTTTATTCAAATATTAGGAGTACAAATAATTGATTAGGAGCTTTTCAACACAATTATATTGCGAAACCTCAATTTCTGTACTTTTTACTCAGTTAAAATACCAACGGGTCCATTGAAAGGCCCATTTCGACCTGCTCGTCCGAAACCTCTACAAAAAGGACTGCAAAATAAGTTTTAATCAAATTTTAGGAGTTCATGTAATTGGTTAGGAGCTTTTCAACACAATTATATTGCAAAACCTCAATTTTTGTACTTTTTACTCAATTTAATTCCAACGAGTCCATTGAAAGGCCCATTTAGACCTGCTCGTCCGAAACCTCTACAAAAAAGGACCGCAAAACAAGTTTTAATCAAATTTTAGGAGTTCAAATATTTGATTAGGAGATTTTCAACACAATTATATTGCAAAAACTAAATTTCTGTACTTTTTACTCAGTTAAAATTCCAACGGGTCCATTGTAAGGCCCATTTAGACCTGCTCGTCCGAAACGTATCAAAAAGGACTGCAAAAAAGGTTTTAATCAAATTTTAGGAGTTTATGTAATTGATTAGGAGCTTTTCAACACAATTATATTGCAAAACCTCAATTTTATACTTTTTATTCAGTTAAAATTTCAATGGGTCCATTGAAAGGCCCATTTAGACCCACTCGTCCGAAACCTCTACAAAAAGCACAACAAAAATGTTTTATTCAAATATTAGGAGTTCAAATAATTGATTAGGAGCTTTTCAACACAATTATATTGTAAAACCTCAATTTTATACTTTTTACTCAGTTAAAATTCAAACGGGCCCATTGAAAGGCTCATTTAGACCTGCTCGTCCGAAACCTCTACAAAAAGGTTCGCAAAAATGTTTTATTCAAATATTAGGAGTTCAAATAATTGATTAGGAGCTTTTTAACATAATTATATTGCAAAACCTCAATTTCTGTACTTTTTACTCAGTTAAAATTCCAACGGGTCCATTGAAAGGCCCATTTAGACCTGCTCGTCCGAAACCTCTACAAAAAGGACCGCAAAAATGTTTTATTCAAATATTAGGAGTTCAAATAATTGATTAGGATCTTTTCAACACAATTATATTGCGAAACCTCAATTTTTGTACTTTAGACTTAGTTAAAATTCTAACGGATCCATTGAAAGGCCCATTTAGACCTGCTCGTCCGAAACCTCGACAAAAAGGACTGCAAAATAGTTTTAATCAAATTTTAGGAGTTCAAATAATTTATTAGGAACTTTTCAACATAATTATATTGAAAAACCTCAATTTTATACTTTTTACTCAGTTAAAATTCAAACGGGCCCATTGAAAGGCCCATTTAGACCTGCTCGTCCGAAACCTCTTCAAAAAAGGACCGCAAAACAAGTTTTAATAAAATTTTAGGAGTCCAAATAATTGATTAGGAGCTTTTCAACACAATTATATTGCAAAAGCTAAATTTCTGTACTTTTTACTTAGTTAAAATTCCAACGGGTCCATTGTAAGGCCCATTTAGACATGCTCATCCGAAACGTATCAAAAAAGACTGCAAAAAAGGTTTTAATCAAATTTTAGGAGTTTATGTAATTGATTAGGAGCTTTTCAACACAATTATATTGCAAAACCTCAATTTTATACTTTTTACTCAGTTAAAATTTCAACGGGTCCATTGAAAGGCCCATTTAGACCCGCTCGTCCGAAACCTCTACAAAAAGGACCGCAAAAATGTTTTATTCAAATATTAGGAGTTCAAATAATTGATTAGGAGCTTTTCAACACAATTATATTGCGAAACCTCAATTTCTGTACTTTTTACTCAGTTAAAATACCAACGGGTCCATTGAAAGGCCCATTTCGACCCGCTCGTCCGAAACCTCTACAAAAAGGACTGCAAAATAAGTTTTAATCAAATTTTAGGAGTTCATGCAATTGATTAGGAGCTTTTCAACACAATTATATTGCAAAACCTCAATTTTTGTACTTTTTACTCAATTTAATTCCAACGGGTCCATTGAAAGGCCCATTTAGACCTGCTCGTCCGAAACCTATTCAAAAAAGGACCGCAAAACAAGTTTTAATCAAATTTTAGGAGTTCAAATAATTGATTAGGAGCTTTTCAACACAATTATATTGCACAAGCTAAATTTCTGTACTTTTTACTTAGTTAAAATTCCAACGGGTCCATTGTAAGGTCCATTTAGACATGCTCATCCGAAACGTATCAAAAAAGACTGCAAAAAAGGTTTTAATCAAATTTTAGGAGTTTATGTAATTGATTAGGAGCTTTTCAACACAATTATATTGCAAAACCTCAATTTTATACTTTATACTCAGTTAAAATTTCAACGGGTCCATTGAAAGGCCCATTTAGACCCGCTCGTCCGAAACCTCTACAAAAAGGACCGCAAAAATCTTTTATTCAAATATTAGGAGTACAAATAATTGATTAGGAGCTTTTCAACACAATTATATTGCGAAACCTCAATTTCTGTACTTTTTACTCAGTTAAAATACCAACGGGTCCATTGAAAGGCCCATTTCGACCTGCTTGTCCGAAACCTCTACAAAAAGGACTGCAAAATAAGTTTTAATCAAATTTTAGGAGTTCATGTAATTGGTTAGGAGCTTTTCAACACAATTATATTGCAAAACCTCAATTTTTGTACTTTTTACTCAATTTAATTCCAACGAGTCCATTGAAAGGCCCATTTAGACCTGCTCGTCCGAAACCTCTACAAAAAAGGACCGCAAAACAAGTTTTAATCAAATTTTAGGAGTTCAAATATTTGATTAGGAGCTTTTCAACACAATTATATTGCAAAAACTAAATTTCTGTACTTTTTACTCAGTTAAAATTCCAACGGGTCCATTGTAAGGCCCATTTAGACCTGCTCGTCCGAAACGTATCAAAAAGGACTGCAAAAAAGGTTTTAATCAAATTTTAGGAGTTTATGTAATTGATTAGGAGCTTTTCAACACAATTATATTGCAAAACCTCAATTTTATACTTTTTATTCAGTTAAAATTTCAATGGGTCCATTGAAAGGCCCATTTAGACCCACTCGTCCGAAACCTCTACAAAAAGCACAACAAAAATGTTTTATTCAAATATTAGGAGTTCAAATAATTGATTAGGAGCTTTTCAACACAATTATATTGTAAAACCTCAATTTTATACTTTTTACTCAGTTAAAATTCAAACGGGCCCATTAAAAGGCTCATTTAGACCTGCTCGTCCGAAACCTCTACAAAAAGGTTCGCAAAAATGTTTTATTCAAATATTAGGAGTTCAAATAATTGATTAGGAGCTTTTCAACACAATTATATTGCAAAACCTCAATTTCTGTACTTTTTACTCAGTTAAAATTCCAACGGGTCCATTGAAAGGCCCATTTAGACCTGCTCGTCCGAAACCTCTACAAAAAGGACCGCAAAAATGTTTTATTCAAATATTAGGAGTTCAAATAATTGATTAGGATCTTTTCAACACAATTATATTGCGAAACCTCAATTTTTGTACTTTAGACTCAATTAAAATTCTAACGGATCCATTGAAAGGCCCATTTAGACCTGCTCGTCCGAAACCTCGACAAAAAGGACTGCAAAATAGTTTTAATCAAATTTTAGGAGTTCAAATAATTTATTAGGAACTTTTCAACATAATTATATTGAAAAACCTCAATTTTATACTTTTTACTCAGTTAAAATTCAAACGGGCCCATTGAAAGGCCCATTTAGACCTGCTCGTCCGAAACCTCTTCAAAAAAGGACCGCAAAACAAGTTTTAATAAAATTTTAGGAGTCCAAATAATTGATTAGGAGCTTTTCAACACAATTATATTGCAAAAGCTAAATTTCTGTACTTTTTACTTAGTTAAAATTCCAACGGGTCCATTGTAAGGCCCATTTAGACATGCTCATCCGAAACGTATCAAAAAAGACTACAAAAAAGGTTTTAATCAAATTTTAGGAGTTTATGTAATTGATTAGGATCTTTTCAACACAATTATATTGCAAAACCTCAATTTTATACTTTTTACTCAGTTAAAATTTCAACGGGTCCATTGAAAGGCCCATTTAGACCCGCTCGTCCGAAACCTCTACAAAAAGGACCGCAAAAATGTTTTATTCAAATATTAGGAGTTCAAATAATTGATTAGGAGATTTTCAACACAATTATATTGCGAAACCTCAATTTCTGTACTTTTTACTCAGTTAAAATACCAACGGGTCCATTGAAAGGCCCATTTAGACCTGCTCGTCCGAAACCTCGACAAAAAGGACTGCAAAATAGTTTTAATCAAATTTTAGGAGTTCAAATAATTTATTAGGAACTTTTCAACATAATTATATTGAAAAACCTCAATTTTATACTTTTTACTCAGTTAAAATTCAAACGGGCCCATTGAAAGGCCCATTTAGACCTGCTCGTCCGAAACCTCTTCAAAAAAGGACCGCAAAACAAGTTTTAATAAAATTTTAGGAGTCCAAATAATTGATTAGGAGCTTTTCAACACAATTATATTGCAAAAGCTAAATTTCTGTACTTTTTACTTAGTTAAAATTCCAACGGGTCCATTGTAAGGCCCATTTAGACATGCTCATCCGAAACGTATCAAAAAAGACTACAAAAAAGGTTTTAATCAAATTTTAGGAGTTTATGTAATTGATTAGGAGCTTTTCAACACAATTATATTGCAAAACCTCAATTTTATACTTTTTACTCAGTTAAAATTTCAACGGGTCCATTGAAAGGCCCATTTAGACCCGCTCGTCCGAAACCTCTACAAAAAGGACCGCAAAAATGTTTTATTCAAATATTAGGAGTTCAAATAATTGATTAGGAGATTTTCAACACAATTATATTGCGAAACCTCAATTTCTGTACTTTTTACTTAGTTAAAATACCAACGGGTCCATTGAAAGGCCCATTTCGACCCGCTCGTCCGAAACCTCTACAAAAAGGACTGCAAAATAAGTTTTAATCAAATTTTAGGAGTTCATGTAATTGATTAGGAGCTTTTCAACACAATTATATTGCAAAACCTCAATTTTTGTACTTTTTACTCAATTTAATTCCAACGGGTCCATTGAAAGGCCCATTTAGACCTGCTCGTCCGAAACCTATACAAAAAAGGACCGCAAAACAAGTTTTAATCAAATTTTAGGAGTCCAAATAATTGATTAGGAGCTTTTCAACACAATTATATTGCAAAAACTAAATTTCTGTACTTTTTACTCAGTTAAAATTCCAACGGGTAAATAAATGCAGAGAAAAACCAGATATACGAAAGGAAAAAATAAAAGCATGCAAGAAAATCAAAGAAAAGCTTTATCTCTATGATTGCTCTCTTTTGTTTCTTTACACGTTTAATGCTTGTCCATCTATATCCTTTTACTTTACCTGTTTCTATTTCTTTATTTCCTTTATCTCCTCTCCCATATCATCTCTGTTCATTATTAAAGTTTTTTCTCTAATATTTTACTCCTCTTCCATATTATCCCTATTTTCAAAAAAGGCTCTATTCATACTAACCATATGCCTCCCAACTTATGCATCTCACTACACCTCTTTAGGTGCTTTCCTACCATCCCCTCTTGGGGAAATAAATTCGATCACCTTTAAGGTGAACATAATTAATCACAAACTAGAAAGGAAGGGAAAAGTCACAAAAGACTTCACTATCATCCGCCCCTATAATTTACTCAATAAATATAGAACACATTATAATTTTTCTACTCAATTAACCGTCCATTCTATTTCTTGACTATTTCATTACTGTATTACGTTTACTTCTAATATCCTTCCATATTTTACCTACTATCTCCATAATTTTACTAAGAATCCATCCATACTCCTACTGTACATCCTGCCTCTTCTTAATTATTTTATCAATTTAAGTTTTTCCCCCTCTTTCCTCTTACATTTCACAAATAAAAAAATATTAAAAGTACAACTAATTGCTTTTATCCCAAGATCATTAATAAAATACTATAATATTATAACTATAACCCTTCCAACGTTATATTATATTCATTTTAATTTATCCCTATTAATTTCGCTTCACTTGCCTTCTGGTTTCAATTTATTATCATATCATCTCTTCCATTTTCAATCTTTCATAAATTACCAATATCAACCTAACATTAATCTTCCCTTATTCTCAATTATCAAATGGTTTACACATCATTCCTTAATTTCATATATTACCATATTTACTTACCATTTATTGCCATTCAATGAAAATTTATTTCTAAATTACTTCTCTCCTCTTCTTACTCTTTCCATCCAATTCAGTTACCATATTCAACGTTCTTTCTTTCCTTTTCCCAACCCACTCCAATCTAATTTTATTCCATTCTTATACTTTACTGTCATCTATATTATATTTCCTCCATTAATCCCATATATTTCCATATCACCTTTCCATTCCCTGCCTTTAATTACTCCCTCCATTCAATTCAGCTACAATAACCAAAGTATTCCCTTTCCTTTTTACATCCAACTTTACCTTAAACATTACATATTTCCAAGCTCTTATTTAAATTTGCTTCTATATTTCCCACTTTCTAAATTTACCCCACGTATCCCACTTCCAATCTTTAGGAATATTTTCATTCTACATTCCTTTTCTAATTCTTTCTATTATTTGGTTTCCATTCTTAACTCTACTTATATCAATTCTATTATATATAAGATTACAGCCCACTTTGATTCCACCTCTCCCACTTGCATTTTTTTCATCTTGTTCTTTTCGGAATTACCACATTTATCACCAAATGGCATCCTCTTCTTTTCTTCCCCAATTCACTGATTTGGACCTAACAAACGAGGAAGCCAATGCCATTTACACCCCTGATTTCGACTTCTTTGAAGAAGATCCAAAAACTATCCTGATTGGAAAGTTCATATCATCAAAGCCAATAGACGACTGGACCATCCTCTCCATTTTCGAAGGCATATGGAAGAAAAACAACCTTAAATCAATCTCTATTATCAGAGACTACTTCTTCCGGATCGAGTTTGCCACTATAAGCGACAAATATGATGTGTTTGAGAGAGGGCCTTGGCTTTACAAAGATGAATGGATGGCTCTAGGTGAATATACACCTGGCAAAAGTATGGACGAGTACTCTTTTAATCCCATGAGGATATGGTTTCGCATTCACTCCTTACCCAAACCTTTTCTAGAGGATCATGACAGAGCTCACCTTGTTGGACAGTCACTTGGAGCCATGGTCGGCACCATACTACGTATTGATACTCGCAAAGAACGAGGGAACATGACTGAATTTATACGAGTGGAAATACTCCTGGACATATCCAAACCGATCCGACGATTTCTCCTCATAGGGAAAGGTCCACGAACCACTTCTTGCCATCTACAATATGAACGTCTCCCCCTTCTCTGTCAGGGATGTGGCATCATTAGCCACACATTCGACCACTGCCCTTCTAAGGCTACAATTGATCCAGCAAAACTTCAATACGGTGATTGGCTCCGTTGGCTTCCCCCGCGTCGCCGTGACCAGGGACCACGTGGTCGTATTCGCATTGTCGAGCAATCCACTTCTAATGAATGCAAACCACCGCTAGGTATCTTACATTTTTTTAAATACAACTATTTAATTTCCTGCCTCTTCTCTTTTTTATATCATAAACTGTTATTTTGTACAGCTCCCTTGGATAAGGGCAAAACTGTCGAATCCTCTGCTAATGCTGAACCAAACCCACCGCTAGGTATTATAAAAATTTTTTTTTGGCTACTTCTTAATTACCACTCCCCCTACGCTATTTTAATGATTCCCTTTCCTTATCAGATCCTATGGACAAAGGGAAAGCTCCTATCACTTCTGCTCAAGATTCAGGTCTAACTTCCGTCAAAATCCATTATGGTTCTTTCTCCAATAATTACATACCTTTAAAGCTTATTTCCTCTTTTACTAATCTTTTAGGGAACCTCAATGAAGGGGATGCTGCGTCCTTTGCAGATCTCCTTGTCGAGGAAACCAATAACAACGATGAGGTGGTGGGGGAGGAATCTTCAGATTTGCCTCCCACAAATGCCGATCCCAAGCTGTCTCAAAAAGTACCTTTGCATTCAAGAGTCATTTCACCTCAACCCCTGAATACAATCTACCCTATTCAAATTGATCTGGACGGTCAAGATGATGGAAAGCCAAACTCTACTGCTCAGCATGTTAGGAAACTGGATGAACAATTCAGTAAGCCATTCCTCCAAACCGGTATATCATTTTTTGATGATTTTGATTCGTGGCTACTCAAGCATTACCCAAATATTGCAGCTTCTGCTCCGGCCCCTACTCCCATTCCTCCGAACCGAGGCACTAAGAGGCGATCCCTAATCCATGTGGTCCTGCAGCCCAAAAAGTCTAGACCTACACCATCGCCTACTTCGAAAGCTGGGATGAGTAGCGGAAAAAACTCTCTGGCGGCGGCTGATGCACAGCCCCGCCGAGGGAAATGATAATTTTATGTTGGAACTGCCAGGGCTTAGGTAAGGTCCAGGCAGTTCAACACCTCCAGTCTTATGTTAAGCTTCATAAACCTGATTTATTGTTTTTATGTGAAACTAAACTCAAAAATACGGCTTATAGCCGTCTTGGTGATTTGCTAGGGATGGCCCTAGCTTTTTCGGTTGATTTTTCTAATAATTGCTCTGGACTTGCTTTATTTGCTATGAATAATAATAATATTGATTTGCTTTCTTACTCGAATCGCTTTATTCACATGTATATTACATGCAACTCTTCTTCGTTCTATTTTACTGGAATTCATGGCTTTTCCGAAACATGTAACAAAACCAAAACTTGGGAACTAATTGATTCTCTCAACATTAACGATGATCACCCTTGGCTTATCGGGGGTGACTTTAACGAAATCTTATCTGATAATGAAAAACAAGGTGGTTGTCGACGGCCTAGATCTCAAATTAATAATTTCCGCAATTGTCTTTCTCGTAATAATCTTTTTGATTGCAAACCTACAACGGGGTGGTTCACTTGGTCTAAAACAGGGCCCAAAACCCCTTCTTTATTTGAGCGTCTAGATCGTTTTGTTGGGAACATGGCATGGAAAACCTCCTTTCCTAATTATAACATCATTTCAGACTTTGATGCGAAATCAGATCACTGTTTTCTACTATTAAATACGGAACCTCTTCCTCCAACAAATCCCCATCCCCCACCAACCACGTTCAGATTCGAAAATTGTTGGGCTTCCAATGATGAAGGTATTAACGTGGTAAAACAAACTTGGTCATCCACCAAAGGTAATACTTTGGATAAAATTAAAGCTGTTGGCTCCTGCCTAGGAGACTGGCAATCCCAACAAAGATTTAAGACCAATGGTCGCATTAACTTTCTCACTAAGAAAATTAATAAACTATTACAACGACCTCTTTCAGCTTCTGCTGAAAAAAGATATATCTCCGCCAAAACTGAACTCCATAAACTTCTCGAGGTGCAAGAAGCATATTGGGCACAACTTTCTCGTAATCTATGGCTTTCCCAAGGGGACAAAAATACCCGCTTCTTTCATGCCCGAGCTTCCAATAGGAAGAAAAAGAACACTATCACAGGCCTCTTAGACTCCAACAATGTTTGGCGCACGAATGATTCTGACCTTATGGAAATTGCTTCCTCATATTTCCATAATCTTTTTTCTTCCTCAAACCCTCACTCTTCTGACCAAATTCTCTCAAAAATCACTCCTACTATTTCGAATACAATGAATGAGTCCCTTACCAAGGAATTCACTCCAGAAGAAATTTTCACCGCTTTTCGAGACATCGATCCCAGGAAAGCCCCGGGAATTGATGGCCTGCCAAGTGGATTTTTTCGTCAACATTGGGATACTGTAGGACCTGATATTACTACCCTTTGCCTCAATCTCCTTAAAGGGTCAGCTGATATAGCCTCAGTCAACCAAACTATATTGGTTCTCATACCCAAGATTAAGGATCCCACTACTATGAGACATCTTCGGCCCATCAGTCTCTGTACGGTAATCTACAAAATCATTGCTAAAGTTTTGGTTAATCGAATGAAACATACCATTCCTTTCTGTATCAGTTCAAATCAAGCTGCTTTTGTTCAGGGACGTAATATTACAGATAATATCCTTATTGCCCACGAAATTATTCATTCAATTAATACTGGTACTTCAAAATCTTCTCGTGGAGCTGCTCTTAAACTTGACATGGAAAAGGCCTTTGACAGAGTCGAGTGGTCATTCCTCGAAAATGTTATGACCCGTATGGGGTTTGCCTCATCCTGGGTCTCTCTCATAATGAGATGCATCTCATCAGTTTCTTTTACGGTTAAGGTAAACAATTCTTTCTCCCCTTTGTTTCGACCTCAAAGGGGCCTCCGCCAAGGTGACCCTTTATCTCCTTTTCTTTTTCTATTTTGTACCCAAGGGCTCTCAGCCTTCTTGGCTGATGCTAAACAACAAGGCCTACTTCCAGGATTAGGAGCTTGTAAGCATGGGCCCAAGGTTAACCACCTATTGTTTGCGGATGATTGCATAGTTTTCCTTAACTCAAATCCTGATGAAGCTGCACACCTTAAGTTGGCCCTCCAAACTTATGCCTCTGCCTCTGGGCAAGCAGTCAACTTCGATAAATCTACTATCTTTTACAATCCTCGCACTCCTACTTCCACTCGTCAAACTATTAATTCCTATCTTCAAGTTCGTGAGGTCTCCAATCCTGGAGTCTATCTGGGGGTACCTCTTCTTATTGGTAAATATAAGACCCTTGCTTTAGGGTTTATACGTGATAAAATTCACGATAGATTATCCAACTGGGACAAACAGCTTCTTTCCTTCAGTGGCAGGAAATTTTTTATTAAAGCCGTTTTACAATCTTTACATCAATACGTTATGTCCTGTTATTTATTACCTCAAAATATTATTGATGATATGACATCTGCCATTCGTCGATATTGGTGGTCTGGGAAATCAAACAAGAAAGGTTGGCATATGCTCCCATGGGACCAGGTATGCCTGCCTAAATCTGTTGGTGGTATGGGTTTCCGGGACCTCAATAATTTTAATATAGCTCTTCTTGGCAAACAACTCTGGTGACTCATTTGCGAACCTGACTCCCTCTTGGGACAAATCTATAAATTTAAGTACTTTCCGACAGGTAATATCCTTAATGCCTCTCGGCCTTCGCGAGGTTCTTTTGCCTGGCAAGGTCTCTATAACGCTATGCAACACCTATTTGGTGGTTTCCTCTATCGTCCGGGTATCAACAATAACATACGCATCCATCATGATAATTGGGGAGGCTCCTCGACTGTTCACCTCTATGGGGACTATGAACTTTCGGAGGAAGTCCACATTCGTTGTAGAGATTTTATGTTACGTAACCAAGCGGCCTGGGACCCTGTCAAAGTTCGTGCTTACTTTACCGTGGATGATGCCAATTCCATTCTTTCAGTTCCCATTATTAATGATACTCGTGATACCATCCTCTGGAAACCCAATGATTCTGGCATCTATTCCGTCAGATCTGGCTATCTTTTCCTACAACGACCCCCTGAGCCTAGACTTCGTCCCCCCCGTTTCTGGAAATTTCTTGCCAAGCTCAAAGTTTTACCTAAAGTTAAAACTTTCGGCTGGCGTCTGGGGGCAGGAGCCCTACCTGTTGGGGCCCGCCTTCAGACTTTTGCTCCAGATTCTGGTCCATGCCCCATTTGTAATTCGGGTATTGAGTCGATTCTCCATGCTCTCCGAGACTGCTCTGGTGCCTCGGAAACTCTTAAATTGATTGGTCTTCCATCCTCTTTTATCAACAGTTCTGCCTTCACGGGCCTACATTGGCTTGAGGAAGGAGCTTCCCTTCTCTCTCCTGATCTTTTTGGCCTCTTCTTGACTACCCTTTGGAATATCTGGAACAGACGTAACGACTGGGTCCATAATAAACATCTTCAACCCCCTTGGCTAATTGTTGTCAACTCTATTAGTCTCCATAAGGATAACTCTAATGCTATATCTTCCTCTACATCATCCGTCCCTTCGTCTCTTCCTCCTCATTGGAGGCCTCAACCTCGTGGTTTTATTAAAGTTAATGTGGATGGAGCTTTTGATCCTTCCACTCGTGCAGCGGCGATTGGTGTTGTCGCTCGGGATGACACTGGGACGGTTGTCGGTGGCCTGGCTTTTCCGCTGGGCAGTTGTGCTGATGCTATTTCATCCGAAGGGAAAGGTCTTCTTGCCGGCATTACTTTTGCCCGATCTCAAGGTTGGAGCCAACTGATTTTCGAGACAGACTATGCATCCCTAGCAAACAGAATCAACTCTCTTGGGCCAGATCTTTCTCCTTTGGGGCCGATGATTCTGGAGGCTCATACTGCTTTGGAGGATTTTTCTGTGGCACATATTCAGTATATTCGTCGTGAGGCTAATTTTGTAGCTCATACGTTGGCTACCCATGCCCTTAGATCCATGTCTTCTTTATCTTTTGGATCTATTTACCCTGATTGTATCAAAAACATTGTACTTTGCGAGGTTTAACCTCGGTTAATAATATATCTTGGGTACTCTTCTCCCCTTTTAGGTTTCTCCAAGCTTGTGCTTGGGGATTTTAGTAGGGGTTTTTAATGAGGCCCGTTTCTTCAAAAAAAATTCCAACGGGTCCATTGTAAGGCCCATTTAGACATGCTCGTCCGAAACGTATAAAAAAAGACTGCAAAAAATGTTTTAATCAAATTTTAGGAGTTTATGTAATTGATTAGGAGCTTTTCAACACAATTATACTGCAAAACCTCAATTTTATACTTTTTACTCAGTTAAAATTTCAACAGGTCCATTGAAAGGCCCATTTAGACCCGCTCGTCCGAAACCTCTACAAAAAGGACCGCAAAAATGTTTTATTCAAATATTAGGAGTTCAAATAATTGATTAGGAGCTTTTCAACACATTTATACTGCAAAACCTAAATTTTTCTTTACTTTTTACACAGTTAAAATTCTAACGGGTCCATTGAAAGGCCCATTTAGACCTGATCGTCTGAAACCTCAACAAAGGACTGCAAAATAGTTTTAATCAAATTTTAGGAGTTCAAATAATTTATTAGGAACTTTTCAACACAATTATATTGAAAAACCTCAATTTTATACTTTTTACTCAGTTAAAATTCAAACGGGCCCATTGAAAGGCCCTTTAGACCTGCTCGTCCGAAACCTCTTCAAAAAAGGACCGAAAAATAAGTTTTAATCAAATTTTAGGAGTCCAAATAATTGATTAGGAGCTTTTCAACACAATTATATTGCAAAAGCTAAATTTCTGTATTTTTTACTTAGTTAAAATTCCAACGGGTCCATTGTAAGGCCCATTTAGACATGCTCATCTGAAACGTATCAAAAAAGACTGCAAAAAAGGTTTTAATCAAATTTTAGGAGTTTATGTAATTTATTAGGAGCTTTTCAACACAATTATATTGCAAAACCTCAATTTTATACTTTTTACTCAGTTAAAATTTCAACGGGTCCATTGAAAGGCCCATTTAGACCTGCTCGTCCGAAACGTATCAAAAAGGACTGCAAAAAAGGTTTTAATCAAATTTTAGGAGTTTATGTAATTGATTAGGAGCTTTTCAACACAATTATATTGCAAAAGCTCAATTTTTGTACTTTTTACTCAATTTAATTCCAACGGGTCCATTGAAAGGCTCATTTAGACCTGCTCGTCCGAAACCTCTTCAAAAAAGGACCGCAAAACAAGTTTTAATCGAATTTTAGGAGTCCAAATAATTGATTAGGAGCTTTTCAACACAATTATATTGCAAAAGCTAAATTTCTGTACTTTTTACTTAGTTAAAATTCCAACGGGTCCATTGTAAGGCCCATTTAGACCTGCTCGTCCGAAACGTATCAAAAAGGACTGCAAAAAAGGTTTTAATCAAATTTTAGGAGTTTATGTAATTGATTAGGAGCTTTTCAACACAATTATATTGCAAAACCTCAATTTTATACTTTTTACTCAGTTAAAATTTCAACGGGTCCATTGAAAGGCCCATTTAGACCCGCTCGTCCGAAACCTCTACAAAAAGCACAGCAAAAATGTTTTATTCAAATATTAGGAGTTCAAATAATTGATTAGGAGCTTTTCAACACAATTATATTGAAAAACCTCAATTTTATACTTTTTACTCAGTTAAAATTCAAACAGGCCCATTGAAAGGCCCATTTAGACCTGCTCGTCCGAAACCTCTACAAAAAGGTTCGCAAAAATGTTTTATTCAAATATTAGGAGTTCAAATAATTGATTAGGAGCTTTTCAACACAATTGTATTGCAAAACCTCAATTTATGTACTTTTTACTCAGTTAAAATTCCAACGGGTCCATTGAAAGGCCCATTTAGACCTGCTCGTCCGAAACCTCTACAAAAAGGACCGCAAAAATATTTTATTCAAATATTAGGAGTTCAAATAATTGATTAGGATCTTTTCAACACAATTATATTGCGAAACCTCAATTTTGGTACTTTAGACTCAGTTAAAATTCTAACGGGTCCATTGAAAGGCCCATTTAGACCTGCTCGTCCGAAACCTCGACAAAAAGGACTGCAAAATAGTTTTAATCAAATTTTAGGAGTTCAAATAATTTATTAGGAACTTTTCAACACAATTATATTGAAAAACCTCAATTTTATACTTTTTACTCAGTTAAAATTCAAACGGGCCCATTGAAAGGCCCATTTAGACCTGCTCGTCCGAAACCTCTTCAAAAAAGGACCGCAAAACAAGTTTTAATCAAATTTTAGGAGTCCAAATAATTGATTAGGATCTTTTCAACACAATTATATTGCAAAAGCTAAATTTCTGTACTTTTTACTTAGTTAAAATTCCAACGGGTCAATTGTAAGGCCCATTTAGACATGCTCATCCGAAACGTATCAAAAAACACTGCAAAAAAGGTTTTAATCAAATTTTAGGAGTTTATGTAATTGATTAGGAGCTTTTCAACACAATTATATTGCAAAACCTCAATTTTATCCTTTTTACTCAGTTAAAATTTCAACGGGTCCATTGAAAGGCCCATTTAGACCCGCTCGTCCGAAACCTCTACAAAAAGGACCGCAAAAATGTTTTATTCAAATATTTGGAGTTCAAATAATTGATTAGGAGCTTTTCAACACAATTATATTGCGAGACCTCAATTTCTGTACTTTTTACTCAGTTAAAATACCAACGGGTCCATTGAAAGGCCCATTTCGACCCGCTCGTCCGAAACCTCTACAAAAAGGACTGCAAAATAAGTTTTAATCAAATTTTAGGAGTTCATATAATTGATTAGGAGCTTTTTAACACAATTATATTGCAAAACCTCAATTTTTGTACTTTTTACTCAATTTAATTCCAACGGGTCCATTGAAAGGCCCATTTAGACCTGCTCGTCCGAAACCTCTACAAAAAAGGACCGCAAAACAAGTTTTAATCAAATTTTAGGAGTTCAAATAATTGATTAGGAGCTTTTCAACACAATTATATTGCAAAAACTAAATTTCTGTACTTTTTACTCAGTTAAAATTCCAACAGGTCCATTGTAAGGCCCATTTAGACATGCTCGTCCGAAACGTATAAAAAAAGACTGCAAAAAAGGTTTTAATCAAATTTTAGGAGTTTTTGTAATTTATTAGGAGCTTTTCAACACAATTATATTGCAAAACCTCAATTTTATACTTTTTACTCAGTTAAAATTTCAACGGGTCCATTGAAAGGCCCATTTAGACCCGCTCGTCCGAAACCTCTACAAAAAGGACCGCAAAAATGTTTTATTCAAATATTAGGAGTTCAAATAATTGATTAGGAGCTTTTCAACACATTTATACTGCAAAACCTTAATTTTTCTGTACTTTTTACTCAGTTAAAATTCTAACGGGTCCATTGAAAGGCCCATTTAGACCTGCTCGTCCGAAACCTCGACAAAAAGGACTGCAAAATAGTTTTTGTAACGCCCCAGTTTTTGGGCTTAGGAGTTTTGGGCGTTGACCGGTTTGGTCAAAGTGCTATTCGAATCTAAAGAGGTGAAATTAGGAAAGCCTAGTTCGGGTTGCATTAAAAATATGGAAAAATGTTCTAAAATCATCTTTTAATATAATTAAGTGAACTGTGAAATCAATTTTGGAAAATGAGTTTTGGAAGGGTGACATTTTGGCTAGTGACCAAAATATAATTTTCGAAAGTTTGGTGACTGTTTTAGAAAGGGTTGAAACTTTGAATCTTTAAGGAGCTATTATTCCAAAAGTAGTTTCTCCAGATTTTTCTAAGATATTTTAAGGATTTATTCTGATTTTAAAACATGTCAAAAGAGGAGGGAAAGTCATTTTGGCTATTTTGATAACTAACTTTCCAATTTTCTTTTCTCTCATTTTCTCTCAACCCAAACACTTCCTTTCCAGAGAATTGTTTCTGATTTTCTCACCTAAATCTCTCCTTTCAACTCTCTTTTGATTCCTAATCATCATATCTACAAAACCTCATCATTTGCTACTTGATTCATCAAGGTTTTTGATTCCAAAAAGAGGAGAAACTCAAGTTTGGAGGTAAGAACGTCCTTCTCCTCTAAACTATCAGTTCTTTACTGAAATTCCTAAGTTTTTAATCCTTAATTGGTGTTTTATTAAAGGCTTTTAAGATGTGAAATGGATCTTGGCTTATAATGCAAGATTTGGTGATTTTTGATGATTTTCGTTTGATCTGTTAAATCTGTGATTTGAGATGTGTTTTTGATGTTAATTGAACACTAAATTGATAAGGAATTGAGTTTTGAGTAATGCAATCCCGGATAGGTTGAGTTTCGTAAGTTTAGCTTGTGATTCTTGGTTGTTTTTGAGGTGATCTTGTGGATCTGGTGTTGCTGGAGGTATAAGGATGTTAATAGGTTCTTTTAGATGTTAAATGATGTTAAAAGATGTTAGGTTTTGATGGTTTATGGCTGGGCTTTGTTGAGAAGTGGTTTGGATGCATTTTCGGTTGTGTTTGGTGGCCGAAAATGGAGTGTGGATGAGAGCAGCGAGTTTAGGTGCTTTCATTGAAGCAATTAATGCATGATGATGCATTAATCCTCTGCTTTGATGTGTTAAAACAGGGGAGGCATCTTTGGATCCAAGAATTGTTGATCCGGAAGCTTGTTTTGGTGCTTCGGCAAGAGGCGAAGTGGAATCGGTGAGTGAAATTGGGTTTTCGGCTTTGAAACCAATGTCTTGGGAGCTTAGTTTAAGTCTAAACAACTTTGCTAAGCTCAAGTGTAAGTTTTCGGAAATACTCTCTAGTGGTGGCCATGATTTTGTTGTGATGCAATGTGGTTTATTGCATGTTTTAAATACTGTTTTGAAAGCATGATTTAGCATGGTATTTGCTGTTGTTGTAAGCCATATGTTGAAGGAAGCTCAAGGTAAGAGTTCCTTGTTTTTGTACATTGATAAAATGTGGTTTGATGCTTTTAAATGCATGATGTATAGGGCTTGGATTAATGCTTTAAACAGTGGATTATTTGATGAAAATGATGTATATTGGCAAGTGATGTTTTGAAAAGGTTAAGGTCAGTAAGGTGGTTAAAAGTCCTAGAGTGAGCCTTGTTTACTTAAGAACATCAAGGTGGTTAAAAGTCCTTGTATGATTCTTGCTACGGACACAAAGGCGGTTAAAAGTCCTTGTGTGATCCTTTCCATGGTGTTTAAAAGTCCATGGGGCCAAGGTGTTTAAAAGTCCTTGGGGCCAAGGTGTTTAAAAGTCCTTGGGGGTGAAACTTGATGCGGACACAAAGGTGGTTAAAAGTCCTTGTGTGGTCCTCTTTCATGGTGTTTAAAAGTCCATGGCCAAGGTGTTTAAAAGTCCTTGGGGCCAAGGTGTTTAAAAGTCCTTGGGGTGAAAGTTGATGAACTTGTTTTTAATGAAATGGAACTTATCACTTGTGGCCAATATGACATGTATGGTATGAAGCATGAGATGCTTGTTTTAAGTGTGCTTTTGAGCATGTGCAATTGATGATTTGAAGCATGATTTACAAATGTTTTATAAATGCATTATTGAATGGTTTTATGAGCATTCCTCACTAAGCTTTTGCTTACGCTCCCTTCGTTTTTTTAATTCAATAATGCAGAACATTAGAGTACTTTGAGGGCAGCAAGAAGGGCAAGCATTCAAGTGAAAGTAAAGCTCAAAGTATGGAAGGTTTTCTTAAGTTCATTTAGCTTTTGGTAATTTGGCAATGGGGGACCTATATGTATGTTTTGGGAGATGTTTTGAACTCCCTAAGTATGTTGATTGATGTTGAGAATGCTGGTTTTTGTGTTTGGCCATTATATGCTTGAATTGGAAGTTTATGCTTGAATGGTTGCTTGTGTAGGAAGCATGCCTATAGATTTGGGGCTTTTCGTATATGATGTTGTTTTGATGAATTGTTGATGCAAGTATGTCTTATATATGTTGAATTGCATGATGGTAAAGTTTGGTAGCATTCGGAGCATGATTGGATGTTTAATTGCATGTTTAAGTAAGCATTTTGGGGAATTCTGTGCAGGGTGTTTCGGAACAGTGCCACCCGTTTCGGAACATGTGCCTTAAACAAGCCCAGGCGTCCGAAACGGGAGAGACCGTTCCGAAACGGAAAGCTCTCTGCCAGCCCGTGTTCCGATACGCGTTGCGGAACGGCCCCGTGTTTCGAAACGGGCTCTACCTGTTTCGGAACACGTGACCGTTGGGGGCTGACATTGGTAGTTAAATGTTTTGTAATGTTTGCATTTTAGTCCTGAATCATGTTTGTGCAATTGTATGAGTTTGGGAAGTCCTTTTGAGCTGAAAATTTGACAGCGAAGCATGAAACCTGATTAATTTCAAGTCGGTAACTTTAATTTGGATTAAGCCCTCATATTTATCAGTATTTACAATTTGGTCCCTAAAGTTGTAATTTGTTCAATTGGGTCCCTGTTTGATCTCTGATGTGTGTGATCTTTGAGTATGATGTTTGAGTGATCACAATTAGGGCTAATGTGCATCTAGACAAGATTAAAAAGAAAAAAAAGGGTCGTTAATCAAGGTTGACTTTCGGGTTGACTTTGGTTTTCCCCGTGTGACTTTCTTAATTCGGGTCAACCGTCTAGGCCGGGTTAAGGGGGTTACATTTGGTGGTATCAGAGCTGAGTTCTCGAGTAATTGGGAATGTTTGTATGCATGATTGAAGAATGTATGGTATGTATGCTTGATTGATTGAAAGCATGTTTAATGGCATGTGATTTGGATGTAATTGAGTGGTGTGCTGTGATGTAGCATGTTGTGGGTACCCATTGCCAAATCAAAGCTAATGAAATGATGTTGATTTGAATGAAATTGAGCTTGAATACTTGGATTGCTTACCTTGCTGGGCCTAATTTGTTTATTGCATTGTGATTGCATGGTTAAAGTATGACACCACGTAGAGAGTTAAGGAGTAACGTGAGAGCTACGACTCTTAATGAGAATGAGAACGAAGAGAACGCGGGTAGTGCGGTGTTACCTCCTCCTCCACCTGGTGGTGGTGGTGCTGAGAGGGAAAGAGCTGGAGCTGCAGCTGGTGCTGGAGCTGCTGGACCTGAGGTTGGTCAAGGGCAAGCTATGTCTGATATGACGATGCTGGTACAAGCTATTGCGGGTGCTTTTCGAGCAGCAGTAGCTGGAGCTCAAGGAGCTGGGCATCAGGGAGATGCTGGAGTTAGACTACCTTTGGAGCGTCTGCGCAGTCTTGGTGGGACTGAGTTCAGGGGTATGTCTGCTGAGAGTTCTGAGGCTTGGTTAGAGAGTACCAAGAGGATTTTGGGATAGATGAGCTGCACAGATGTGCAAAAGCTGGGTTGTGTTGTGTCCTTGCTGCAGGACGATGCTTATACGTGGTAGACGACCACTATAGCTGGAATGGCTGAAGTTGATGTGACTTGGACATTCTTCCAGAATGTGTTCAAGAGGAGGTATCTTGGTGTGAGATATCTTGATGAAAAGAAACGTGAGTTCATGACTCTTACCCAGGGGAGTATGACAGTGGCTGAGTATGAGGTGCAGTTTGTGCGACTCAGTCAGTATGCACCTGAGCTTATTCCTGATGAACGGGAGAGGTGCGAAAGGTTCCGTTATGGTTTAGTGACGGAGGTGAAGATGTATGTGCTGGCCACCGAGTATGATGATTTTGATGTATTGGTGGGCCGAGCCAAGGACATTGAGATGAACTTGGGTTTGTCTGCGAAAGGTGCTGGAGCAAGTTATGGTAAGAGAGATGCTGAGTATAGTTCCGGTGGTGGACGGAACAAGAGGGGACATGATCAGAGGTATCAGTCCTCAGCTAAGAGAGGTGGTGGTGCACCTGCTAAAGGAGGCAATGCTAGAGCTGATCCGAGTGCTTGCTGGATCTGTGGTTCACGTGGTCACATGAAGCGTGACTGTCCTCGTGCTGTGAGGGAGGTGCAAGCTCCTGTTGCGGCTGCTGGTAATGGATGCTGGAACTGTGGATCCGCAGACCATTTGAGGCGAGATTGTCCTATGTTGGCTGGTGGCCAAGTGCGTGCTCCTGTTGTTGCTGCACCGCAGAGAGGTCGTGGGCGCGGCCGTGGTAATTTCCAGAGTAGAGAGGAAGGTGGTCGTGGAGTGGCCCATGTTGTGGCTATTCAGCCTGAAGGTGGAGGCCAAGCGAGAGTGTATGCTCAGCGTGAGGGAAGGAATGATGCGGATGTGATTACAGGTACCTTTACTTTGCAATCCTTGTCATTGCTTTCTTTGATTGATTCTGGATCTACGCATTCATATATTTTGCGTGAGCATGCTGAATTGCTTGGTTTGCCTGTTGAGTCTTTGGATGTTGGTGTTCGTGTCACTAGTTCTTTTGGTGAAACTGTTGTGACTCGGAAGCTTTATAGAAGATGTCCCTTAGTTGTTCAAGAACATGTCTTTCATGTTGACCTTATGGAGTTGCCCTTTTATGGTTTTGATGTGATCCTTGGTATGGATTGGCTTGTTGAGCATCGTGCTGTTGTGGATTGTGAAAACAAGCGAGTTTCACTTAAGCTTGCGGATGATTATGAAGTTGTTGTGGTTGGTGAGAATGTGAAGTTTCTTGCAAATGTGGTTTCTACCTTGGAGGCGAGCAGGATGCTGAGGCAAGGTTGTGAAGCTTATCTAGCTTTTGTGATGAATCCTAGCTCTAAGGAGTTGAGGGTGCAAGATATCCGAGTTGTGAAGGAGTTTCCTGGTGTTTTTCCTGAGGAGTTGCCTGGTTTACCTCCTAATCGCGAGGTGCAGTTTGGAATTGAGCTGTATGAGAATACAACTCCTGTGTCCATTACTCCCTATAGAATGGCACCTAAGGAGCTGAAGGAGCTGAAGACGCAGTTGCAAGAGCTGCTTGATCGTGGTTTCATCCGGCCGAGTGTGTCACCTTGGGGAGCACCGGTCTTGTTTGTGAAAAAGAAGGATGGCACTATGAGGATGTGCATTGATTACCGTCAGCTGAACAAGTTGACTATCAAGAATCGGTATCCTTTGCCGAGGATTGATGATCTTTTTGATCAATTTCGGGGAGCTGCTGTGTTCTCTAAGATTGACTTGAGATCAGGGTATTATCAGTTGAAGGTGAAGGATGTGGATGTGCCTAAGACAGCTTTCAGGACGAGGTATGGGCATTATGAGTTCCTTGTGATGCCGTTTGGTTTGACAAATGCTCCTGCTGCGTTCATGGACATGATGAACCGTGTGTTTCATGAATACCTGGATAAGTTCGTTATGGTATTCATTGATGATATCCTCGTGTACTCGCGTACTGAGGAGGAGCATGAAGAGCATTTGAGGATTGTGCTGCAAGCTTTGTTGGAGAATCAGCTTTATGCTAAGCTGAGCAAGTGTGAGTTCTGGCTTAAGGAGGTGGTGTTTCTTGGTCATGTGGTTTCTGCTGAGGGGATTCGTGTTGATCCTCAGAAGATTGAGGCGGTGATGAATTGGAAGGTTCCTAAGTCTGTTCATGAGGTCCGTAGTTTCCTTGGTTTGGCAGGATACTACCGGAGGTTTGTGGATGGTTTTTCCAAGATTGCTGCTCCTTTGACAAAGCTGTTGCAAAAGGATGTTAAGTATGAGTGGACGGAAGCGAGACAACAGGCTTTTGAGAAGCTTAAGGCGGCTTTGACGCAAGCTCCTATCTTGATTCAGCCTGAATCAGGGAAAGAGTTTGTGGTCTACAGTGATGCATCCTATGTTGGCTTGGGATGTGTGCTGATGCAAGAGGGTAAGGTTGTGGCTTATGCATCGTGGCAGTTGAAAGTGCATGAGCGCAACTATCCTACGCATGATATTGAGCTGGCTGCAGTGGTTTTTGCTCTGAAGATCTGGAGGCATTATCTGTATGGTGAGAAGTGTACTGTGTACACGGATCACAAGAGTTTGAGGTATTTGATGTCTCAGAAGGAGTTGAATCTTAGGAAGCGGCGTTGGTTGGAGTTACTCAAGGATTATGATCTGACGATTGAGTATCATCCTAGAAAAGCTAATGTTGTTGCGGATGCCTTGAGTAGGAAAGTAGCTGTTGAGCTGAGAGCTATGTTTGCTTGCTTGAGTATTTCGCGTGATGGTGGCCTTGTGGCTGAGTTGCAAGTGAAGCCGTCTATGGTTCAGTTGATCAAGGATAAGCAGTTGCTGGATGATTCCTTGGTGTCTCATGTTCAAGATATCGCGGAGGGTAGACCTTCGGATTTCTGCTTTAATGATGATGGTGTGTTGTGTTTTGGGAGTCGAATAGTAGTGCCTGCTGATGCTGAGTTGAGGCGTGCTATTCTGACGGAAGGTCATAGTAGTCCTTTTGCTATGCACCCTGGTAGTACTAAGATGTATCGTGATCTTCGTGATGAGTACTATTGGGTGGGTTTGAAGAAAGATGTTGCAGAGTTTGTGAGCAAGTGTATGGTGTGTCAGCGAGTTAAGGCTGAACATCAGGTTCCTTCAGGATTGTTGCAACCGTTGAGAATCCCTGAATGGAAATGGGAAAGGGTTACCATGGATTTTGTATCTGGTTTACCTTTGTCTCCATCGAAGAAGAATTCTGTTTGGGTGATTGTGGATCGCCTAACGAAGTGTGCGCATTTCTTGCCTGTGCATACTACGTTTTCTTTGGATAAGTTGGCAGAGCTGTACATTGCTAAGATTGTGAGGCTGCATGGTGTGCCTAAGTCGATTGTGTCGGATAGGGATCCGAGGTTCACATCGCGTTTCTGGCAGTGTTTGCATCAAGCTTTGGGTACAAGGTTGCATTTCAGTACATCCTATCATCCTCAGTCGGATGGCCAGTCTGAGCGAGTTATCCAGATTTTGGAGGATATGTTGAGATGCTGCGTGATTGAGTTCCAAGGTTCTTGGGAGAAACATCTGCCTTTGGTTGAGTTCGCTTATAACAATAGTTATCAGGTGAGTATACAGATGGCACCTTATGAGGCTCTGTACGGGAGGAAGTGTAGGACTCCTCTCTGTTGGGCTGAAACTGGTCAAAAGTTGGTTTCGATGCTGGCTTTGTTGAAAGGAACCACCGAGAAGGTGAAGCTCATCGGTGAGCGCTTGAAGGCTGCCTCTGATCGGCAAAAGTCTTACGCGGATTTGAAGCGTAAGGAGATAGAGTATGCGGTGGGTGACTGTGTGTTCTTGAAGGTTTCGCCTTGGAAGAAGGTGATGAGGTTTGGCCGGAAGGGTAAGTTGAGCCCTAGGTACATTGGGCCATATGAAGTGGTTGAGCGTGTGGGTCCTGTTGCGTATCGGTTGAGGTTACCTCAGGAGTTGGAGAAGATTCATGATGTGTTCCATGTTTCTATGCTCCGGAGATATAGATCTGATCCTTCGCATGTGATGCCTGTGGAGGAAGTGGTTTTGAATCCGGATTTGACCTATGATGAGGAACCGGTGAAGGTTCTGGATTCGGATAGCAAGGTTCTTCGTGGCAAGACCATTGAGTTGGTGAAGGTGCTGTGGAAGCATCGAGGTGTTGAGGAAGCCACGTGGGAGCGGAAGGAAGACATGCTGAAGTAGTTTCCTTATCTCTTTCCTTCAGGTAAATTTCGAGGACGAAATTTCTTAAGGGGGGGAGAGTTGTAACGCCCCGGTTTTTGGGCTTAGGAGTTTTGGGCGTTGACCGGTTTGGTCAAAGTGCTGTTCGAATCTAAAGAGGTGAAATTAGGAAAGCCTAGTTCGGGTTGCATTAAAAATATGGAAAAATGTTCTAAAATCATCTTTTAATATAATTAAGTGAACTGTGAAATCAATTTTGGAAAATGAGTTTTGGAAGGGTGACATTTTGGCTAGTGACCAAAATGTAATTTTCGAAAGTTTGGTGACTGTTTTAGAAAGGGTTGAAACTTTGAATCTTTAAGGAGCTATTATTCCAAAAGTAGTTTCTCCAGATTTTTCTAAGATATTTTAAGGATTTATTCTGATTTTAAAACATGTCAAAAGAGGAGGGAAAGTCATTTTGGCTATTTTGATAACTAACTTTCCGATTTTCTTTTCTCTCATTTTCTCTCAACCCAAACACTTCCTTTCCAGAGAATTGTTTCTGATTTTCTCACCTAAATCTCTCCTTTCAACTCTCTTTTGATTCCTAATCATCATATCTAAAAAACCTCATCATTTGCTACTTGATTCATCAAGGTTTTTGATTCCAAAAAGAGGAGAAACTCAAGTTTGGAGGTAAGAACGTCCTTCTGCTCTAAACTATCAGTTCTTTACTGAAATTCCTAAGTTTTCAATCCTTAATTGGTGTTTTATTAAAGGCTTTTAAGATGTGAAATGGATCTTGGCTTATAATGCAAGATTTGGTGATTTTTGATGATTTTCGTTTGATCTGTTAAATCTATGATTTGAGATGTGTTTTTGATGTTAATTGAACACTAAATTGATGAGGAATTGAGTTTTGAGTAATGCAATCCCGGATAGGTTGAGTTTCGTAAGTTTAGCTTGTGATTCTTGGTTGTTTTTGAGGTGATCTTGTGGATCTGGTGTTGCTGGAGGTATAAGGATGTTAATAGGTTCTTTTTAGATGTTAAATGATGTTAAAAGATGTTAGGTTTTGATGGTTTATGGCTGGGCTTTGTTGAGAAGTGGTTTGGATGCATTTTCGGTTGTGTTTGGTGGCCGAAAATGGAGTGTGGATGAGAGCAGCGAGTTTAGGTGCTTTCATTGAAGCAATTAATGCATGATGATGCATTAATCCTCTGCTTTGATGTGTTAAAACAGGGGAGGCATCTTTGGATCCAAGAATTGTTGATCCGGAAGCTTGTTTTGGTGCTTCGGCAAGAGGCGAAGTGGAATCGGTGAGTGAAATTGGGTTTTCGGCTTTGAAACCAATGTCTTGGGAGCTTAGTTTAAGTCTAAACAACTTTGCTAAGCTCAAGTGTAAGTTTTCGAAAATACTCTCTAGTGGTGGCCATGATTTTGTTGTGATGCAATGTGGTTTATTGCATGTTTTAAATACTGTTTTGAAAGCATGATTTAGCATGGTATTTGCTGTTGTTGTAAGCCATATGTTGAAGGAAGCTCAAGGTAAGAGTTCCTTGTTTTTGTACATTGATAAAATGTGGTTTGATGCTTTTAAATGCATGATGTATATGGCTTGGATTAATGCTTTAAACAGTGGATTATTTGATGAAAATGATGTATATTGGCAAGTGATGTTTTGAAAAGGTTAAGGTCACTAAGGTGGTTAAAAGTCCTTGAGTGAGCCTTGTTTACTTAAGAACATCAAGGTGGTTAAAAGTCCTTGTATGATTCTTGCTACGGACACAAAGGCGGTTAAAAGTCCTTGTGTGATCCTTTCCATGGTGTTTAAAAGTCCATGGGGCCAAGGTGTTTAAAAGTCCTTGGGGCCAAGGTGTTTAAAAGTCCTTGGGGTGAAACTTGATGCGGACACAAAGGTGGTTAAAAGTCCTTGTGTGGTCCTCTTTCATGGTGTTTAAAAGTCCATGGCCAAGGTGTTTAAAAGTCCTTGGGGCCAAGGTGTTTAAAAGTCCTTGGGGTGAAAGTTGATGAACTTGTTTTTAATGAAATGGAACTTATCACTTGTGGCCAATATGACATGTATGGTATGAAGCATGAGATGCTTGTTTTAAGTGTGCTTTTGAGCATGTGCAATTGATGATTTGAAGCATGATTTACAAATGTTTTATAAATGCATTATTGAATGGTTTTATGAGCATTCCTCACTAAGCTTTTGCTTACGCTCCCTTCGTTTTCTTAATTCAATAATGCAGAACATTAGAGTACTTTGAGGGCAGCAAGAAGGGCAAGCATTCAAGTGAAAGTAAAGCTCAAAGTATGGAAGGTTTTCTTAAGTTCATTTAGCTTTTGGTAATTTGGCAATGGGGGACCTATGTGTATGTTTTGGGAGATGTTTTGAACTCCCTAAGTATGTTGATTGATGTTGAGAATGCTGGTTTTTGTGTTTGGCCATTATATGCTTGAATTGGAAGTTTATGCTTGAATGGTTGCTTGTGTAGGAAGCATGCCTATAGATTTGGGGCTTTTCGTATATGATGTTGTTTTGATGAATTATTGATGCAAGTATGTCTTATATATGTTGAATTGCATGATGGTAAAGTTTGGTAGCATTCGGAGCATGATTGGATGTTTAATTGCATGTTTAAGTAAGCATTTTGGGGAATTCTGTGCAGGGTGTTTCGGAACAGTGCCACCCGTTTCGGAACAGGTGCCTTAAACAAGCCCAGGCGTCCGAAACGGGAGAGACCGTTCCGAAACGGAAAGCTCTCTGCCAGCCCGTGTTCCGATACGCGTTGCGGAACGGCCCCGTGTTTCGAAACGGGCTCTACCTGTTTCGGAACACGTGACCGTTGGGGGCTGACATTGGTAGTTAAATGTTTTGTAATGTTTGCATTTTAGTCCTGAATCATGTTTGTGCAATTGTATGAGTTAGGGAAGTCCTTTTGAGCTGAAAATTTGACAGCGAAGCATGAAACCTGATTAATTTCAAGTCGGTAACTTTAATTTGGATTAAGCCCTCATATTTATCAGTATTTACAATTTGGTCCCTAAAGTTGTAATTTGTTCAATTGGGTCCCTGTTTGATCTCTGATGTGTGTGATCTTTGAGTATGATGTTTGAGTGATCACAATTAGGGCTAATGTGCATCTAGACAAGATTAAAAAGAAAAAAAGGGTCGTTAATCAAGGTTGACTTTCGGGTTGACTTTGGTTTTCCCCGTGTGACTTTCTTAATTCGGGTCAACCGTCTAGGCCGGGTTAAAGGGGTTACAGTTTTAATCAAATTTTAGGAGTTCAAATAATTTATTAGGAGCTTTTCAACACAATTATATTGCAAAAGATAAATTTCTGTATTTTTTACTTAGTTAAAATTCCAACGGGTCCATTGTAAGGCCCATTTAGACATGCTCATCTAAAACGTATCAAAAAAGACTGCAAAAAAGGTTTTAATCAAATTTTAGGAGTTTATGTAATTGATTAGGAGCTTTTCAACACAATTATATTGCAAAACCTCAATTTTATACTTTTTACTCAGTTAAAATTTCAACGGGTCCATTGAAAGGCCCATTTAGACCTGCTCGTCCGAAACGTATCAAAAAGGACTGCAAAAAAGGTTTTAATCAAATTTTAGGAGTTTATGTAATTGATTAGGAGCTTTTCAACACAATTATATTGCAAAACCTCAATTTTTGTACTTTTTACTCAATTTAATTCCAACGGGTCCATTGAAAGGCCCATTTAGACCTGCTCGTCCGAAACCTCTACAAAAAAAGGACCGCAAAAAAAGTTTTAATCAAATTTTAGGAGTTCAAATAATTGATTAGGAGCTTTTCAACACAATTATATTGCAAAAGCTAAATTTCTGTACTTTTTACTCAGTTAAAATTCCAACGGGTCCATTGTAAGGCCCATTTAGACCTGCTCGTCCGAAACGTATCAAAAAGGACTGCAAAAAAGGTTTTAATCAAATTTTAGGAGTTTATGTAATTTATTAGGAGCTTTTCAACACAATTATATTACAAAACCTCAATTTTATACTTTTTACTCGGTTAAAATTTCAACGGGTCCATTAAAAGGCCCATTTAGACCCGCTCGTCCGAAACCTCTACAAAAAGCACAGCAAAAATGTTTTATTCAAATATTAGGAGATCAAATAATTGATTAGGATCTTTTCAACACAATTATATTGCGAAACCTCAATTTTTGTACTTTAGACTCAGTTAAAATACCAACGAGTCCATTGAAAGGCCCATTTCGACCCGCTCGTCCGAAACCTCTACAAAAAGGACTGCAAAATAAGTTTTAATCAAATTTTAGGAGTTCATGTAATTGATTAGGAGCTTTTCAACACAATTATATTGCAAAACCTCAATTTTTGTACTTTTTACTCAATTTAATTCCAACGGGTCCATTGAAAGGCCCATTTAGACCTGCTCGTCTGAAACCTCTACAAAAAAGGACCGCAAAACAAGTTTTAATCAAATTATAGGAGTTCAAATAATTGATTAGGAGCTTTTCAACACAATTATATTGCAAAAGCTAAATTTATGTACTTTTTACTAAGTTAAAATTCCAACAGGTCCATTGTAAGGCCCATTTAGACCTGCTCGTCCGAAACGTATAAAAAAGGACTGCAAAAAAGGTTTTAATCAAATTTTAGGAGTTTATGTAATTGATTAGGAGCTTTTCAACACAATTATATTGCAAAACCTCAATTTTATATTTTTTACTCAGTTAAAATTTCAACGGGTCCTTTGAAAGGCCCATTTAGACCCGCTCGTCCGAAACCTCGACAAAAAGGACTGCAAAATAGTTTTAATCAAATTTTAGGAGTTCAAATAATTTATTAGGAGCTTATCAACACAATTATATTGCAAAACCTCAATTTTATACTTTTTACTCAGTTAAAATTCAAACGGGCCCATTGAAAGGCCCATTTAGACCTGCTCGTCCGAAACCTCTACAAAAAGGTTCGCAAAAATGATTTATTCAAATATTAGGAGTTAAAATAATTGATTAGGAGCTTTTCAACACAGTTATATTGCAAAACCTCAATTGTTGTACTTTTTACTCAGTTAAAATTCCAACGGGTCCATTGAAAGGCCCATTTAGACCTGCTCGTCCGAAACCTCTACAAAAAAGGACCGCAAAACAAGTTTTAATCAAATTTTAGGAGTTCAGATAATTGATTAGGAGCTTTTCAACACAATTATATTGCAAAAGCTAAATTTCTGTACTTTTTACTTAGTTAAAATTCCAACGGGTCCATTGTAAGGCCCATTTAGACCTGCTCGTCCGAAACGTATCAAAAAGGACTGCAAAAATGGTTTTAATCAAATTTTAGGAGTTTATGTAATTGATTAGGAGCTTTTCAACACAATTATATTACAAAACCTCAATTTTATACTTTTTACTCAGTTAAAATTTCAACGGGTCCATTAAAAGGCCCATTTAGACCCGCTCGTCCGAAACCTCTACAAAAAGCACATCAAAAATGTTTTATTCAAATATTAGGAGTTCAAATAATTGATTAGGAGCTTTTCAACACAATTATATTGAAAAACCTCAATTTTATACTTTTTACTCAGTTAAAATTCAAACGGGCCCATTGAAAGGCTCATTTAGACCTGCTCGTCCGAAACCTCTACAAAAAGGTTCGCAAAAATGTTTTATTCAAATATTAGGAGTTCAAATAATTGATTAGGAGCTTTTCAACACAATTATATTGCAAAACCTCAATTTCTATACTTTTTACTCAGTTAAAATTCCAACGGGTCCATTGAAAGGCACATTTAGACCTGCTCGTCCGAAACCTCTACAAAAAGGACCACAAAAATGTTTTATTCAAATATTAGGAGTTCAAATAATTGATTAGGATCTTTTCAACACAATTATATTGCGAAACCTCAATTTTTGTACTTTAGACTCAGTTAAAATACCAACGAGTCCATTGAAAGGCCCATTTCGACCCGCTCGTCCGAAACCTCTACAAAAAGGACTGCAAAATAAGTTTTAATCAAATTTTAGGAGTTCATGTAATTGATTAGGTGCTTTTCAACACAATTATATTGCAAAACCTCAATTTTTGTACTTTTTACTCAATTTAATTCCAACGGGTCCATTGAAAGGCCCATTTAGACCTGCTCGTCTGAAACCTCTACAAAAAAGGACCGCAAAACAAGTTTTAATCAAATTATAGGAGTTCAAATAATTGATTAGGAGCTTTTCAACACAATTATATTGCAAAAGCTAAATTTCTGTACTTTTTACTAAGTTAAAATTCCAACAGGTCCATTGTAAGGCCCATTTAGACCTGCTCGTCCGAAACGTATAAAAAAGGACTGCAAAAAAGGTTTTAATCAAATTTTAGGAGTTTATGTAATTGATTAGGAGCTTTTCAACACAATTATATTGCAAAACCTCAATTTTATATTTTTTACTCAGTTAAAATTTCAATGGGTCCATTGAAAGGCCCATTTAGACCCGCTCGTCCGAAACCTCGACAAAAAGGACTGCAAAATAGTTTTAATCAAATTTTAGGAGTTCAAATAATTTATTAGGAGCTTATCAACACAATTATATTGCAAAACCTCAATTTTATACTTTTTACTCAGTTAAAATTCAAACGGGCCCATTGAAAGGCCCATTTAGACCTGCTCGTCCGAAACCTCTACAAAAAGGTTCGCAAAAATGATTTATTCAAATATTAGGAGTTAAAATAATTGATTAGGAGCTTTTCAACACAATTATATTGCAAAACCTCAATTGTTGTACTTTTTACTAAGTTAAAATTCCAACGGGTCCATTGAAAGGCCCATTTAGACTTGCTCGTCCGAAACCTCTACAAAAAAGGACCGCAAAACAAGTTTTAATCAAATTTTAGGAGTTCAGATAATTGATTAGGAGCTTTTCAATACAATTATATTGCAAAAGCTAAATTTCTGTACTTTTTACTCAGTTAAAATTCCAACGGGTCCATTGTAAGGCCCATTTAGACCTGCTCGTCCGAAACGTATCAAAAAGGACTGCAAAAAAGGTTTTAATCAAATTTTAGGAGTTTATGTAATTGATTAGGAGCTTTTCAACACAATTATATTACAAAACCTCAATTTTATACTTTTTACTCAGTTAAAATTTCAACGGGTCCATTAAAAGGCCCATTTAGACCCGCTCGTCCGAAACCTCTACAAAAAGCACAGCAAAAATGTTTTATTCAAATATTAGGAGTTCAAATAATTGATTAGGAGCTTTTCAACACAATTATATTGAAAAACCTCAATTTTATACTTTTTACTCAGTTAAAATTCAAACGGGCCCATTGAAAGGCCCATTTAGACCTGCTCGTCCGAAACCTCTACAAAAAGGTTCCCAAAAATGTTTTATTCAAATATTAGGAGTTCAAATAATTGATTAGGAGCTTTTCAACACAATTATATTGCAAAACCTCAATTTCTATACTTTTTACTCAGTTAAAATTCCAACGGGTCCATTGAAAGGCACATTTAGACCTGCTCGTCCGAAACCTCTACAAAAAGGACCGCAAAAATGTTTTATTCAAATATTAGGAGTTCAAATAATTGATTAGGATCTTTTCAACACAACTATATTGCGAAACCTCAATTTTTGTACTTTAGACTCAGTTAAAATACCAACGAGTCCATTGAAAGGCCCATTTCGACCCGCTCGTCCGAAACCTCTACAAAAAGGACTGCAAAATAATTTTTAATCAAATTTTAGGAGTTCATGTAATTGATTAGGAGCTTTTCAACACAATTATATTGCAAAACCTCAATTTTTGTACTTTTTACTCAATTTAATTCCAACGGGTCCATTGAAAGGCCCATTTAGACCTGCTCGTCTGAATCCTCTGCAAAAAAGGACTGCAAAACATGTAACCCCCGTAGCCCGGCCTAGACGGTTGACCCGAACTACGAAGATTACACGGGGAAAACCAAAGTCAACCCGAAAGTCAACCTTGATTAACGACCCTTTTTTTTCTTTTTAAACTTGTCTAGATGCACATTAACCTTAGATGTGATCACACAAACACCATGCTCAAAGACCACAAACATCAGAGATCAAATAGGGACCCAATTGAACAAATTACAACTTTAGGGACCAAATTGTAATTTCTGAAAACTTTAAGGACTTAACCACATTTTAAGTTACCGACTTAGAATTAGTCAGATTTCATGCTTCCCTGCCAAATTTCAGCTCAAACGGACATCCCGAACTCATACAATTGCACAAATAAGATTCAGGACCAAAACGTAAACAAAACAAAACATATTGAGATACTTTTAACTGAATTTAACGGTCTGGTATCGATACGCCACGTGTCGTATCGATACGCGGGGAAGGCAGTAACCAAACTTCAGCAACGATATCGATACGAGTTCCCCCGTATCGATACGGCCTTCATACGGTATCGGTACCTGTTCAACCGTACCGATACGCCTGGGCAGGAATGAGCATATTTGGCTCAGGCGTATCGATACGCAAGCCCGAGTACCGATACCCCTGCCTGATTTCGACTCAAAAACCACCACAAGCATGCTTCAAACTTCAATTTATCAACACCAAATCATTCCTCATAGATAAACAACATGCAGAGACCATAAATGCATCACCAATTCAACATATAACCAACACATATGAAAAGCCCCAAATTCAATGACATGCTTCCTACTAAAGCTATCCATTTAAACATAAACCTTTCCAAAGCAACCTCAATTAAGCCAATTCATGTTTCAACAACATTAACAACAGCATTTAAACATTCATGATCAACATAAACGAATACAAAAACATCAATCCGAGAGATTCTACCCCCATTGCCCTTATTAACTATAGCTATTCACCGAGACATACATCTCCATTGGAGTCCACCTTGAATCCCTTGCTCCTTGCTGCCCAAACTTCAAGAATCTCCATTGATGGACAAAAAGGAGCGTAAGCACATAATGCTTAGTGAGGAATGCTCAAAACCAAAACACCATCAATGCAGCGGGTCATTAAAACACTTTAAAACAAACCCGATTTGCTTACCAAAGCCATGTTTGAAAATCCTTTTCAACATCAAGCTCAATTCATGCATAAACACCATATGCCAAGCTTAAACAAAACCATGGAAAACACTCCCATTTTGCAACATACCCTTCTTTAACTTGAAAACCACATCAAGCAAGAAACCTTTTAAAACCAAAGCTCAAACATTCTATCACATGCATTTAATCAAGGCAACATAAAACCATAACAACATCTTCACATGCCTTTGGAAAACAAGTCCTACAAGACTCCAATGCAACATAGATATTTCATGCTCACATGCATCTTTATCAAATGATAACCAACACTTGTTCAACCTAACAAGTAAACATGCATTCACTAGCATCATACACCTTTCATGCAACAATGCATCTTTTCCCAAGCATCTCATGCTTCACATGCAATCATGCATCAATCCAAGCATCTCATGCTTCACATGCAACCATGCATCAATCCAAGCATCTCATGCTTCACATGCAACCATGCATCAATTCAAGCATCTCATGCTTCACTATGATCAAGAACATTATATTGGCTTCCAAAGATCAACCACATTCACTTTCCAACATATCAATTCAACAACCCGATCGGATACGCGGATTCCGAGCGTTGTCCCTACGCTCCCTACACACTACCCAATCCAAGGTCTTCCCGTGGGCAACAACCTCCACTGACCTCAACATCCTAAGGTTCCCATGCATGGACTTTTAAACACCATACAACCTTAGCTTTTCCTCAAGGTTCCCATGTATGGACTTTCAACCACCATACACCCTTGACATGCACAAGGTCTTCCCGTATGGACTTTCAACCACCATACAACCTTTGCACAACCGATTGGTAGTTGTAGACATCATCTAACGAGATCCGGGACATCACACACAAGATCCACACATGGACTTAACCACTGCCATTGTGATCTCAACAAGCACAAGGTTCTCACATATGGACTTTTAACCACCATATAACCTTTGCTCAACCAAGGTCTTCCCGTGGGCAACAACCTCCACTATGACCTTAAGCAACCGAGGTCCTCCCGTGGGCAACAACCCCCACTGACCTCATCTCGTTAGGAATACTTGAAGGGAGCTTACCCGGTCCACACTTGACCGCTCCACCTCCAAGGCGACTTTATTCACGGTGCACCCAATCCTATAGCCGGCTAACTATATCCGATCAACGAACCAAGAACCACTTACATCACTTGCCAATATAACCATCTTACCATATTAATCCAATGTTCCACATGCATAAACATAATGCAAGCCATCACAACATTAGCTCAATGTTACACATGCATAACCAATATGCAAAACCATTACCTCATTAATTCAATGATTCACATGCATAATCAATATGCAAAAGGTAACATTTATCATCATCAATTCACTGTTTTAAAGCATCACACAAAGCCATTGATCAACATGCAACACTATGCATCAAAATCACAATTTCCATATACAAAACCAAGGATCCCTTACCTTGAGCATCCTTTTCAAATGGCTTTCAAAACCAGCATTAAACCATGCTAAAACATACTTACAAAACAGAATTAAACCTTGCAAAAACACATGCATATCAATCATCAACCACATTTGATTTTAAAACCAAATCACACACAATTCAAGAGCAAAACCCATTCACTTACTCTTGAGCTTAGCAAGTTGTTTAGACTTACACTAAGCTCCCAAAAACCTTCAAACCTTGTTTCAAAAGCTGAAACCCCAACTTCACTCACCGATAACCAAACAAGACTAGCCAACAAGCTTTCCAAGCTTCCGAAACCTTCCGCAAACGCCTCCAAAGCTCACGGATCAAACTCCCCTGTTTCAAGCACACAAAAACAGAACATTAATGCATCCTTATGCATTAAAACACCAGCAACAACAACACAACTCGCTGCTCATCACAAATCTAACAATTTGGCTACCAAACACAACCGAAATCACCTCCAAACACTTCCAAAACTTAACCCAGCCAAGATCCATCACTTCTAACCATTTTTATACATCAAATAACATGCAAAATGATCACAACCACGTCCTCATACCTCCAGGTATAACAGATCACCAAAAACACTCCAAAAACAACCAAAAACTCAAGCCAAACTTAGGAAATTCAACCTATCCGGGATTGCATTGATTAAACCTCAACTTCTAATCATTTTAGCATTCATTTAACATCAATTTAACACCTCAAAACCCTGCTTAAACAGATCACACGAAAATTTCACCAAAATCACCAAATCTTGCATTTTAGCCAAAAATCAAGATCTCAATTGAAAAGCCATTAATAAAACATAAATCAAGGATTGAGAACTTAGGAATTTCAGTAAAGAACTGATAGTTTAGAGGAGAAGGACGTTCTTACCTCCAAACTTGAATTTCTCCATTTTAGAGCCAAAAAGCTTGATGAAACAATTTGCAAAATGAGAGGTTTTGTTGATGAGATGATTAGGAATCAAATGAGAGTTGAAATGAGAGATTTAGATGTCAAAATCAGAAAAAGAAATCTGGAGAATTTTGTTTGGGTTGAGAGAAAATGAGAGAAAAGAGAATTTGAGAGAAAATGGAAAGTTTGTTGGAAATTTAGTTAAAATGATTTCCCTCCTTTTCTAAATCTTTAAAATCAGATTTGAGCCTTAAAATATCTTAGAAAAATCTGGAGAAATCCTTTTTGGAATAATAGCTCCTTAAAGATTCAAAGTTTCAATCCTTTATAAAACTGTCCCGCAACTTTCAAAAATTACATTTTGGTCACTAGCCAAAATGTCAACCTTCCGAACCTCATTTCCCAAAATTGATTTCACAGTTCACTTTTATATATTAAAAGATGATTTTAGAACATTTTTCCATATTTTTAATGCAACCCGAACTAGGCTTTCCTAAATTCAATCTTATATATTCGATCAGCACTTTGACCGAACCGGTCAACACCCAAAACTTCTGAGCCCAAAACCGGGGCGTTACAAAACAAGTTTTAATCAAATTACAGGAGTTCAAATAATTGATTAGGAGCTTTTCAACACAATTATATTGCAAAAGCTAAATTTCTGTACTTTTTACTAAGTTAAAATTCCAACAGGTCCATTGTAAGGCCCATTTAGACCTACTCGTCCGAAACGTATAAAAAAGGACTGCAAAAAAGGTTTTAATCAAATTTTAGGAGTTTACTTAATTGATTAGGAGCTTTTCAACACAATTATATTGCAAAACCTCAATTTTATATTTTTTACTCAATTAAAATTTCAACGGGTCCATTGAAAGGCCCATTTAGACCCGCTTGTCCGAAACCTCGACAAAAAGGACTGCAAAATAGTTTTAATCAAATTTTAGGAGTTCAAATAATTTATTAGGAGCTTATCAACACAATTATATTGCAAAACCTCAATTTTATATTTTTTACTCAGTTAAAATTCAAACGGGACCATTGAAAGGCCCATTTAGACCTGCTCGTCCGAAACCTCTACAAAAAGGTTCGCAAAAATGATTTATTCAAATATTAGGAGTTAAAATAATTGATTAGGAGCTTTTCAACACAATTATATTGCAAAACCTCAATTGTTGTACTTTTTACTCAGTTAAAATTCCAACGGGTCCATTGAAAGGCCCATTTAGACCTGCTCGTCCGAAACCTCTACAAAAAAGGACCGCAAAACAAGTTTTAATCAAATTTTAGGAGTTCAGATAATTGATTAGGAGCTTTTCAACACAATTATATTGCAAAAGCTAAATTTCTGTACTTTTTACTCAGTTAAAATTCCAACGGGTCCATTGTAAGGCCCATTTAGACATGCTCGTCCGAAACGTATCAAAAAGGACTGCAAAAAAAGTTTTAATCAAATTTTAGGAGTTTATGTAATTGATTAGGAGCTTTTCAACACAATTATATTACAAAACCTCAATTTTATACTTTTTACTCAGTTAAAATTTCAACGGGTCCATTAAAAGGCCCATTTAGACCCGCTCGTCCGAAACCTCTACAAAAAGCACAACAAAAATGTTTTATTCAAATATTAGGAGTTCAAATAATTGATTAGGAGCTTTTCAACACAATTATATTGAAAAACCTCAATTTTATACTTTTTACTCAGTTAAAATTCAAACGGGCCCATTGAAAGGCCCATTTAGACCTGCTCGTCCGAAACCTCTACAAAAAGGTTCGCAAAAATGTTTTATTCAAATATTAGGAGTTCAAATAATTGATTAGGAGCTTTTCAACAGAATTATATTGCAAAAGCTAAATTTCTGTACTTTTTACTCAGTTAAAATTCCAACGGGTCCATTGAAAGGCACATTTAGAACTGTTCGTCCAAAACGTATCAAAAAGGACTGCAAAAAAGGTTTTAACCAAATTTTAGGAGTTTATGTAATTGATTAGGAGCTTTTCAACACAATTATATTGAAAAACCTCAATTTTATACTTTTTACTCAGTTAAAATTTCAATGGGTCCATTGAAAGACCCATTTAGACCCGCTCGTCCGAAACCTCTACAAAAAGGACCGCAAAAATGTTTTATTCAAATATTAGGAGTTCAAATAATTGATTAGGAGCTTTTCAACACATTTATACTGCAAAACCTCAATTTCTGTACTTTTTACTCAGTTAAAATTCTAACGGGTCCATTGAAAGGCCCATTTAGACCTGCTCGTCCGAAACCTCGACAAAAAGGACTGGAAAATAGTTTTAATCAAATTTTAGGAGTTCAAATAATTTATTAGGAGCTTTTCAACACAATTATATTGAAAAACCTCAATTTTATACTTTTTACTTGGTTAAAATTCAAACGGGCCCATTGAAAGGCCCATTTAGACATGCTCGTCTGAAACCTCTACAAAAAGGTTCACAAAAATGTTTTATTCAAATATTAGGAGTTCAAATAATTGATTAGGAGCTTTTCAACACAATTATATTGCAAAACCTCAATTTCTGTACTTTTTACTCAGTTAAAATTCCAACGGGCCATTGAAAGGCCCATTTAGACCTGCTCGTCCGAAACCTCTACAAAAAGGACCGCAAAAATGTTTTATTCAAATATTAGGAGTTCAAATAATTGATTAGGAGCTTTTCAACACAATTATATTGCGAAACCTCAATTTCTGTACTTTTTACTCAGTTAAAATACCAACGGGTCCATTGAAAGGCCCATTTCGACCCGCTCGTCCGAAACCTCTACGAAAAGGACTGCAAAATAAGTTTTAATCAAATTTTAGGAGTTCATGTAATAGATTAGGAGCTTTTCAACACAATTATATTGCAAAATCTCAATTTTTGTACTTTTTACTCAATTTAATTCCAACGGGTCCATTGAAAGGCCCATTTAGACCTGCTCGTCCGAAACCTCTATAAAAAAGGACAGCAAAACAAGTTTTAATCAAATTTTAGGAGTTCAAATAAATGATTAGGAACTTTTCAACACAATTATATTGCAAAAGCTAAATTTTTGTACTTTTTACTCAGTTAAAATTCCAACGGGTCCATTGTAAGGCCCATTTAGACCTGCTCGTCCGAAATGTATCAAAAAGGACTACAAAAAAGGTTTTAATCAAGTTTTAGGAGTTTATGTAATTGATTAGGAGCTTTTCAACGCAATTATACTGCAAAACCTCAATTTTATACTTTTTACTCAGTTAAAATTTCAACGGGTCCATTGAAAGGCCCATTTAGACCCGCTCGTCCGAAACCTGTACAAAAAGGACCGCAAAAATGTTTTATTCAAATATTAGGAGTTCAAATAATTGATTAGGAGCTTTTCAACACAATTATACTGCAAAACCTCAATTTTATACTTTTTACTAAGTTAAAATTCAAACGGGCCCATTGAAAGGCCCATTTAGACCTGCTCGTCCGAAACCTCTACAAAAAGGTTCGCAAAATAGTTTTAATCAAATTTTAGGAGTTCAAATAATTTATTAGGAGCTTTTCAACACAATTATATTGCAAAACCTCAATTTTATACTTTTTACTCAGTTAAAATTCAAACGGGCCCATTGAAAGGCCCATTTAGACCTGCTCGTCCGAAACCTCTACAAAAAGGTTCGAAAAAATGTTTTATTCAAATATTAGGAGTTACAATAATTGATTAGGAGCTTTTCAACACAATTATATTTCAAAACCTCAATTACTGTACTTTTTACTCAGTTAAAATCCAACGGGTCCATTGAAAGGCCCATTTAGACCTGCTCGTCCGAAACCTCTACAAAAAGGACCGCAAAAATGTTTTATTCAAATATTAGGAGTTCAAATAATTGATTAGGAGCTTTTCAACACAATTATATTGCGAAACCTCAAATTCTGTACTTTTTACTCAGTTAAAATACCAACGGTCCATTGAAAGGCCCATTTCGACCCGCTCGTCCGAAATCTCTACAAAAAGAACTGCAAAATAAGTTTTAATCAAATTTTAGGAGTTCATGTAATTGATTAGGAGCTTTTCAACACAATTATATTGGAAAATCTCAATTTTTGTACTTTTTACTCAATTTAATTCCAACGGGTCCATTGAAAGGCCCATTTAGACCTGCTCGTCCGAAACCTCTACAAAAAGGTTCGCAAAAATGATTTATTCAAATATTAGGAGTTAAAATAATTGATTAGGAGCTTTTCAACACAATTATATTGCAAAACCTCAATTGCTGTACTTTTTACTCAGTTAAAATTCCAACGGGTCCATTGAAAGGCCCATTTAGACCTGCTCGTCCGAAACCTCTACAAAAAAGGACCGCAAAACAAGTTTTAATCAAATTTTAGGAGTTCAGATAATTGATTAGGAGCTTTTCAACACAATTATATTGCAAAAGCTAAATTTCTGTACTTTTTACTCAGTTAAAATTCCAACGGGTCCATTGTAAGGCCCATTTAGACATGCTCGTCCGAAACGTATCAAAAAGGACTGCAAAAAAAGTTTTAATCAAATTTTAGGAGTTTATGTAATTGATTAGGAGCTTTTCAACACAATTATATTACAAAACCTCAATTTTATACTTTTTACTCAGTTAAAATTTCAACGGGTCCATTAAAAGGCCCATTTAGACCCGCTCGTCCGAAACCTCTACAAAAAGCACAACAAAAATGTTTTATTCAAATATTAGGAGTTCAAATAATTGATTAGGAGCTTTTCAACACAATTATATTGAAAAACCTCAATTTTATACTTTTTACTCAGTTAAAATTCAAACGGGCCCATTGAAAGGCCCATTTAGACCTGCTCGTCCGAAACCTCTACAAAAAGGTTCGCAAAAATGTTTTATTCAAATATTAGGAGTTCAAATAATTGATTAGGAGCTTTTCAACAGAATTATATTGCAAAAGCTAAATTTCTGTACTTTTTACTCAGTTAAAATTCCAACGGGTCCATTGAAAGGCACATTTAGAACTGTTCGTCCAAAACGTATCAAAAAGGACTGCAAAAAAGGTTTTAACCAAATTTTAGGAGTTTATGTAATTTATTAGGAGCTTTTCAACACAATTATATTGAAAAACCTCAATTTTATACTTTTTACTCAGTTAAAATTTCAATGGGTCCATTGAAAGACCCATTTAGACCCGCTCGTCCGAAACCTCTACAAAAAGGACCGCAAAAATGTTTTATTCAAATATTAGGAGTTCAAATAATTGATTAGGAGCTTTTCAACACATTTATACTGCAAAACCTCAATTTCTGTACTTTTTACTCAGTTAAAATTCTAACGGGTCCATTGAAAGGCCCATTTAGACCTGCTCGTCCGAAACCTCGACAAAAAGGACTGGAAAATAGTTTTAATCAAATTTTAGGAGTTCAAATAATTTATTAGGAGCTTTTAAACACAATTATATTGAAAAACCTCAATTTTATACTTTTTACTTGGTTAAAATTCAAACGGGCCCATTGAAAGGCCCATTTAGACATGCTCGTCTGAAACCTCTACAAAAAGGTTCACAAAAATGTTTTATTCAAATATTAGGAGTTCAAATAATTGATTAGGAGCTTTTCAACACAATTATATTGCAAAACCTCAATTTCTGTACTTTTTACTCAGTTAAAATTCCAACGGGCCATTGAAAGGCCCATTTAGACCTGCTCGTCCGAAACCTCTACAAAAAGGACCGCAAAAATGTTTTATTCAAATATTAGGAGTTCAAATAATTGATTAGGAGCTTTTCAACACAATTATATTGCGAAACCTCAATTTCTGTACTTTTTACTCAGTTAAAATACCAACGGGTCCATTGAAAGGCCCATTTCGACCCGCTCGTCCGAAACCTCTACGAAAAGGACTGCAAAATAAGTTTTAATCAAATTTTAGGAGTTCATGTAATAGATTAGGAGCTTTTCAACACAATTATATTGCAAAATCTCAATTTTTGTACTTTTTACTCAATTTAATTCCAACGGGTCCATTGAAAGGCCCATTTAGACCTGCTCGTCCGAAACCTCTATAAAAAAGGACAGCAAAACAAGTTTTAATCAAATTTTAGGAGTTCAAATAAATGATTAGGAACTTTTCAACACAATTATATTGCAAAAGCTAAATTTTTGTACTTTTTACTCAGTTAAAATTCCAACGGGTCCATTGTAAGGCCCATTTAGACCTGCTCGTCCGAAATGTATCAAAAAGGACTGCAAAAAAGGTTTTAATCAAGTTTTAGGAGTTTATGTAATTGATTAGGAGCTTTTCAACACAATTATACTGCAAAACCTCAATTTTATACTTTTTACTCAGTTAAAATTTCAACGGGTCCATTGAAAGGCCCATTTAGACCCGCTCGTCCGAAACCTGTACAAAAAGGACCGCAAAAATGTTTTATTCAAATATTAGGAGTTCAAATAATTGATTAGGAGCTTTTCAACACAATTATACTGCAAAACCTCAATTTTATACTTTTTACTAAGTTAAAATTCAAACGGGCCCATTGAAAGGCCCATTTAGACCTGCTCGTCCGAAACCTCTACAAAAAGGTTCGCAAAATAGTTTTAATCAAATTTTAGGAGTTCAAATAATTTATTAGGAGCTTTTCAACACAATTATATTGCAAAACCTCAATTTTATACTTTTTACTCAGTTAAAATTCAAACGGGCCCATTGAAAGGCCCATTTAGACCTGCTCGTCCGAAACCTCTACAAAAAGGTTCGAAAAAATGTTTTATTCAAATATTAGGAGTTACAATAATTGATTAGGAGCTTTTCAACACAATTATATTTCAAAACCTCAATTACTGTACTTTTTACTCAGTTAAAATCCAACGGGTCCATTGAAAGGCCCATTTAGACCTGCTCGTCCGAAACCTCTACAAAAAGGACCGCAAAAATGTTTTATTCAAATATTAGGAGTTCAAATAATTGATTAGGAGCTTTTCAACACAATTATATTGCGAAACCTCAAATTCTGTACTTTTTACTCAGTTAAAATACCAACGGTCCATTGAAAGGCCCATTTCGACCCGCTCGTCCGAAATCTCTACAAAAAGAACTGCAAAATAAGTTTTAATCAAATTTTAGGAGTTCATGTAATTGATTAGGAGCTTTTCAACACAATTATATTGGAAAATCTCAATTTTTGTACTTTTTACTCAATTTAATTCCAACGGGTCCATTGAAAGGCCCATTTAGACCTGCTCGTCCGAAACCTCTACAAAAAAGGACCGCAAAACAAGTTTTAATCAAATTTTAGGAGTTCAAATAATTGATTAGGAACTTTTAAACACAATTATATTTCAAAAGCTAAATTTTTGTACATTTTACTCAGTTAAAATTTCAACGGGTCCATTGAAAGGCCCATTTAGACCCGCTCGTCCGAAACCTCTACAAAAAGGACCGCAAAAATGTTTTATTCAAATATTAGGAGTTCAAATAATTGATTAGGAGCTTTTCAACACAATTATATTGCAAAACCTCAATTTCTGTACTTTTTACTTAGTTAAAATTCCAACGGGTCCATTGAAAGGCCCATTTAGACCTGCTCGTCCGAAACCTCTACAAAAAGGACCGCAAAAATGTTTTATTCAAATATTAGGAGTTCAAATAATTGATTGGGAGCTTTTCAACACAATTATATTGCGAAACCTCAATTACTGTACTTTTTACTCAGTTAAAATACCAACGGGTCCATTGAAAGCCCCATTTCGACCCGCTCGCCCGAAACCTATACAAAAAGGACTGCAAAATAAGTTTTAATCAAAATTTAGGAGTTCATGTAATTGATTAGGAGCTTTTCAACACAATTATATTGCAAAACCTCAATTTTTGTACTTTTTACTCAATTTAATTCCAACGGGTCCATTGAAAGGCCCATTTAGACCTGCTCGTCCGAAACCTCTACAAAAAAGGACCGCAAAACAAGTTTTAATCAAATTTTAGGAGTTCAAATAATTGATTAGCAGCTTTTCAACACAATTATATTGCAAAAGCTAAATTTCTGTACTTTTTACTTAGTTAAAATTCCAACGGGTCCATTGTAAGGCCCATTTAGACATGCTCGTCCGAAACGTATCAAAAAAGACTGCAAAAAAGGTTTTAATCAAATTTTAGGAGTTTATGTAATTGATTAGGAGCTTTTCAACACAATTATATTGCAAAACCTAAATTTTATACTTTTTACATAGTTAAAATTTCAACGGGTCCATTGAAAGGCCCATTTAGACCCGCTCGACCGAAACCTCTACAAAAAGGACCGCAAAAATGTTTTATTCAAATATTAGGAGTTCAAATAATTGATTAGGAGCTTTTCAACATAATTATATTGCAAAACCTCAATTTCTGTACTTTTTACTCAGTTAAAATTCCAACGGGTCCATTGAAAGGCCCATTTAGACCTGTTCGTCCGAAACCTCTACAAAAAGGACCGCAAAAATGTTTTATTCAAATATTAGGAGTTCAAATAATTTATTAGGAGCTTTTCAACACAATTATATTGCGAAACCTCAATTTCTGTACTTTTTACTCAGTTAAAATACCAACGGGTCCATTGAAAGGCCCATTTTTACCCGCTCGTCCGAAACCTCTACAAAAAGGACTGTAAAATAAGTTTTAATCAAATTTTAGGAGTTCATGTAATTGATTAGGAGCTTTTCAACACAATTATGTTAAAAAACCTCAATTTTTGTACTTTTTACTCAATTTAATTCCAATGGGTCCATTGAAAGGCCCATTTAGACCTGCTCGTCCGAAACCTCTACAAAAAAGGACTACAAAACAAGTTTTAATCAAATTTTAGGAGTTCAAATAAATGATTAGGAACTTTTCAACACAATTATATTGCAAAAGCTAAATTTTTGTACTTTTTACTCAGTTAAAATTCCAACGGTTCCATTGTAAGGCCCATTTAGACCTGCTCGTCCGAAATGTATCAAAAAGGACTGCAAAAAAGGTTTTAATCAAATTTTAGGAGTTTATGTAATTGATTAGGAGCTTTTCAACACAATTATACTGAAAAACCTCAATTTTATACTTTTTACTCAGTTAAAATTTCAACGGGTCCATTGAAAGGCCCATTTAGACCCGCTCGTCCGAAACCTGTACAAAAAGGACCGCAAAAATGTTTTATTCAAATATTAGGAGTTCAAATAATTGATTAGGAGCTTTTCAACACAATTATACTGCAAAACCTCAATTTTATACTTTTTACTCAGTTAAAATTCAAACGGGCCCATTGAAAGGCCCATTTAGACCTGCTCGTCTGAAACCTCTACAAAAAGGTTCGCAAAATAGTTTTAATCAAATTTTAGGAGTTCAAATAATTTATTAGGAGCTTTTCAACACAATTATATTGCAAAACCTCAATTTTATACTTTTTACTTAGTTAAAATTCAAACGGGCCCATTGAAAGGCCCATTTAGACCTGCTCGTCCGAAACCTCTACAAAAAGGTTCGCAAAAATGTTTTATTCAAATATTAGGAGTTAAAATAATTGATTAGGAGCTTTTCAACACAATTATATTTCAAAACCTCAATTACTGTACTTTTTACTCAGTTAAAATCTAACGGGTCCATTGAAAGGCCTATTTAGACCTGCTCGTCCGAAACCTCTACAAAAAGGACCGCAAAAATGTTTTATTCAAATATTAGGAGTTCAAATAATTGATTAGGAGCTTTTCAACACAATTATATTGCGAAACCTCAAATTATGTACTTTTTACTCAGTTAAAATACCAACGGGTCCATTGAAAGGCCCATTTCGACCCGCTCGTCTGAAATCTCTACAAAAAGGACCGCAAAATAAGTTTTAATCAAATTTTAGGAGTTCATGTAATTGATTAGGAGCTTTTCAACACAATTATATTGCAAAACCTCAATTTTTGTACTTTTTACTCAATTTAATTCCAACGGGTCCATTGAAAGGCCCATTTAGACCTGCTCGTCCGAAACCTCTACAAAAAAGGACCGCAAAACAAGTTTTAATCAAATTTTAGGAGTTCAAATAATTGATTAGGAACTTTTAAACACAATTATATTGCAAAAGCTAAATTTTTGTACTTTTTACTCAGTTAAAATTTCAACGGGTCCATTGAAAGGCCCATTTAGACCCGCTCGTCCGAAACCTCTACAAAAAGGACCGCAAAAATGTTTTATTCATATATTAGGAGTTCAAATAATTGATTAGGTGCTTCTCAACACAATTATATTGCAAAACCTCAATTTCTGTACTTTTTACTTAGTTAAAATTCCAACGGGTCCATTAAAAGGCCCATTTAGACCTGCTCGTCCGAAACCTCTACAAAAAGGTCCGCAAAAATGTTTTATTCAAATATTAGGAGTTCAAATAATTGATTGGGAGCTTTTCAACACAATTATATTTCAAAACCTCAATTACTGTACTTTTTACTCAGTTAAAATTCCAACGGGTCCATTGAAAGGCCCATTTAGACCTGCTCGTCCGAAACCTCTACAAAAAGGACCGCAAAAATGTTTTATTCAAATATTAGGAGTTCAAATAATTGATTAGGAGCTTTTCAACACAATTATATTGCGAAACCTCAAATTCTGTACTTTTTACTTAGTTAAAATTCCAACGGGTCCATTGTAAGGCCCATTTAGACATGCTTGTCCGAAACGTATCAAAAAAGACTGCAAAAAAGGTTTTAATCAAATTTTAGGAGTTTATGTAATTGATTAGGAGCTTTTCAACACGATTATATTGCAAAACCTCAATTTTATTGTAACCCCCTTAACCCGGCCTAGACGGTTGACCCGAATTAAGAAAGTCACACGGGGAAAACCAAAGTCAAACCGAAAGTCAACCTTGATTAACGACCCATTTTTTTCTTTTTAACTTGTCTAGATGCACATTAACCCTAGTTATGATCATTCACACAGCATACTCAAAGATCATAAACATCAGAGATCAAACAGGGACCCAATTGAACAATTTACAACTTAAGGGACCGAATTGTAAATTCTGTAAGTTATGAGGTCTTAACACAAATTAAAGTTACCATCTTGAAATTAATCAAGTTTCATGCTTCTCTACAAATTTTCAGCTAAAAAGGACCTCCCAAACTCATACAATTGCACAAACAAGATTTAGGACCAAAATGTAAACATTCTAAAACATATAACTGCCAATGTCAGCCCCCAACGGTCACGTGTTCCGAAACAGGGAGAGCCCGTTTCGAAACGCGGGGCCGTTCCGCAACGCGTACCGAAACGAGGGTTGGCAGAAGGCTTCCCGTTTCGAAACGGTGCCTACCGTTTCGGACGCCTGAGCTTATTCTAGGCAGCCGTTCCGGAACGGTAGCCACCGTTCCGAAACAGCCTGCACAGAATGCAGCAAAAGGCTTCCTTAAACATGCAATTGATCAACCAATCATGCTCCAAATGCTACCAAACTTAACCAGCAACAAATTCAACATACAAGAGACATATTTGCATCAACCAATCAACATATTAACATCATATATGAAAAGCCCCAATTCTAATGGCATGCTTCCTACACAAGCAAACCATTCAAGCATTAAACCTACAAAACCAAGCATATAAAGGTCTAATACAAAATCCAGCATTACCAACATCATTAAACAAACTTAGGGAGTTCAAAACATCTCCCAAATCATACACATAGGTCCCCCATTGCCAAATGCCAAAAGCTAAAGTGTATAAGAAAACCTTCCCATACTTTGAGCTTAACTTCCACTTGATTGCTTGCCTTCCTTGCTGCCCTCAAAGTACCCTAATGATCTGCATTATTGGTTTAAGAAAAACGAAAGAGAGCGTAAGCAAAAGCTTAGTGAGGAATGCTCATTAAAACCATTCAATAATGCATTTATAAAACACTTTAAAAATCATACTTCAAATCATCATATATGCATGCTCACTAGCATTCTTAAACAAGCAATACATGCTTCCATTTCATTACATGTTATATTGGCCACAAGTGATAAGTTCCATCTTTTAAAAACAAGATCAACATAAGACTCACACATGGACTTTTAAACACCATTGTGATCTTATAATTCTCAAGAACCACACAAGGACTTTTAACCACCTTTGTGTTCTTACAAGTTTCACCCCAAGGACTTTTAAACACCTTGGTCCCAAGGACTTTTAAACACCTTGGCCCTTGGACTTTTAAACACCATGGCAAGGACCACACAAGGAATTTTAACCACCTTTGTGTCCTTAACAAGAACCATCCAAGGACTTTTAACCACCTTGATGTTCTTAAATAACAAGGCTCACTCAAGGACTTTTAACCACCTTAGTGACCTTAACAAGAATCATCATGGACTTTTAACCACCATGAAGTTCTTAGAATCCACAAGGCTCACTCAAGGACTTTTAACCACCTTAGTGACCTTAACCTTTTTCAAAACATCATTTGCCAATATACATCATTATCATCAAGTAATCCACTGTTTTAAAGCATTTAAACCAAGCCATAAACATCATGCATTTATAAGCATCAAACCACATTTTAACCATGCTCAAAAACAAGGAACTCTTACCTTGAGCTTTCTTCAACATATGGCTTACAAAATCAGCAATTACCATGCTAAATCATGCTTTCAAAACAGAATTTAAAACATGCAATAAACCACATTGCATAACAACCAAACCATGGCCACCACTAGAGAGTTTTTCCGAAAACTTACACTTGAGCTTAGCAAAGTTGTTTAGACTTAAACTAAGCCCCCAAGACATTGGTTACAAAGCCGAAAACCCAATTTCACTCACCGATTCCACTTCGCCTCTCGCCGAAGCACAAATCAAGCTTCCGGATCACCACCACTTGGATCCAAAGATGACTCCCCTGTTTTAAACACATCAAAGCAGAGGATTAATGCATCATCATGCATTAATAGCTTCAATGAAAGCACCTAAACTCGCTGCTCTCATCCACACTCCATTTTCGGCCACCAAACACAACCGAAAATGCATCCAAACCACTTCTCAACAAAGCCCAGCCATAAACCATCAAAACTAAACATCCTTTAACATCATTTAACATCTAAAAAGAACCTAATAACATCCTTATACCTCCAGCAACATCAGATCCACAAGATCACCTCAAAAACAACCAAGAATCACAAGCTAAACTTAGGAAATTCAACCTATCCGGGATTGCATTAATCAAAACTCAATTCCTTATCAAATTAATGTTCATTTATCATCAAAAACACTCTCCAAATCACAGCTTTAACAGATCAAACGAAAATCTATTAAAAATCACCAAATCTTGCATTTTAAGCCAAGATCCATTTCACAACTTTAAAAGCCATTTATAAAACATCAATTAAGGATTGAGAACTTAGGAATTTCAGTAAAGAACTGATAGTTTAGAGGAGAAGGACGTTCTTACCTCCAAACTTGAGTTTCTCCTCTTTTAGAACCAAAAAGCTTGAAGAATCAACTAGCAAATGGCGAGGTTTTGTTGATGTGATGATTAGCAACCAAAAGAGAGTTGAAAGGAGAGATTTAGGTGACAAAATCAGAAGAAAATCTATGGAGAGAAAGTGTTTGGGTTGAGAGAAAATGAGAGAAAAGGAAAATTGGAAAATATGGAAAGTTAGTTACAAAATAGCCAAAATGATTTCCCTCCACTTTTCTTTTGTTTTAAAATCAGAATTAAACATTAAAATATCTTAGAAAAATCTGGAGAAACTCCCTTTGGGTAAATAGCTCCTTAAAGATTCAAAGTTTCAATCCTTTTTAAAACAGTCACGCAACTTTCAAAAATTACATTTTGGTCACTAGCCAAAATGTCACCCTTCCAAAACTCATTTTGTAAAATTGATTTCACAGTTCACTTTTATATATTAAAAGATGATTTTAGAACATTTTTCCATATTTTTAATGCAACCCGAACTAGGCTTTCCTAATTTCACCTTTTTAGATTCGAACAGCACTTTGACCGAACCGGTCAACGCCCAAAACTTCTAAGCCCAAAACCGGGGCGTTACAACTCTCCCCCCCTTAAGAAATTTCGTCCCCGAAATTTACCTGAAGGAAAGAGATAAGGAAACTGCTTCAGCATGTCTTCCTTCCGCTCCCACGTGGCTTCCTCAACACCTCGATGCTTCCACAGCACCTTTACCAACTCAATGGTCTTGCCACGAAGAACCTTGCTATCCGAATCCAGAACCTTCACCGATTCCTCATCATAGGTCAAATCCGGATTCAATTCCACTTCCTCCACAGGCATCACATGCGAAGGATCAGATCTGTACTTCCGGAGCATAGAAACATGGAACACATCATGAATCTTCTCCAACTCTTGAGGTAGCATCAACTTGTACGCAACAGGACCCACACGTTCAACCACCTCGTATGGTCCAATGTACCTAGGGCTCAACTTACCCTTCCGGCCAAACCTCATCACCTTCTTCCAAGGCGAAACCTTCAAGAACACACGGTCACCCACCGCATACTCAATCGCCTTACGCTTCAAATCCGCGTAAGACTTTTGCCGATCAGAAGCCGCCTTCAAATGCTCACAAATGAGCCTCACCTTCTCGGTGGTTCCCTTCAACAAAGCCGGCATCGAAACCAACTTTTGACCCGTTTCAGCCCAACAAAGAGGAGTCCTACACTTCCTCCCGTACAAAGCCTCATAAGGTGCCATCTGTATACTTGCCTGATAACTATTGTTATAAGCAAACTCCACCAAAGGCAAATGCTTCTCCCAAGAGCCCTGAAACTCAATCACGCAGCACCTCAACATATCCTCCAAAATCTGAATAACACGCTCAGACTGACCATCCGACTGAGGATGATAGGATGTACTGAAATTCAACCTTGTACCCAAGGCTTGATGCAAACACTGCCAGAAACGCGATGTGAACCTCGGATCCCTATCCGACACAATCGACTTAGGCACACCATGCAGCCGCACAATCTCAGCAATGTACAACTCTGCCAGCTTATCCAAAGAAAACGTAGTATGCACAGGCAAGAAATGCGCACACTTCGTCAGGCGATCCACAATCACCCAAACCGAATTTTTCTTCGACGGAGACAAAGGTAAACCAGATACAAAATCCATGGTAACCCTTTCCCACTTCCATTCAGGGATTTTCAACGGTTGCAACAACCCTGAAGGAACCTGATGCTCAGCCTTAACTCGCTGACACACCAAACACTTGCTCACAAACTCCGCAACATCCCTTTTTCAAACCCACCCAATAGTACTCATCACGAAGATCACGATACATCTTGGTACTAGCAGGGTGCATAGCAAAAGGACTACTATGACCTTCAGTCAGAATAGCACGCCTCAATTCAGCATCATTGGGCACTACTATTCGACTACCAAAACACAACACACCATCATCGTTAAAACAGAAATCCGAAGGCCTACCCTCCGCGATATCCTGAACATGAGACACCAAGGAATCATCCAGCAACTGCTTTTCTTTGATCAGCTGAACCAATGATGGCTTCACTTGCAACTCAGCTATAAGACCACCATCATGCAAAATACTCAAGCTAGCAAACATAGCCCTCAGCTCAACAACTACCTTCCTGCTCAAGGCATCCGCAACAACATTAGCCTTTCCAGGATGGTACTCAATCGTCAGATCATAATCCTTGAGCAACGCCGCTGCCTAAGATTCAACTCCTTCTGAGACATCAGATACCTCAAACTCTTGTGATCCGTGTACACAGTACACTTCTCACCATACAGATAATGTCTCCAGATCTTCAGAGAAAAGACCACTGCAGCCAGCTCAATATCATGCGTAGGATAATTGCGCTCATGCACCTTCAACTGCCGCGATGCATAAGCCACAACCTTACCCTCCTGCATCAGCACACATACCAAACCAACATAGGACGCATCACTATAGACCACAAACTCTTTCCCCGATTCAGGTTGAACCAAGATAGGAGCTTGCGTCAAAGCCGCCTTAAGCTTCTCAAAAGCCTGCTGTCTCGCTTCCGTCCATTCATACTTAACATCCTTCTGCAACAGCTTCGTCAAAGGTGCAGCAATCTTAGAAAACCCATCCACAAACCTCCGGTAGTATCCCGCCAAACCAAGGAAACTACGAACCTCATGAACAGACTTAGGAACCTTCCAGTTCATCACCGCCTCAATCTTCTGAGGATCAACACGAATCCCCTCAGCAGAAACTACATGCCCAAGAAACACCACCTCCTTAAGCCAGAACTCACACTTGCTCAGCTTAGCATAAAGCTGATTCTCCAACAAAGCTTGCAAAACAATCCTCAAATGCTCTTCATGCTCTTCCTCAGTACGCGAGTACACGAGGATATCATCAATGAACACCACAACGAACTTGTCCAGGTATTCATGAAACACACGGTTCATCATGTCCATGAAAGCAGCAGGAGCATTTGTCAAACCAAACGGCATCACAAGAAACTCATAATGCCCATACCTTGTCCTGAAAGTTGTCTTAGGCACATCCACATCCTTCACCTTCAACTGATAATACCCTGACCTCAAATCAATCTTAGAGAACACAGCTGCTCCCCGAAATTGATCAAAGAGATCATCAATCCTCGGCAAAGGATACCGATTCTTGATAGTCAACTTGTTCAGCTGACGGTAATCAATGCACATTCTCATAGTGCCATCCTTCTTCTTCACAAACAAGACCGGTGCTCCCCAAGGCGACACACTTGGCCGAATGAAACCACGATCAAGCAGCTCTTGCAACTGCGTCTTCAGCTCCTTCAGCTCCTTAGGTGCCATTCTATAAGGAGTAATGGACACAGGAGTCGTATTCTCATACAGCTCAATTCCAAACTCCACCTCACGATTAGGAGGTAACCCAAGCAACTCCTCAGGAAACACTCCAGGAAACTCCTTCACAACTCTGATATCTTGCACTCGCAACTCCTTAGAGCTAGGATTCATCACAGAAGCTAGATAAGCTTCACAACCTTGCCTCAGCATCCTGCTCGCCTCTAAGGTAGACACCACATTGGCAAGAAACTTCACATTCTCACCAACCACAACAACTTCATAATCATCCGCAAGCTTCAACGAAACTCGCTTATTTTCACAATCCACAACAGCATGATGCTCAACAAGCCAATCCATACCAAGGATTACATCAAAACCATAGAAAGGCAACTCCATAAGGTCAACATGAAAAACATGTTCTTGAACAACCAAAGGACACCTTCTATACAACTTTCGAGTCACAACAGTCTCACCAAAAGAACTAGTGACACGAACACCAACATCCAAAGACTCAACAGGCAAACCAAGCAATTCAGCATGCTCACGCAAAATGTATGAATGCGTAGATCCAGAATCTATCAAGGAAAGTAATGACAAGGATTGCAAAGTAAAGGTACCTGCAATCACATCCACATCATTCCTTCCCTCACGCTGAGCATACACCCTAGCTTGACCACCATCTTCAGGCTGAATAGCCACAACATGGGCCACTCCTCGACCACCTTCCTCCCTCCGCTGGAAATTACCACGGCCGCGCCCACGACCTCTCTGCGGAGCAGCAACAACAGGAGCACGCACTTGGCCACCAGCCAACATAGGACAATCTCGCCTCAAATGATCCGCAAATCCACAATTCCAGCATCCATTACCAGCTGCCGCAACAGGAGCTTGCACCTCCCTCACAGCACGAGGACAGTCACGCTTCATGTGACCACGTGAACCACAAATCCATCAAGCACTCGGATCAGCTCTCGCATTGCCTCCTCTAGCAGGTGCACCACCACCTCTCTTGGCTGAGGACTGATACTTCTGATCACGTCCCCTCTTGTTCCGTCCACCACCGGAACTAAACTCAGCAGCTCGCTTACCAGAACTTGCTCCAGCACCTTTAGCAGATAAACCCAAGTTCATCTCAATATCCTTGGCTCGGCCCACCAGCACATCAAAATCATCATACTCAGTGGCCAGCACATACATCTTCACATCCGTCACTAGACCATAACGGAACCTTTCGCACCTCGCCCGCTCATCAGGTACCAGCTCAGGTGCATACTGACTGAGTCGCACAAACTGCACTTCATACTCAGCCACTGTCATGCTCCCTTGGGTAAGAGACATGAACTCACGCTTCTTTTCATCAAGATATCTCACACCAAGATACCTTCTCTTGAACACATTCTGAAAGAATGTCCAAGTTATGTCAGCTTCAGCCATTCCAGCTATAGTGGTCGTCCACCACGTATAAGCATCATCCTGTAGCAAGGATACAACACAACCCAGCTTTTGCACATCAGTGCAATTCATCTGACCCAAGATCCTCTTGGTACTCTCTAACCAAGCTTCAGAACCTTCAGCAGACATACCCCTGAACTCAGTCCCACCAAGACTGCGCAAACGCTCCAAAGGTAGTCTAACTCCAGCATCTCCCTGATGCCCAGCTCCTTGAGCTCCAGCTACTGCCGCTCGAAAAGCACCCGCAATAGCTTGTACCAACATAGACATGTCAGGCATAGCTTGCCCCTGACCAACCTCAGGACCAGCAGCTCCAGCACCAGCTGCAGCTTCAGCTCTTTCACCCTCAGCACCACCACCACCAGGTGGAGGAGGAGGTAACACTGCACTACCCGCATTTTCCTCATTCTCATTCTCATTAGGAGCCGTAGCTCGCACATTACTTCTCAACTCTCTACGTGGTGCCATACTTTTACCATGCAATCACAATGCAAATAAACAAAGTCAGTTCCAGCAAGGTAAGCAATCCAAGTACTCAAGCTCAATTTCATTCAAAATCAACATCATTTCATTAGCTTTGATTTGGCAATGGGTACCCACAACATGCTACATCACAGCATACAACTCAATTGCATCAAAATCACAACCCACTCATCATGCTTTCACTCAACAAGCATACAAGGCATACATACTTCAATCATGCACACAATCATTCCCAATTACTCGAGAACTCAGCTCTGATACCACCAAATGTAACCCCCTTAACCCGGCCTAGACGGTTGACCCGAATTAAGAAAGTCACACGGGGAAAACCAAAGTCAACCCGAAAGTCAACCTTGATTAACGACCCATTTTTTCTTTTTAACCAAATGTAACCCCCTTAACCCGGCCTAGACGGTCGTCCCGAATTAAGAAAGTCACACGGGGAAAACCAAAGTCAACCCGAAAGTCAACCTTGATTAACGACCCTTTTTTTTCTTTTTAACTTGTCTAGATGCACATTAACCCTAGTTATGATCATTCACACAGCATACTCAAAGATCATAAACATCAGAGATCAAACAGGGACCCAATTGAACAATTTACAACTTAAGGGACCGAATTGTAAATTCTGTAAGTTATGAGGTCTTAACACAAATTAAAGTTACCATCTTGAAATTAATCAAGTTTCATGCTTCTCTGCAAATTTTCAGCTCAAAAGGACCTCCCAAACTCATACAATTGCACAAACAAGATTTAGGACCAAAATGTAAACATTCTAAAACATATAACTGCCAATGTCAGCCCCCAACGGTCACGTGTTCCGAAACAGGGAGAGCCCGTTTCGAAATGCGGGGCCGTTCCGCAACGCGTACCGAAACGAGGGTTGGCAGAGGGCTTCCCGTTTCAAAACGGTGCCTACCGTTTCGGACGTCTGGGCTTATTCTAGGCACCCGTTCCGGAACGGTAGCCACTGTTCTGAAACAGCCTGCACAGAATGCATCAAAAGGCTTCCTTAAACATGCAATTGATCAACCAATCATGCTCCAAATGCTACCAAACTTAACCAGCAACAAATTCAACATACAAGAGACATATTTGCATCAACCAATCAACATATTAACATCATATATGAAAAGCCCCAATTCTAATGGCATGCTTCCTACACAAGCAAACCATTCAAGCATTAAACCTTCAAAACCAAGCATATAAAGGCCTAATACAAAATCCAACATTACCAACATCATTAAACAAACTTAGGGAGTTCAAAACATCTCCCAAATCATACACATAGGTCCCCCATTGCCAAATGCCAAAAGCTAAAGTGTATAAGAAAACCTTCCCATACTTTGAGCTTAACTTCCACTTGATTGCTTGCCTTCCTTGCTTCCATCAAAGTACCCTAATGATCTGCATTATTGGTTTAAGAAAAACGAAAGAGAGCGTAAGCAAAAGCTTAGTGAGGAATGCTCATTAAAACCATTCAATAATGCATTTATAAAACACTTTAAAAATCATACTTCAAATCATCATATATGCATGCTCACTAGCATTCTTAAACAAGCAATACATGCTTCCATTTCATTACATGTTATATTGGCCACAAGTGATAAGTTCCATCTTTTAAAAACAAGATCAACATAAGACTCACACATGGACTTTTAAACACCATTGTGATCTTATAATTCTCAAGAACCACACAAGAACTTTTAACCACCTTTGTGTTCTTACAAGTTTCACCCCAAGGACTTTTAAACACCTTGGTCCCAAGGACTTTTAAACACCTTGGCCCATGGACTTTTAAACACCATGGCAAGGACCACACAAGGAATTTTAACCACCTTTGTGTCCTTAACAAGAACCATCCAAGGACTTTTAACCACCTTGATGTTCTTAAATAACAAGGCTCACTCAAGGACTTTTAACCACCTTAGTGACCTTAACAAGAATCATCATGGACTTTTAACCACCATGAAGTTCTTAGAATCCACAAGGCTCACTCAAGGACTTTTAACCACCTTAGTGACCTTAACCTTTTTCAAAACATCACTTGCCAATACACATCATTATCATCAAGTAATCCACTGTTTTAAAGCATTTAAACCAAGCCATAAACATCATGCATTTATAAGCATCAAACCACATTTTAACCATGCTCAAAAACAAGGAACTCTTACCTTGAGCTTCCTTCAACATATGGCTTACAAAATCAGCAATTACCATGCTAAATCATGCTTTCAAAACAGAATTTAAAACATGCAATAAACCACATTGCATAACAACCAAACCATGGCCACCACTAGAGAGTTTTTCCGCAAACTTACACTTGAGCTTAGCAAAGTTGTTTAGACTTAAACTAAGCCCCCAAGACATTGGTTACAAAGCCGAAAACCCAATTTCACTCACCGATTCCACTTCGCCTCTCGCCGAAGCACAAATCAAGCTTCCAGATCACCACCACTTGGATCCAAATATGACTCCCCTGTTTTAAACACATCAAAGCAGAGGATTAATGCATCATCATGCATTAATAGCTTCAATGAAAGCACCTAAACTCGCTGCTCTCATCCACACTCCATTTTCGGCCACCAAACACAACCGAAAATGCATCCAAACCACTTCTCAACAAAGCCCAGCCATAAACCATCAAAACTAAACATCCTTTAACATCATTTAACATCTAAAAAGAACCTAATAACATCCTTATACCTCTAGCAACATCAGATCCACAAGATCACCTCAAAAACAACCAAGAATCACAAGCTAAACTTAGGAAATTCAACCTATCCGAGATTGCATTAATCAAAACTCAATTCCTTATCAAATTAATGTTCATTTATCATCAAAAACACTCTCCAAATCACAGCTTTAACAGATCAAACGAAAATCTATTAAAAATCACCAAATCTTGCATTTTAAGCCAAGATCCATTTCACAACTTTAAAAGCCATTTATAAAACATCAATTAAGGATTGAGAACTTAGGAATTTCAGTAAAGAACTGATAGTTTAGAGGAGAAGGACGTTCTTACCTCCAAACTTGAGTTTCTCCTCTTTTAGAACCAAAAAGCTTGAAGAATCAACTAGCAAATGGTGAGGTTTTGTTGATGTGATGATTAGCAACCAAAAGAGAGTTGAAAGGAGAGATTTAGGTGACAAAATCAGAAGAAAATCTCTGGAGAGAAAGTGTTTGGGTTGAGAGAAAATGAGAGAAAAGGAAAATTGGAAAATATGGAAAGTTAGTTACAAAATAGCCAAAATGATTTCCCTCCACTTTTCTTTTGTTTTAAAATCAGAATTAAACATTAAAATATCTTAGAAAAATCTGGAGAAACTCCCTTTGAGTAAATAGCTCCTTAAAGATTCAAAGTTTCAATCCTTTTTAAAACAGTCACGCAACTTTCAAAAATTACATTTTGGTCACTAGCCAAAATGTCACCCTTCCAAAACTCATATTGTAAAATTGATTTCACAGTTCACTTTTATATATTAAAAGATGATTTTAGAACATTTTTCCATATTTTTAATGCAACCCGAACTAGGCTTTCCTAATTTCACCTTTTTAGATTCGAACAGCACTTTTACCGAACCGGTCAACGCCCAAAACTTCTAAGCCCAAAACCGGGGCGTTACATTTATACTTTTTACTCAGTTAAAATTTCAACGGGTCCATTGAAAGGCCCATTTAGACCCGCTCGTCCGAAACCTCTACAAAAAGGACCGCAAAAATGTTTTATTCAAATATTAGGAGTTCAAATAATTGATTAGGAGCTTTTCAACACAATTATATTGCAAAACCTCAATTTATGTACTTTTTACTCAGTTAAAATTCCAACGGGTCCATTGAAAGGCCCATTTAGACCTGTTCATCCGAAACCTCTACAAAAAGGACCGCAAAAATGTTTTATTCAAATACTAGGAGTTCAAATAATTGATTAGGAGCTGTTCAACACAATTATATTGCGAAACCTCAATTTCTGTACTTTTTACTCAGTTAAAATACCAACGGGTCCATTGAAAGGCCCATTTCTACCCGCTCGTCCGAAACCTCTACAAAAAGGACTGCAAAATAAGTGTTAATCAAATTTTAGGAGTTCATGTAATTGATTAGGAGCTTTTCAACACAATTATATTGAAAAACCTCAATTTTTGTACTTTTTACTCAATTTAATTCCAACGGGTCCATTGAAAGGCCCATTTAGAACTGCTCGTCCGAAACCTCTACAAAAAAGGACCGCAAAACAAGTTTTAATCAAATTTTAGGAGTTCAAAAAATTGATTAGGAGCTTTTCAACAGAATTATATTGCAAAAGCTAAATTTCTGTACTTTTTACTCAGTTAAAATTCCAACGGGTCCATTGTAAGGCCCATTTAGACTTGCTCGTCCGAAACGTATCAAAAAGGACTGCAAAAAAAGTTTTAATCAAATTTTAGGAGTTTATGTAATTGATTAGGAGCTTTTCAACACAATTATATTGCAAAACCTCAATTTTATACTTTTTACTCAGTTAAAATTTCAACGGGTCCATTGAAAGGCCCATTTAGACCCGCTCGTCCGAAACCTCTACAAAAAGGATCGCAAAAATGTTTTATTCAAATATTAGGAGTTCAAATAATTGATTAGGAGCTTTTGAACACATTTATTCAAATATTAGGAGTTCAAATAATTGATTTGGAGCTTTTCAACACATTTATACTGCAAAACCTCAATTTCTGTACTTTTTACTCAGTTAAAATTCTAACGGGTCCATTGAAAGGCCCATTTAGACCTGCTCGTCCGAAACCTCTACAAAAAGGACTGCAAAATAGTTTTAATCAAATTTATGGAGTTCAAATAATTTATTAGGAGCTTTTCAACACAATTATATTGAAAAACCTCAATTTTATACTTTTTACTCAGTTAAAATTCAAACGGGCCCATTGAAAGGCCCATTTAGACCTTCTCGTTCGAAACCTCTACAAAAAGGTTCACAAAAATGTTTTATTCAAATATTAGGAGTTCAAATAATTGATTAGGATCTTTTCAACACAATTATATTGCAAAACCTCAATTTATGTACTTTTTACTCAGTTAAAATTCCAACGGGTCCATTGTAAGGCCCATTTCGACCCGCTCGTCCGAAACCTCTACATTAAGGACTGCAAAAAAAGTTTTAATCAAATTTTAGGTGTTCATGTAATTGATTAGGAGCTTTTCAACACAATTATATTGCAAAATCTAAATTTTTGTACTTTTTACTCAATTTAATTCCAACGGGTCCATTGAAAGGCCCATTTAGACCTGCTCGTCCGAAACCTCTACAAAAAAGGACCGCAAAACAAGTTTTAATCAAATTTTAGGAGTTCAAATAATTGATTAGGAGCTTTTCAACACAATTATATTGCAAAAGCTAAATTTCTTTATTTTTTACTCAGTTAAAATTCCAACGGGTCCATTGTAAGGCTCATTTAGACCTGCTCGTCCGAAACGTATCAAAAAGGACTGCAAAAAAGGGTTTAATCAAATTTTAGGAGTTTATGTAATTGATTAGGAGCTTTTCAACACAATTATATTGCAAAACCACAATTTTATACTTTTTACTCAGTTAAAATTTCAACGGGTCCATTGAAAGGCCCATTTAGACCCGCTCGTCCGAAACCTCTACAAAAAGGACCGCAAAAATGTTTTATTCAAATATTAGGAGTTCAAATAATTGATTAGGAACTTTTCAACACAATTATATTGCAAAACCTCAATTTCTGTACTTTTTACTCAGTTAAAATTCCAACGGGTCCATTGAAAGGCCCATTTAGACCTGCTCGTCCGAAACCTCTACAAAAAGGACCGCAAAAATGTTTTATTCAAATATTAGGAGTTCAAATAATTGATTAGGAGCTTTGCAACACAATTATATTGCGAAACCTCAATTTCTGTACTTTTTACTCAATTAAAATACCAACGGGTCCATTGAAAGGCCCATTTCGACCCGCTCGTCCGAAACCTCTACAAAAAGGACTGCAAAATAAGTTTTAATCAAATTTTAGGAGTTCATGTAATTGATTAGGAGCTTTTCAACACAATTATATTGCAAAAGCTCAATTTATGTACTTTTTACTCAGTTAAAATTCCAACGGGTCCATTGTAAGGCCCATTTAGAACTACTCGTCCGAAACGTATCAAAAAGGACTGCAAAAAAGGTTTTAATCAAATTTTAGGAGTTTATGTAATTGATTAGGAGCTTTTCAACACAATTATATTGCAAAACCTCAATTTTATACTTTTTACTCAGTTAAAATTTCAACGGGTCCATTGAAAGGCCCATTTAGACCCGCTCGTCCGAAACCTCTACAAAAAGGACAGCAAAAATGTTTTAGTCAAATATTAGGAGTTCAAATAATTGATTAGAAACTTTTCAACACATTTATACTGCAAAACCTCAATTTCTGTAATTTTTACTCAGTTAAAATTCTAACGGGTCTATTGAAAGGCCCATTTAGACCTGCTCGTCCGAAACCTCGACAAAAAGGACTGCAAAATAGTTTTAATCAAATTTTAGGAGATCAAATAATTTATTAGGAACTTTTCAACACAATTATATTGAAAAACCTCAATTTTATACTTTTGACTCAGTTAAAATTCAAACGGGCCCATTGAAAGGCCCATTTAGACCTGCTCGTCCGAAACCTCTACAAAAAGGTTCGAAAAAATGTTTTATTCAAATATTAGGAGTTCAAATAATTGATTAGGAGCTTTTCAACACAATTATATTGCAAAACCTCAATTTCTGTACTTTTTACTCAGTTAAAATTCCAACGGGTCCATTGAAAGGCCCATTTCGACCCGCTCGTCCGAAACCTCTACAAAAAGGACTGTAATATAAGTTTTAATAAAATTTTAGGAGTTCATGTAATTGATTAGGAGCTTTTCAACACAATTATATTGCAAAACCTCAATTTTTGTACTTTTTACTCAATTTAATTCCAACGGGTCCATTGAAAGGCCCATTTAGACCTGCTCGTCCGAAACCTCTTCAAAAAAGGACCGCAAAACAAGTTTTAATCAAATTTTAGGAGTTCAAATAATTTATTAGGAACTTTTCAACACAATTATATTGAAAAACCTCAATTTTATACTTTTTACTCAGTTAAAATTCAAACGGGCCCATTGAAAGGCCCATTTAGACCTGCTCGTCCGAAACCTCGACAAAAAGGACTGCAAAATAGTTTTAATCAAATTTTAGGAGTTCAAATAATTTATTAGGAACTTTTCAACACAATTATATTGAAAAACCTCAATTTTATACTTTTTACTTAGTTAAAATTCAAACGGGCCCATTGAAAGGCCCATTTAGACCTGCTCGTCCGAAACCTCTACAAAAAGGTTCACAAAAATGTTTTATTCAAATATTAGGAGTTCAAATAATTGATTAAGAGCTTTTCAACACAATTAGATTGCAAAACCTCAATTTCTGTACTTTTTACTTAGTTAAAATTCCAACGGGTCCATTGAAAGGCCCATTTAGACCTGCTCGTCCGAAACCTCTACAAAAAGGACCGCAAAAATGTTTTATTCAAATATTAGGAGTTCAAATAATTGATTAGGAGCTTTTCAACACAATTATATTGCGAAACCTCAATTTCAGTACTTTTTACTCAGTTAAAATACCAACGGGTCCATTGAAAGGCCCATTTCGACCCGCTCGTCCGAAACCTCTACAAAAAGGACTGCAAAATAAGTTTTAATCAAATTTTAGGAGTTCATGTAATTGATTAGGAGCTTTTCAACACAATTATATTGCAAAACCTCAATTTTTGTACTTTTTACTCAATTTAATTCCAACGGGTCCATTGAAAGGCTCATTTAGACCTGCTCGTCCGAAACCTCTACAAAAAAGGACCGCAAAACGAGTTTTAATCAAATTTTAGGAGTTCAAATAATTGATTAGGAGCTTTTCAACACAATTATATTGCAAAACCTCAATTTCTGTACTTTTTACTTAGTTAAAATTCCAACGGGTCCATTGAAAGGCCCATTTAGACCTGCTCGTCCGGAACCTCTACAAAAAGGACCGCAAAAATGTTTTATTCAAATATTAGGAGTTCAAATAATTGATTAGGAGCTTTTCAACACAATTATATTGCGAAACCTCAATTTCAGTACTTTTTACTCAGTTAAAATACCAACGGGTCCATTGAAAGGCCCATTTCGACCCGCTCGTCCGAAACCTCTACAAAAAGGACTGCAAAATAAGTTTTAATCAAATTTTAGGAGTTCATGTAATTGATTAGGAGCTTTTCAACACAATTATATTGCAAAACCTCAATTTTTGTACTTTTTACTCAATTTAATTCCAACGGGTCCATTGAAAGGCCCATTTAGACCTGCTCGTCCGAAACCTCTACAAAAAAGGACCGCAAAATAAGTTTTAATCAAATTTTAGGAGTTCAAATAATTGATTAGGAGATTTTCAACACAATTATATTGCAAAAGCTAAATTTCTGTACTTTTTACTAAGTTAAAATTCCAACGGGTCCATTGTAAGGCCCATTTAGACCTGCTCGTCCGAAACGTATCAAAAAGGACTGCAAAAAAGGTTTTAATCAAATTTAAGGAGTTTATGTAATTGATTAGGAGCTTTTCAACACAATTATATTGCAAAACCTCAATTTTATACTTTTTACTTAGTTAAAATTTCAACGGGTCCATTGAAAGGCCCATTAAGGACAGCAAAAATGTTTTATTCAAATATTAGGAGTTCAAATAATTTATTAGGAGCTTTTCAACACATTTATACTGCAAAACCTCAATTTCTGTACTTTTTACTCAGTTAAAATTCTAACGGGTCCATTGAAAGGCCCATTTAGACCTGCTCGTCCGAAACCTCGACAAAAAGGACTGCAAAATAGTTTTAATCAAATTTTAGGAGTTCAAATAATTTATTAGGAGCTTTTCAACACAATTATATTGCAAAACCTCAATTTTATACTTTTTACTCAGTTAAAATTCAAACGGGCCCATTGAAAGGCCCATTTAGACCTGCTCGTCCGAAACCTCTACAAAAAGGTTCGCAAAAATGTTTTATTCAAATATTAGGAGTTAAAATATTTGATTAGGAGCTTTTCAACACAATTATATTGCAAAACCTCAATTGCTGTACTTTTTACTCAGTTAAAATTCCAACGGGTCTATTGAAAGGCCCATTTAGACCTGCTCGTCCGAAACCTCTACAAAAAGGACCGCAAAAATATTTTATTCAAATATTAGGAGTTCAAATGATTGATTAGGAGCTTTTCAACACAATTATATTGCGAAACCTCAATTTCTGAACTTTTTACTCAGTTAAAATACCAACAGGTTTATTGAAAGTCTCATTTCGACCCGCTCGTCCCAAACCTCTACAAAAAGGACTGCAAAATAAGTTTTAATCAAATTTTAGGAGTTCATGTAATTGATTAGGAGCTTTTCAACACAATTATATTGCAAAACCTCAATTTTTGTACTTTTTACTCAATTTAATTCCAACGGGTCCATTGAAAGGCCCATTTAGACCTGCTCGTCCGAAACCTCTACGAAAAAGGACCGCAAAACAAGTTTTAATCAAATTTTAGGAGTTCAAATAATTGATTAGGAGCTTTTCAACACAATTATATTGCAAAAGCTAAATTTCTGTACTTTTTACTAAGTTAAAATTCCAACGGGTCCATTGTAAGGCCCATTTAGACCTGCTCATCCGAAACGTATCAAAAAGGACTGCAAAAAAGGTTTTAATCAAATTTTAGGAGTTTATGTAATTGATTAGGAGCTTTTCAACACAATTATATTGCAAAACCTCAATTTTATACTTTTTACTCAGTTAAAATTTCAACGGGTCCATTGAAAGGCCCATTTAGACCCGCTCGTCCGAAACCTCTACAAAAAGGACCGCAAAAATGTTTTATTCAAATATTAGGAGTTCAAATAATTGATTAGGAGCTTTTCAACACATTTATACTGCAGAATCTCAATTTCTGTACTTTTTACTCAGTTAAAATTCTAACGGGTCCATTGAAAGGCCCATTTAGACATGCTCGTCCGAAACCTCTACAAAAAAGGACCGCAAAACAAGTTTTAATCAAATTTTAGGAGTTCAAATAATTGATTAGGAGCTTTTCAACACAATTATATTGCAAAAGCTAAATTTCTGTACTTTTTACTCAGTAAAAATTCCAACGGGTCCATTGTAAGTCCCATTTAGACCTGCTCGTCCGAAACGAATCAAAAAGGACTGCTAAAAAGGTTTTAATCAAATTTTAGGAATTTATGTAATTGATTAGGAGCTTTTCAACACAATTATATTGCAAAACCTCAATTTTATACTTTTTACTTAGTTAAAATTTCAAAGGGTCCATTGAAAGGCCCATTTAGACCCGCTCGTCCGAAACCTCTACAAAAAGGACCGCAAAAATGTTTTATTCAAATATTAGGAGTTCAAATATTTTTTAGGAGCTTTTCAACACATTTATACTGCAAAACCTCAATTTCTGTACTTTTTACTTAGTTAAAATTCTAACGGATCCATTGAAAGGCCCATTTAAACCTGCTCGTCCGAAACCTTGACAAAAAGTACTGCAAAATAGTTTCAATCAAATTTTAGGAGTTCAAATAATATATTAAGAAATTTTCAACACAATTATATTGAAAAACCTCAATTTTATACTTTTGACTCAGTTAAAATTCAAACGGGCCCATTGAAAGGCCCATTTAGACCTGCTCGTCCGAAACCTCTACAAAAAGGTTCGCAAAAATGTTTTATTCAAATATTAGAAGTTCATATAATTTATTAGGAGCTTTTCAACACAATTATATTGCAAAACCTCAATTTTATACTTTTTACTCAGTTAAAATTTCAACGGGTCCATTGAAAGGCCCATTTAGACCCGCTCGTCCGAAACATCTACAAAAAGGACCGCAAAAATGTTTTATTCAAATATTAGGAGTTCAAATAATTGATTAGGAGCTTTTCAACACATTTATACTGCAGAATCTCAATTTCTGTACTTTTTACTCAGTTAAAATTCTAACGGGTCCATTGAAAGGCCCATTTAGACATGCTCGTCCGAAACCTCTACAAAAAAGGACCGCAAAACAAGTTTTAATCAAATTTTAGGAGTTCAAATAATTGATTAGGAGCTTTTCAACACAATTATATTGCAAAAGCTAAATTTCTGTACTTTTTACTCAGTAAAAATTCCAACAGGTCCATTGTAAGGCCCATTTAGACCTGCTCGTCCGAAACGAATCAAAAAGGACTGCAAAAAAGGTTTTAATCAAATTTTAGGAATTTATGTAATTGATTAGGAGCTTTTCAACACAATTATATTGCAAAACCTCAATTTTATACTTTTTACTCAGTTAAAATTTCAACGGGTCCATTGAAAGGCCCATTTAGACCTACTCGTCCGAAACCTCTACAAAAAGGACCGCAAAAATGTTTTATTCAAATATTAGGAGTTCAAATAATTGATTAGGATCTTTTCAACACATTTATACTGCAAAACCTCAATTTCTGTACTTTTTACTCAGTTAAAATTCTAACGGGTCCATTGAAAGGCCCATTTAGACCTGCTCGTCCGAAACCTCGACAAAAAGGACTGGAAAATAGTTTTAATCAAATTTTAGGAGTTCAAATAATTTATTAGGAACTTTTCAACACAATTATATTGAAAAACCTCAATTTCATACTTTTTACCCAGTTAAAATTCAAACGGGCCCATTGAAAGGCCCATTTAGACCTGCTCGTCCGAAACCTCTACAAAAAGGTTCGCAAAAATGTTTTATTCAAATATTAGGAGTTCAAATAATTGATTAGGAGCTTTTCAACACAATTATATTGTTAAACCTCAATTTCTGTACTTTTTACTCAGTTAAAATTACAACGGGTCCATTGAAAGGCCCATTTAGACCTGCTCGTCCGAAACCTCTACAAAAAGGACCGCAAAAATGTTTTATTCAAATATTAGGTGTTCAAATAATTTATTAGGAGCATTTTAACACAATTATATTGCGATACCTCAATTTCTGTACTTTTTACTCAGTTAAAATACCAACGGGTCCATTGAAAGGCCCATTTTGACCCGCTCGTCCGAAACCTCTACAAAAAGGAATGCAAAAATAAGTTTTAATCAAAATTTAGGAGTTCATGTAATTGATTAGGAGCTTTTCAACACAATTATACTGCAAAACCTCAATTTTTGTACTTTTTACTCAATTTAATTCCAACGGGTCCACTGAAAGGCCCATTTAGACCTGCTCGTCCGAAACATATCAAAAAGGACTGCAAAAAAGGTTTTAATCAAATTTTAGGAGTTTATGTAATTGATTAGGAGCTTTTCAACACAATTATATTGCAAAACCTCAATTTTATACTTTTTACTCAGTTAAAATTTCAACGGGTCCATTGAAAGGCCCATTTAGACCCGCTCGTCCGAAACCTCTACAAAAAGGACCGCAAAAATGATTTATTCAAATATTAGGAGTTCAAATAATTGATTAGGAGCTTTTCAACACATTTATACTGCAAAACCTCAATTTTTGTACTTTTTACTCAGTTAAAATTCTAACGGGTCCATTGAAAGGCCCATTTAGACCTGCTCGTCCGAAACCTCGACAAAAAGGACTGCAAAATAGTTTTAATCAAATTTTAGGAGTTCAAATAATTTATTAGGAACTTTTCAACACAATTATATTGAAAAACCTCAATTTTATACTTTTTACTCAGTTAAAATTCAAACGGGCCCATTGAAAGGCCCATTTAGACCTGCTCGTCCGAAACCTCTACAAAAAGGTTCGCAAAAATGCTTTATTCAAATATTAGGAGTTAAAATAATTGATTAGGAGCTTTTCAACACATGTATATTGCAAAACCTCAATTCCTGTACTTTTTACTCAGTTAAAATTCCAACGAGTCCATAGAAAGGCCCATTTAGACCTGCTCGTCCGAAACCTCTACAAAAAGAACCGCAAAATTGTTTTATTCAAATATTAGGTGTTCAAATAATTAATTGTGAGCTTTTCAACACAATTATATTGCGAAACCTCAATTTCTGTACTTTTTACTCAGTTAAAATATCAACGGGTCCATTGAAAGGCCCATTTCGACCCGCTCGTCCGAAACCTCTACAAAAAGGACTGCAAAATAAGTTTTAATCAAATTTTAGGAGTTCATGTAATTGATTAGGAGCTTTTCAACACAATTATATTGCAAAACCTCAATTTTTGTACTTTTTACTCAATTTAATTCCAACGGGTCCATTGAAAGGCCCATGTAGACCTGCTCGTCCGAAACCTCTACAAAAAAGGACCGCAAAACAAGTTTTAATAAAATTTTAGGAGATCAAATAATTGATTAGGAGCTTTTCAACATATTTATACTGCAAAACCTCAATTTCTGTACTTTTTACTCAGTTAAAATTCTAACGGGTCCATTGAAAGGCTCATTTAGACCTGCTCGTCCGAAGCCTCGACAAAAAGGACTGCAAAATAGTTTTAATCAAATTTTATGAGTTCAAATAATTTATTAGGAACTTTTCAACATAATTAATTTGAAAAACCTCAATTTTATACTTTTTACTCAGTTAAAATTCAAACGGGCCCATTGAAAGGCCCATTTAGACCTGCTCGTCCGAAACCTCTACAAAAAGGTTCGCAAAAATGTTTTATTCAAATATTAGGAGTTAAAATAATTGATTAGGAGCTTTTCAACACAATTATATTGCAAAACCTCAATTACTGTACTTTTTACTCAGTTAAAATTCCAACGGGTCCATTGAAAGGCCCATTTAGACCTGCTCGTCCGAAACCTCTACAAAAGGACCGCAAAAATGTTTTATTCAAATATTAGGAGTTCAAATAATTGATTAGGAGCTTTTCAACACATTTATACTGCAAAACCTCAATTTCTGTACTTTTTACTCAGTTAAAATTCTAACGGGTCCATTGAAAGGCCCATTTAGACCTGCTCGTCCGAAACCTCGACAAAAAGGACTCCAAAATAGTTTCAATCAAATTTTAGGAGTTCAAATAATTTATTAGGAGCTTTTCAACACAATTACATTGCAAAACCTCAATTCTATACTTTTTACTCAGTTAAAATTCAAACGGGCCCATTGAAAGGCCGATTTAGACCTGCTCGTCCGAAACCTCTACAAAAAGGTTCGCAAAAATGTTTTATTCAAATATTAGGAGTTCAAATAATTGATTAGGAGCTTTTCAACACAATTATATAGCAAAACCTCAATTGCTGTACTTTTTACTTAGTTAAAATTCCAACGGGTCCATTGAAAGGCCCATTTAGACCTGCTCGTCTGAAACCTCTACAAAAGGACCGCAAAAATGTTTTATTCAAATATTAGGAGTTCAAATAATTGATTAGGAGCTTTTCAACACATTTATACTGCAAAACCTCAATTTCTGTACTTTTTACTCAGTTAAAATTCTAACGGGTCCATTGAAAGGCCCATTTAGACCTGCTCGTCCGAAACCTCGACAAAAAGGACTCCAAAATAGTTTCAATCAAATTTTAGGAGTTCAAATAATTTATTAGGAGCTTTTCAACACAATTACATTGCAAAACCTCAATTTTATACTTTTTACTCAGTTAAAATTCAAACGGGCCCATTGAAAGGCCGATTTAGACCTGCTCGTCCGAAACCTCTACAAAAAGGTTCGCAAAAATGTTTTATTCAAATATTAGGAGTTCAAATAATTGATTAGGAGCTTTTCAACACAATTATATAGCAAAACCTCAATTGCTGTACTTTTTACTTAGTTAAAATTCCAACGGGTCCATTGAAAGGCCCATTTAGACCTGCTCGTCTGAAACCTCTACAAAAAGGACCGCAAAAATGTTTTATTCAAATATTAGGAGTTCAAATAATTGATTAGGAGCTTTTCAACACAATTATATTGCGAAACCTCAATTTCTGTAATTTTTACTCAGTTAAAATACCAACGGGTCCATTGAAAGGCCCTTTTCGACCCGCTCGTCCGAAACCTCTACAAAAAGGACTGCAAAATAAGTTTTAATCAAATTTTAGGAGTTCATGTAATTGATTAGGAGCTTTTCAACACAATTATATTGCAAAACCTCAATTTTTGTACTTTTTACTCAATTTATTTCCAACGGGTCCATTGAAAGGCCCATTTAGACCTGCTCGTCCGAAACCTCTACAAAAAAGGACCGGAAAACAAGTTTTAATCAAATTTTAGGAGTTCAAATAATTGATTAGGAGCTTTGCAACACAATTATATTGCAAAAGCTAAATTTCTATACTTTTTACTCAGTTAAAATTCCAACGGGTCCATTGTAAGGCCCATTTCGACCTGCTCGTCCGAAACCTCTACAAAAAGGACCGCAAAAATGTTTTATTCAAATATTAGGAGTTCAAATAATTGATTAGGAGCTTTTCAACACATTTATACTGCAAAACCTCAATTTCTGTACTTTTTACTCAGTTAAAATTCTAACGGGTCCATTGAAAGGCCCATTTAGACCTGCTCGTCCGAAACCTCGACAAAAAGGACTGCAAAATAGTTTTAATCAAATTTTAGGAGTTCAAATAATTTATTAGGAACTTTTCAACACAATTATATTGCAAAACCTCAATTTTATACTTTTTACTCAGTTAAAATTCCAACGGGTCCATTGAAAGGCCCAATTGGACCTGCTCGTCCGAAACCTCAACAAAAAGGTCCGCAAAAATGTTTAATTCAAATATTAGGATTTCAAATAATTGATTAGGAGCTTTTCAACACAATTATATTGCGAAACCTCAATTTTTGTACTTTTTACTTAGTTAAAATACCAACGGGTCCATTGAAAGGCCCATTTCGACCCGCTCGTCCGAAACCTCTACAAAAAGGACTGCAAAATAAGTTTTAATCAAATTTAAGGAGTTCATGTAATTGATTAGGAGCTTTTCAACACAATTATTTTGCAAAAGCTAAATTTTTGTACTTTTTACTCAATTTAATTCCAACGGGTCCATTGAAAGGCCCATTTAAACATGCTCGTCCGAAACCTCTACAAAAAAGGACCGCAAAACAAGTTTTAATCAAATTTTAGGAGTTCAAATAATTTATTCGGAGCTTTTCAACACAATTATATTGCAAAAGCTAAATTTCTGTACTTTTTACTCAGTTAAAATTCCAGCGGGTCCATTGTAAGGCCCATTTAGACCTGCTCGTCCGAAACGTATCAAAAAGGACTGCAAAAAAGGTTTTAATCAAATTTTAGGAGTTTATGTAATTGATTAGGAGCTTTTCAACACAATTATATTGCAAAACCTCAATTTTATACTTTTTACTCAATTTAATTCCAACGGGTCCATTGAAAGGCCCATTTAGACCTGCTCGTCCGAAACCTCTACAAAAAAGGACCGCAAAACAAGTTTTAATTAAATTTTAGGAGTTCAAATAATTGATTAGGAGCTTTTCAACACAATTATATTGCAAAAGCTAAATTTCTGTACTTTTTACTCAGTTAAAATTCCAACGGGTGCATTGTAAGGCCCATTTCGACCTGCTCGTCCGAAACGTATCAAAAAGGACTGCAAAAAAGGTTTTAATCAAATTTTAGGAGTTTATGTAATTGATCAGGAGCTTTTCAACACAATTATATTGCAAAACCTCAATTTTTGTACTTTTTACTCAATTTAATTCCAACGGGTCCATTGAAAGGCCCATTTAGACCTGCTCGTCCGAAACCTCTACAAAAAAGGACCGCAAAACAAGTTTTAATCAAATTTTACGAGTTCAAATAATTGATTAGGAGCTTTTCAACACAATTATATTGCAAAAGCTAAATTTCTGTACTTTTTACTCAGTAAAAATTCCAACGGGTCCATTGTAAGGCCCATTTAGACCTGCTCGTCCGAAACGAATCAAAAAGGACTGCAAAAAAGGTTTTAATCAAATTTTAGGAATTTATGTAATTGATTAGGAGCTTTTCAACACAATTATATTGCAAAACCTCAATTTTATACTTTTTACTCAGTTAAAATTTCAACGGGTCCATTGAAAGGCCCATTTAGACCCACTCGTCCGAAACCTCTACAAAAAGGACCGCAAAAATGTTTTATTCAAATATTAGGAGTTCAAATAATTGATTAGGATCTTTTCAACACATTTATACTGCAAAACCTCAATTTCTGTACTTTTTACTCAGTTAAAATTCCAACGGGTCCATTGAAAGGCTCATTTAGACCTGCTCGTCCGAAACCTCTACAAAAAAGGACCGCAAAACGAGTTTTATTCAAATATTAGGAGTTCAAATAATTGATTAGGAGCTTTTCAACACAATTATATTGCGAAACCTCAATTTCTGTACTTTTTACTCAGTTAAAATTACAACGGGTCCATTGAAAGGCCCATTTAGACCTGCTCGTCCGAAACCTCTACAAAAAGGACCGCAAAAATGTTTTATTCAAATATTAGGTGTTCAAATAATTTATTAGGAGCATTTTAACACAATTATATTGCGATACCTCAATTTCTGTACTTTTTACTCAGTTAAAATACCAACGGGTCCATTGAAAGGCCCATTTTGACCCGCTCGTCCGAAACCTCTACAAAAAGGAATGCAAAAATAAGTTTTAATCAAAATTTAGGAGTTCATGTAATTGATTAGGAGCTTTTCAACACAATTATACTGCAAAACCTCAATTTTTGTACTTTTTACTCAATTTAATTCCAACGGGTCCACTGAAAGGCCCATTTAGACCTGCTCGTCCGAAACATATCAAAAAGGACTGCAAAAAAGGTTTTAATCAAATTTTAGGAGTTTATGTAATTGATTAGGAGCTTTTCAACACAATTATATTGCAAAACCTCAATTTTATACTTTTTACTCAGTTAAAATTTCAACGGGTCCATTGAAAGGCCCATTTAGACCCGCTCGTCCGAAACCTCTACAAAAAGGACCGCAAAAATGATTTATTCAAATATTAGGAGTTCAAATAATTGATTAGGAGCTTTTCAACACATTTATACTGCAAAACCTCAATTTTTGTACTTTTTACTCAGTTAAAATTCTAACGGGTCCATTGAAAGGCCCATTTAGACCTGCTCGTCCGAAACCTCGACAAAAAGGACTGCAAAATAGTTTTAATCAAATTTTAGGAGTTCAAATAATTTATTAGGAACTTTTCAACACAATTATATTGAAAAACCTCAATTTTATACTTTTTACTCAGTTAAAATTCAAACGGGCCCATTGAAAGGCCCATTTAGACCTGCTCGTCCGAAACCTCTACAAAAAGGTTCGCAAAAATGCTTTATTCAAATATTAGGAGTTAAAATAATTGATTAGGAGCTTTTCAACACATGTATATTGCAAAACCTCAATTCCTGTACTTTTTACTCAGTTAAAATTCCAACGAGTCCATAGAAAGGCCCATTTAGACCTGCTCGTCCGAAACCTCTACAAAAAGAACCGCAAAATTGTTTTATTCAAATATTAGGTGTTCAAATAATTAATTGTGAGCTTTTCAACACAATTATATTGCGAAACCTCAATTTCTGTACTTTTTACTCAGTTAAAATATCAACGGGTCCATTGAAAGGCCCATTTCGACCCGCTCGTCCGAAACCTCTACAAAAAGGACTGCAAAATAAGTTTTAATCAAATTTTAGGAGTTCATGTAATTGATTAGGAGCTTTTCAACACAATTATATTGCAAAACCTCAATTTTTGTACTTTTTACTCAATTTAATTCCAACGGGTCCATTGAAAGGCCCATGTAGACCTGCTCGTCCGAAACCTCTACAAAAAAGGACCGCAAAACAAGTTTTAATAAAATTTTAGGAGATCAAATAATTGATTAGGAGCTTTTCAACATATTTATACTGCAAAACCTCAATTTCTGTACTTTTTACTCAGTTAAAATTCTAACGGGTCCATTGAAAGGCTCATTTAGACCTGCTCGTCCGAAGCCTCGACAAAAAGGACTGCAAAATAGTTTTAATCAAATTTTATGAGTTCAAATAATTTATTAGGAACTTTTCAACATAATTAATTTGAAAAACCTCAATTTTATACTTTTTACTCAGTTAAAATTCAAACGGGCCCATTGAAAGGCCCATTTAGACCTGCTCGTCCGAAACCTCTACAAAAAGGTTCGCAAAAATGTTTTATTCAAATATTAGGAGTTAAAATAATTGATTAGGAGCTTTTCAACACAATTATATTGCAAAACCTCAATTACTGTACTTTTTACTCAGTTAAAATTCCAACGGGTCCATTGAAAGGCCCATTTAGACCTGCTCGTCCGAAACCTCTACAAAAGGACCGCAAAAATGTTTTATTCAAATATTAGGAGTTCAAATAATTGATTAGGAGCTTTTCAACACATTTATACTGCAAAACCTCAATTTCTGTACTTTTTACTCAGTTAAAATTCTAACGGGTCCATTGAAAGGCCCATTTAGACCTGCTCGTCCGAAACCTCGACAAAAAGGACTCCAAAATAGTTTCAATCAAATTTTAGGAGTTCAAATAATTTATTAGGAGCTTTTCAACACAATTACATTGCAAAACCTCAATTCTATACTTTTTACTCAGTTAAAATTCAAACGGGCCCATTGAAAGGCCGATTTAGACCTGCTCGTCCGAAACCTCTACAAAAAGGTTCGCAAAAATGTTTTATTCAAATATTAGGAGTTCAAATAATTGATTAGGAGCTTTTCAACACAATTATATAGCAAAACCTCAATTGCTGTACTTTTTACTTAGTTAAAATTCCAACGGGTCCATTGAAAGGCCCATTTAGACCTGCTCGTCTGAAACCTCTACAAAAGGACCGCAAAAATGTTTTATTCAAATATTAGGAGTTCAAATAATTGATTAGGAGCTTTTCAACACATTTATACTGCAAAACCTCAATTTCTGTACTTTTTACTCAGTTAAAATTCTAACGGGTCCATTGAAAGGCCCATTTAGACCTGCTCGTCCGAAACCTCGACAAAAAGGACTCCAAAATAGTTTCAATCAAATTTTAGGAGTTCAAATAATTTATTAGGAGCTTTTCAACACAATTACATTGCAAAACCTCAATTTTATACTTTTTACTCAGTTAAAATTCAAACGGGCCCATTGAAAGGCCGATTTAGACCTGCTCGTCCGAAACCTCTACAAAAAGGTTCGCAAAAATGTTTTATTCAAATATTAGGAGTTCAAATAATTGATTAGGAGCTTTTCAACACAATTATATAGCAAAACCTCAATTGCTGTACTTTTTACTTAGTTAAAATTCCAACGGGTCCATTGAAAGGCCCATTTAGACCTGCTCGTCTGAAACCTCTACAAAAAGGACCGCAAAAATGTTTTATTCAAATATTAGGAGTTCAAATAATTGATTAGGAGCTTTTCAACACAATTATATTGCGAAACCTCAATTTCTGTAATTTTTACTCAGTTAAAATACCAACGGGTCCATTGAAAGGCCCTTTTCGACCCGCTCGTCCGAAACCTCTACAAAAAGGACTGCAAAATAAGTTTTAATCAAATTTTAGGAGTTCATGTAATTGATTAGGAGCTTTTCAACACAATTATATTGCAAAACCTCAATTTTTGTACTTTTTACTCAATTTATTTCCAACGGGTCCATTGAAAGGCCCATTTAGACCTGCTCGTCCGAAACCTCTACAAAAAAGGACCGGAAAACAAGTTTTAATCAAATTTTAGGAGTTCAAATAATTGATTAGGAGCTTTGCAACACAATTATATTGCAAAAGCTAAATTTCTATACTTTTTACTCAGTTAAAATTCCAACGGGTCCATTGTAAGGCCCATTTCGACCTGCTCGTCCGAAACCTCTACAAAAAGGACCGCAAAAATGTTTTATTCAAATATTAGGAGTTCAAATAATTGATTAGGAGCTTTTCAACACATTTATACTGCAAAACCTCAATTTCTGTACTTTTTACTCAGTTAAAATTCTAACGGGTCCATTGAAAGGCCCATTTAGACCTGCTCGTCCGAAACCTCGACAAAAAGGACTGCAAAATAGTTTTAATCAAATTTTAGGAGTTCAAATAATTTATTAGGAACTTTTCAACACAATTATATTGCAAAACCTCAATTTTATACTTTTTACTCAGTTAAAATTCCAACGGGTCCATTGAAAGGCCCAATTGGACCTGCTCGTCCGAAACCTCAACAAAAAGGTCCGCAAAAATGTTTAATTCAAATATTAGGATTTCAAATAATTGATTAGGAGCTTTTCAACACAATTATATTGCGAAACCTCAATTTTTGTACTTTTTACTTAGTTAAAATACCAACGGGTCCATTGAAAGGCCCATTTCGACCCGCTCGTCCGAAACCTCTACAAAAAGGACTGCAAAATAAGTTTTAATCAAATTTAAGGAGTTCATGTAATTGATTAGGAGCTTTTCAACACAATTATTTTGCAAAAGCTAAATTTTTGTACTTTTTACTCAATTTAATTCCAACGGGTCCATTGAAAGGCCCATTTAAACATGCTCGTCCGAAACCTCTACAAAAAAGGACCGCAAAACAAGTTTTAATCAAATTTTAGGAGTTCAAATAATTTATTCGGAGCTTTTCAACACAATTATATTGCAAAAGCTAAATTTCTGTACTTTTTACTCAGTTAAAATTCCAGCGGGTCCATTGTAAGGCCCATTTAGACCTGCTCGTCCGAAACGTATCAAAAAGGACTGCAAAAAAGGTTTTAATCAAATTTTAGGAGTTTATGTAATTGATTAGGAGCTTTTCAACACAATTATATTGCAAAACCTCAATTTTATACTTTTTACTCAATTTAATTCCAACGGGTCCATTGAAAGGCCCATTTAGACCTGCTCGTCCGAAACCTCTACAAAAAAGGACCGCAAAACAAGTTTTAATTAAATTTTAGGAGTTCAAATAATTGATTAGGAGCTTTTCAACACAATTATATTGCAAAAGCTAAATTTCTGTACTTTTTACTCAGTTAAAATTCCAACGGGTGCATTGTAAGGCCCATTTCGACCTGCTCGTCCGAAACGTATCAAAAAGGACTGCAAAAAAGGTTTTAATCAAATTTTAGGAGTTTATGTAATTGATCAGGAGCTTTTCAACACAATTATATTGCAAAACCTCAATTTTTGTACTTTTTACTCAATTTAATTCCAACGGGTCCATTGAAAGGCCCATTTAGACCTGCTCGTCCGAAACCTCTACAAAAAAGGACCGCAAAACAAGTTTTAATCAAATTTTACGAGTTCAAATAATTGATTAGGAGCTTTTCAACACAATTATATTGCAAAAGCTAAATTTCTGTACTTTTTACTCAGTAAAAATTCCAACGGGTCCATTGTAAGGCCCATTTAGACCTGCTCGTCCGAAACGAATCAAAAAGGACTGCAAAAAAGGTTTTAATCAAATTTTAGGAATTTATGTAATTGATTAGGAGCTTTTCAACACAATTATATTGCAAAACCTCAATTTTATACTTTTTACTCAGTTAAAATTTCAACGGGTCCATTGAAAGGCCCATTTAGACCCACTCGTCCGAAACCTCTACAAAAAGGACCGCAAAAATGTTTTATTCAAATATTAGGAGTTCAAATAATTGATTAGGATCTTTTCAACACATTTATACTGCAAAACCTCAATTTCTGTACTTTTTACTCAGTTAAAATTCTAACGGGTCCATTGAAAGGCCCATTTAGACATGCTCGTCTGAAACCTCGACAAAAAGGACTGCAAAATAGTTTTAATCAAATTTTAGGAGTTCAAATAATTTATTAGGAACTTTTCAACACAATTATATTGAAAAACCTCAATTTTATACTTTTTACTCAGTTAAAATTCAAACGGGCCCATTGAAAGGCCCATTTAGACCTGCTCGTCCGAAACCTCTACAAAAAGGTTCGCAAAAATGTTTTATTCAAATATTAGGAGTTAAAATAATTGATTAGGAGCTTTTCAACACAATTATATTGCAAAACCTCAATTGCTGTACTTTTTACTCAGTTAAAATTCCAACGGGTCCATAGAAAGGCCCATTTAGACCTGCTCGTCTGAAACCTCTACAAAAAGGACCGCAAAATTGTTTTATTCAAATATTAGGTGTTCAAATAATTAACTATGAGCTTTTCAGCACAATTATATTGCGAAACCTCAATTTCTGTACTTTTTACTCAGTTAAAATACCAACGGGTCCATTGAAAGGCCCATTTCGACCCGCTCGTCCGAAACCTCTACAAAAAGGACTGCAAAATAAGTTTTAATCAAATTTTAGGAGTTCATGTAATTGATTAGGAGCTTTTCAACACAATTATATTGCAAAACCTCAATTTTTGTACTTTTTACTCAATTTAATTCCAACGGGTCCATTGCCGGCAGAAGGAACAGCCGCTGATGTTGCTGTTGATGTAGCCGGTGCACAGATGGAGCCACTGGATGTTGCACCACTGGACATGATTCCAGCGGATGAAGAGTCCGTTGTTAACGGCTCGAAGGAGGCTGATGTGGATGACGGCCTCGCTGTGCAGCCTTACAAATCCGATACACCGCCGGACAAACGCTTCATTTTGATTGATGAGGATGCTATCCCAGTGCCAATTGTAGATGACACGGCCACAGGGGAAAGCTCGAACAAAGGTAAAGGTCCGAAGGACAAAGGAAAGGAACCGGTCAATCCGGAATTTGAAGTTTGGTTGGCTGCCACGACTGAGAAAGAATCAGATGCTGCGGTCCTTATGAAGTCTAAGCGCACGTCACCTATTATTACAGGAGGAATTGCCAAACGGCCGCGAACATCACCTCTGGTTGCCGGTAAAGCAATGAAACAAGGCGACAAAAATCAAAGGAAAGCTGGGATGAGCAGCAAAAACTCTTCGGCGGTGGTTGACGGTCAACCCCGCCGAGAGAAATGAGGGCCATATGTTGGAACTGTCGGGGACTTGGTATGCCCTCGACAGTTCACGAACTTCGTTCTATTATTTTCCGTTTATGTCCAGATTTCATTTTCCTTTCAGAAACTCGTTTAATCTCTTCTAAGTTTGATTCTCTTAAACTTTATCTTGAAATGGAGGGTTTTTTTGCTGTGGATAGCAGCACTTCTTGTGCAGGTTTATACCTGCTTTTTAATAAAAACATTACATTAGATTTTCTCTCGTCATCGACGAGATACATTGATGTTATTGTGAATGGTTTAAATTGTCGCTTTCGCTTTACTGGTATTTACGGGTACGCAGCCACGAACATGAAAAAAACACACTTGGGAACTCATTGACTCCCTTAAAACAAAATCAAATCTTCCTTGGCTCATCGGCGGTGACTTAAATGACATCTTAGCTGACTCGGAAAAACAAGGGGGTAATCGTAGGCCTAGATCGCAAATCCTCAACTTTCGTGAATGTCTCACACGAAATAATTTGTTCGATTGTAAACCGAACAATGGTTGGTTTACTTGGACCTGCACGGGGCATAATGTTAATCCGGTATGTGAAAGACTTGACCGTTTTGTGGCTTGTTCCCAATGGTTGCACGATTTTCCCATCTTCGGTCATTTTCATTCATTCTCCCACGAATCGGACCATAGCGTTATCATTTTGGACACTGACAATGCCAACACAACGAACCATTACACCACACAGGCTATGGATCATTTTCGGTTTGAAGCCTGTTGGGCTAACGACCCGGTAGGCATCCAAGTGTGTAAACAAACTTGGGCTACCACGCATGGGTCCATTCTGGATAAACTGTCGGCATTGGGACATAATCTCCAAGAATGGCAACACGAACAACGTAAGTTGTCCACTCTCCGCATGCAAAAGCTGCAACGCTCTATTAATGCTCTTCTACGTCACCGCCATCTTTCTCGGAAAGCTCTCTCTACGCTTCACAGCGCTAAAATGGAACTCTGGAAATTGACAGTGGCTAAAGAGGCGTACTGGGCTCAACGCTCTCGCATTTCTTGGTTAACCAACGGGGATAAGAATACCACCTACTTCCATGCAAAGGCCACAAAAAGGCGTCGGAAAAACGCAATCCGGGGACTATTGGACTCGAACGGAGTTTGGCAAACTTCCACTACTGATACGTTACAGATTGCGTCGTCCTATTTTCAAGAAATATTTTCATCATCTTGTCTGGTGTCTTCACCGGAATTGCTGCACAACATTCACCCTACAGTGACTACGGAAATGAACGCTACTCTTCTACGCCCCTTCATTGTAGATGAAATCCGCGCCGCTTTTTTGGATATCAATCCTAAAAAAACGCCAGGGATTGATGGTTTCCCTAGTAGTTTCTACAGACAGTACTGGGATATGATTGGTCCTGATTTCCTATCTCTTTGCATGGATCTCCTACAAGGGAAAGCTGATATGGCGTCAGTTAACCGATCGGTCATTGTGCTTATACCCAAGATATCTGACCCCACCACTATGAAGCACTTTCGACCAATCAGTTTGTGTACTGTCATATACAAGACGGTTTCAAAGGTTCTTGTTAATCGCCTTAAACTGTCACTATCTTCCTGTATTAGTGATTCTCAGGCTGCGTTCATCAGCGGTCGCAATATCACTGATAACATTCTAATTGCACATGAGTTGGTACACTCCCTTCACTCTAGTGGCACAATGTCCTCCCAAGGGGTTGCTGTCAAGCTCGATATGGAAAAAGCCTTTGATAGGGTCGAATGGTCCTTTTTAAGGGATGTCATGCTCCGTATGGGGTTTGCTAGGGACTGGGTCAACCTTATCCTACGATGTGTCTCCTCGGTCTCCTTTTCGGTAAGAGTTAATGGCACGCTATCAGAGGAATTCTTCCCTACCAGAGGTATCCGTCAAGGAGATCCTCTGTCACCTTTCCTATTCCTCATTTGTTCCCAAGGGCTCTCAGCGGCTTTGGAAACAGAGCAAAAGGAAGGGCGCCTTTCGGGACTTAGCGCTAGCCGCCGTGGGCCCAGGGTTACCCATCTGCTTTTCGCAGATGATAGTATGGTGTTCCTACGCAATGAGCCAGCGGAGGTGGATAGATTACGATACGTCCTCTCCCAGTTTGCCTCATCCTCCGGTCAAACGGTAAATTTTGATAAGTCCACCGCCTACTGTAGTCAAAGGTGTTCCTCTGACTTTCTCCATACTATGCGTTCAACTCCGGGTGTCCGCTTAGTAGATGATCTAGGCATATATTTGGGGGTCCCTCTTTTAATTAAAAGGAATAGGACCGCCTCCTTAGGCTTTGTGAGGGATAAAGTCCAATCCCGGATGAGCAAATGGGATAACAACTTCCTTTCATATAGTGGAAGAGAAATTCTCATTAAGTCGGTTGCCCAAGCAATGCCACAATATGTGATGTCCTGCTACCTATTGCCCCAAAACATAATTGATGACATTACTATGTCCATACGGCGTTACTGGTGGTCAGGGCGAAGTAATAAGCGAGGCTGGCCGCTTTTATCGTGGGAGTCTCTCTGCACACCTAAGAATGTGGGAGGCCTAGGTTTCCGCGACCTGCACACCTTTAATATTGCCCTTTTGGGGTAGCAAATTTGGCATCTGCTATCACACCCGGACTCCCTCTTGGCACGAGTCCTTCGCGCTAAATACTACCCTTCAGGTGACCTTCTGAATGCATCAGCGGACAAACGGGCTTCGTTTGCATGGAAAGGTAACCACTTACGCTCTTTGGACAATATATGGACAATGAAGAGCTCCCGTTGCATTGTCGGGACTATATGTCCCGTGACTACGCGTCATGGGATGAGTCCAAACTCCGGAAGGACTTCGACAAGGATGATGTTGACGGTATCCTTCGGGTTCCGATTTATCAGAATAGGCCGGATAAACTTTTTTGGGGACAACATGACTCTGGATGCTATACCGTCAGGTCAGGATACTTTTTTCTCCATAAACCTGCGAGATCGGTGACGCGACCTACACGTCTCTGGAAAGTAATATCTAAATCTCCGACTCTACCAAAAATTCACTCCTTCAGCTGGCGAGCGGGCCGTGATGCTTTACCCACTGGGGACAAGCTCCGAGCAATACATCATACGGATGGACATTGTCCTTTTTGCCCAGCAGTGCTGGAATCCGCTATGCATGCCCTTCGTGATTGCCCAAATGCTCAGGATGCTCTTCGCCTAGTGGGGCTTCCGTCGAGCGTCTATACCAGTCACACCGGCACAATGGCGGCATGGTTGTCGGAAGGAACTTACTGTTTGGACACTTCAGGATTTGCTCTGCTCCTCACGACGATTTGGAATATCTGGAACCGTCGTAATGACTGGGTTCACTCCCAAAGACTTCAGCCAACCTGGCTTACGGCCATGAATGCTACAGGTCTTCTACAGGAATATGCCGCCGCTAACGCTCTCCCCGCCGTGTCAGAAGCCATACCAGCAGCAGCCCCCCCGTGATAGACGACGCCAAGCCCGGGATGTATAAAGATAAATGTCGACGGAGCCTTCCATCCAGGATCCGGTGCTGCAGCTATCGAAGTCATTGCTAGGGATGCACATGGCTCGATTATTAAAGGATGTGTTGTCCATGAGGCAGGATGTCATGATGCCACCATGGTCGAGCTACATGCCATCGTTGCGGGTATAATGTTGACCCAAAATAGAGGATGGGGCGAGGTGCTCATTGAATCCGACTCGGCTACGGTGATCAACAAGCTTTCGCGCACCACTGACGACAACTCCCTGCTGGGACCGCAGATTGCAGATATGAAGGCCTTGCTTAGGTCTTTTCCTTTGATCTCCTTATCTTTTGTACCTAGATCGGCCAATTTTATGGCTCATAATTTAGCCGCTTGGGCTTTACGTTGTACTTCTTCTGTGTATTTTGATTCAGTTGTTCCTGACTGTATTAACGTTGATGTACTCGCTGACTCTCAGCCTTTTTCTTGTTATAATAATAACAACACTCAGGGCACTCTTTTCCCCTTAGGTTCATCTTGTGTTTCGGCACAAGGTGGTTATAGGAGTTTTTAATGAGGCCCTTTTTCTTCAAAAAAAAAATTCCAACGGGTCCATTGTAAGGCCCATTTAGACCTGCTCGTCCGAAACGTATCAAAAAGGACTGCAAAAAAGGTTTTAATCAAATTTTAGGAGTTTATGTAATTGATTAGGAGCTTTTCAACACAATTATATTGCAAAACCTCAATTTTATACTTTTTACTCAGTTAAAATTTCAACGGGTCCATTGAAAAGCCCATTTAGACCCGCTCGTCCGAAACCTCTACAAAAAGGACCGCAAAAATGTTTTATTCAAATATTAGGAGTTCAAATAATTGATTAGGAGCTTTTCAACACATTTATACTGCAAAACCTCAATTTCTGTACTTTTTACTCAGTTAAAATTCTAACGGGTCCATTGAAAGGCCCATTTAGACCTGCTCGTCCGAAACATCGACAAAAAGGACTGCAAAATAGTTTTAATCAAATTTTGGGAGTTCAAATAATTTATTAGGAGCTTTTCAACACAATTATATTGCAAAACCTCAATTTTATACTTTTTACTCAGTTAAAATTCAAACGGGCCCATTGAAAGGCCCATTTAGACATGCTCGTCCGAAACCTCTACAAAAAGGTTCGCAAAAATGTTTTATTCAAATATTAGGAGTTAAAATAATTGATTAGGAGCTTTTGAACACAATTATATTGCAAAACCTCAATTGCTGTACTTTTTACTCAGTTAAAATTCCAACGGGTCCATTGAAAGGCCCATTTAGACCTGCTCGTCCGAAACCTCTACAAAAAGGACCGCAAAAATGTTTTATTCAAATATTAGGAGTTCAAATAATTGATTAGGAGCTTTTCAACACAATTATATTGCGAAACCTCAATTTATGTACTTTTTACTCAGTTAAAATACCAACGGGTCCATTGAAAAGGCCCATTTCGACCCGCTCGTCCGAAACCTCTACAAAAAGGACTGCAAAATAAGTTTTAATCAAATTTTAGGAGTTCATGTAATTGATTAGGAGCTTTTCAACACAATTATATTGCAAAACCTCAATTTTTGTACTTTTTACTCAATTTAATTCCAACGGGTCCATTGAAAGGCCCATTTAGACCTGCTCGTCCGAAACCTCTACAAAAAAGGACCGCAAAACAAGTTTTAATCAAACTTTAGGAGTTCAAATAATTGATTAGGAGCTTTTCAACACAATTATATTGCAAAAGCTAAATTTCTGTACTTTTTACTCAGTTAAAATTCCAACGGGTCCATTGTAAGGCCCATTTAGACCTGCTCGTCCGAAACGTATCAAAAAGCACTGCAAAAAAGGTTTTAATCAAATTTTAGGAGTTTATGTAATTGATTAGGAGCTTTTCAACACAATTATATTGCAAAACCTCAATTTTATACTATTTACTTAGTTAAAATTTCAACGGGTCCATTGAAAGGCCCATTTAGACCCGCTCGTCCGAAACCTCTACAAAAAGGACCGCAAAAATGTTTTATTCAAATATTAGGAGTTCAAATAATTGATTAGGAGCTTTTCAACACAATTATATTGCAAAACCTCAATTTTTATACTTTTTACTCAGTTAAAATTCTAACGGGTCCATTGAAAGGCCCATTTAGACATGCTCGTCCGAAACCTCGACAAAAAGGACTGCAAAATAGTTTTAATCAAATTTTAGGAGTTCAAATGATTTATTAGGAGCTTTTCAACACAATTATATTGCAAAACCTCAATTTTATACTTTTTACTCAGTTAAAATTCAAACGGGCCCATTGAAAGGCCCATTTAGACCTGCTCGTCCGAAACCTCTACAAAAAGGTTCCCAAAAATGTTTTATTCAAATATTAGGAGTTAAAATAATTGATTAGGAGCTTTTCAACACAATTATATTGCAAAACCTCAATTGCTGTACTTTTTCTCAGTTAAAATTCCAACGGGTCCATTGAAAGGCCCATTTAGACCTGCTCGTCCGAAACCTCTACAAAAAGGACCGCAAAATTGTTTTATTCAAATATTAGGAGTTCAAATAATTGATTAGGAGCTTCTCAACACAATTATATTGCAAAACCTCAATTTCTGTACTTTTTACTCAGTTAAAATACCAACAGGTCCATTGAAAGGCCCATTTCGACCCGCTCGTCCGAAACCTCTACAAAAAGGACTGCAAAATAAGTTTTAATCAAATTTTAGGAGTTCATGTAATTGATTAGGAGCTTTTCAACACAATTATATTGCAAAACCTCAATTTTTATACTTTTTACTCAATTTAATTCCAACGGGTCCATTCAAAGGCCCATTTAGACCTGCTCGTCCGAAACCTCTACAAAAAAGGACCGCAAAACAAGTTTTAATCAAATTTTAGGAGTTTAAATAATTGATTAGGAGCTTTTCAACACAATTATATTGCAAAAGCTAAATTTCTATACTTTTTACTCAGTTAAAATTCCAACGGGTCCATTGTAAGGCCCATTTAGACCTGCTCGTCCGAAACGTATCAAAAAGGACAGCGAAAAAGATTTTAATAAAATTTTAGGAGTTTATGTAATTGATTAGGAGCTTTTCAACACAATTATATTGAAAAACCTCAATTTTATACTATTTACTCAGTTAAAATTTCAACGGGTCCATTGAAAGGCCCATTTAGACCCGCTCGTCCGAAACCTCTACAAAAAGGACCGCAAAAATGTTTTATTCAAATATTAGGAGTTCAAATAATTGATTACGAGCTTTTCAACACAATTATATTGCAAAACCTCAATTTCTATACTTTTTACTAAGTTAAAATTCTAACGGGTCCATTGAAAGGCCCATTTAGACATGCTCGTCCGAAACCTCGACAAAAAGGACTGCAAAATAGTTTTAATCAAATTTTAGGAGTTCAAATAATTTATTAGGAGCTTTTCATCACAATTATATTGCAAAACCTCAATTTTATACTTTTTACTCAGTTAAAATTCAAACGGGCCCATTGAAAGGCCCATTTAGACCTGCTCGGCCGAAACCTCTACAAAAAGGTTCGCAAAAATGTTTTATTCAAATATTAGGAGTTAAAATAATTGATTAGGAGCTTTTCAACACAATTATATTGCAAAACGTCAATTGCTGTACTTTTTACTCAGTTAAAATTCCAACGGGTCCATTGAAAGGCCCATTTAGACCTGCTCGTCCGAAACCTCTACAAAAAGGTCCGCAAAAATGTTTTATTCAAATATTATGAGTTCAAATAATTGATTAGGAGCTTTTCAACACAATTATATTGCGAAACCTCAATTTATGTACTTTTTGCTCAGTTAAAATACCAACGGGTCCATTAAAAGGACTGCAAAATAAGTTTTAATCAAATTTTAGGAGTTCATGTAATTGATTAGGAGCTTTTCAACACAATTATATTGCAAAACCTCAATTTTTGTACTTTTTACTCAAATTAATTCCAACGGGTCCATTAAAAGGCCCATTTAGACCTGCTCGTCCGAAACCTCTACAAAAAAGGACCGCAAAACAAGTTTAAATAAAATTTTATGAGTTCAAATAATTGATTAGGAGCTTTTCAACACAATTATATTGCAAAAGCTAAATTTCTGTACTTTTTACTCAGTTAAAATTCAAACGGGCCCATTGAAAGGCCCATTTAGACCTGCTCGTCCGAAACCTCTACAAAAAGGTTCGCAAAAATGTTTTATTCAAATATTAGGAGTTAAAATAATTGATTACGAGCTTTTCAACACAATTATATTGCAAAACCTCAATTGCTGTACTTTTTACTCAGTTAAAATTCCAACGGGTCCATTGAAAGGCCCATTTAGACCTGCTCGTCCGAAACCTCTACAAAAAGGACCGCAAAAATGTTTTATTCAAATATTAGGAGTTCAAATAATTGATTAGGATCTTTTCAACACAATTATATTGTGAAACCTCAATTTCTGTACTTTTTACTCAGTTAAAATACCAACGGGTCCATTGAAAGGCCCATTTCGACCCGCTCGTCCGAAACCTCTACAAAAAGGACTGCAAAATAAGTTTTAATCAAAATTTAGGAGTTCATGTAATTTATTAGGAGCTTTTCAACACAATTATATTGCAAAACCTCAATTTTTGTACTTTTTACTCAATTTAATTCCAACGGGTCAATTGAAAGGCCCATTTAGACCTGCTCGTCCGAAACCTCTACAAAAAGGTTCGCAAAAATGTTTTATTCAAATATTAGGAGTTAAAATAATTGATTAGGAGCTTTTCAACACAATTATATTGTAAAACCTCAATTGCTGTACTTTTTACTCAGTTAGAATTCCAACGGGTCCATTGAAAGGCCCATTTAGACCTGCTCGTCCGAAACCTCTACAAAAAGGACCGCAAAAATGTTTTATTCAAATATTAGGAGTTCAAATAATTGATTAGGAGCTTTTCAACACAATTATATTGCAAAACCTCAATTTCTGTACTTTTTACTCAGTTAAAATACCAACGGGTCCATTGAAAGGCCGATTTCGACCCGCTCGTCCGAAACCTCTACAAAAAGGACTGCAAAATAAGTTTTAATCAAATTTTAGGAGTTCATGTAATTGATTAGGAGCTTTTCAACACAATTATATTGCAAAACCTCAATTTTTGTACTTTTTACTCAATTTAATTCTAACGGGTCCATTGAAAGGCCCATTTAGACCTGCTCGTCTGAAACCTCTACAAAAAAGGACCGCAAAACAAGTTTTAATCAAATTTTTGGAGTTCAAATAATTGATTAGGAGCTTTTCAACACAATTATATTGCAAAAGCTAAATTTCGGTACTTTTTACTCAGTTAAAATTCCAACGGGTCCATTGTAAGGCCCATTTAGACCTGCTCGTCCGAAACGTATCAAAAAGGACTGCAAAAAAGGTTTTAATCAAATTTTAGGAGTTTATGTAATTGATTAGGAGCTTTTCAACACAATTATATAGCAAAACCTCAATTTTATACTTTTTACTCAGTTAAAATTCAAACGGGCCCATTGAAACGCCCATTTAGACCTGCTCGTCCGAAACCTCTACAAAAAGGTTCGCAAAAATGTTTTATTCAAATATCAGGAGTTAAAATAATTGATTACGAGCTTTTCAACACAATTATATTGCAAAACCTCAATTGCTGTACTTTTTACTCAGTTATAATTCCAACGGGTCCATTGAAAGGCCCATTTAGACCTGCTCGTCCGAAACCTCTACAAAAAGGACCGCAAAAATGTTTTATTCAAATATTAGGAGTTCAAATAATTGATTAGGATCTTTTCAACACAATTATATTGTGAAACCTCAATTTCTGTACTTTTTACTCAGTTAAAATACCAACGGGTCCATTGAAAGGCCCATTTCGACCCGCTCGTCCGAAACCTCTACAAAAAGGACTGCAAAATAAGTTTTAATCAAATTTTAGGAGTTCATGTAATTTATTAGGAGCTTTTCAACACAATTATATTGCAAAACCTCAATTTTTGTACTTTTTACTCAATTTAATTCCAACGGGTCCATTGAAAGGCCCATTTAGACCTGCTCGTCCGAAACCTCTACAAAAAAGGACCGCAAAACAAGTTTTAATCAAATTTTAGGAGTTCAAATAATTGATTAAGAGCTTTTCAACACAATTATATTGCAAAACCTCAATTTTTGTACTTTTTACTCAATTTAATTCCAACGGGTCCATTGAAAGGCCCATTTAGACCTGCTCGTCCGAAACCTCTACAAAAAAGGACCGCAAAACAAGTTTTAATCAAATTTTAGGAGTTCAAATAATTGATTAGGAGCTTTTCAACACAATTATATTGCAAAAGCTAAATTTCTTTACTTTTTACTCAGTTAAAATTCCAACGGGTCCATTGTAAGGCCCATTTAGACCTGCTCGTCCGAAACGTATAAAAAAGGACTGCAAAAAAGGTTTTAATCAAATTTTATTAGTTTATAAAATTGATTAGGAGCTTTTCAACACAATTATATTGCAAAACCTCAATTTTATACTTTTTACTCAGTTAAAATTTCAACGGGTCCATTGAAAGGCCCATTTAGACCCGCTCGTCCGAAACCTCTACAAAAAGGACCGCAAAAATGTTTTATTCAAATATTAGGAGTTCAAATAATTGATTAGGAGCTTTTCAACACATTTATACTGCAAAACCTCAATTTTATACTTTTTACTCAGTTAAAATTCAAACGTGCCCATTGAAAGGCCCATTTAGACTTGCTCGTCCGAAACCTCTACAAAAAGGTTCGCAAAAATGTTTTATTCAAATATTAGGAGTTAAAATAATTTATTAGGAGCTTTTCAACACAATTATATTGCAAAACCTCAATTGCTGTACTTTTTACTCAGTTAGAATTCCAACGGGTCCATTGAAAGGCCCATTTAGACCTGCTCGTCCGAAACCTCTACAAAAAGGACCGCAAAAATGTTTTATTCAAATATTAGGAGTTCAAATAATTGATTAGGAGCTTTTCAACACAATTATATTGCAAAACCTCAATTTCTGTACTTTTTACTCAGTTAAAATTCCAACGGGTCCATTGAAAGGCCCATTTAGACCTGCTCGTCCGAAACCTCTACAAAAAGGTCCGCAAAATTGTTTTATTCAAATATTAGGAGTTTATGTAATTGATTAGGAGCTTTTCAACACAATTATATTGCGAAACCTCAATTTCTGTACTTTTTACTTAGTTAAAATACCAACGGGTCCATTGAAAGGCCCATTTCGACCCGCTCGTCCGAAACCTCTAAAAAAAGGACTGCAAAATAAGTTTTTATCAAATTTTAGGAGTTCATGTAATTGATTAGGAGCTTTTCAACACAATTATATTGCAAAACCTCAATTTTATACTTTTTACTCAGTTAAACTTTCAACGGGTCCATTGAAAGGCCCATTTAGACCCGCTCGTCCGAAACCTCTACAAAAAGGACCGCAAAAATGTTTTATTCAAATATTAGGAGTTCAAATAATTTATTAGGCGCTTTTCAACACATTTATACTGCAAAACCTCAATTTCTGTACTTTTTACTCAGTTAAAATTCTAACGGGTCCATTGAAAGGCCCATTTAGACCTGCTCGTCCGAAACCTCGACAAAAAGGACTGCAAAATAGTTTTAATCAAATTTTAGGAGTTCAAATAATTTATTAGGAGCTTTTCAACACAATTATATTGCAAAACCTCAATTTTATACTTTTTACTCAGTTAAAATTTCAACGGGTGCATTGAAAGGCCCATTTAGACCCGCTCGTCCGAAATCTCTACAAAAAGGACCGCAAAAATGATTTATTCAAATATTAGGAGTTCAAATAATTGATTAGGAGCTTTTCAACACATTTATACTGCATAACCTCAATTTTTGTACTTTTTACTCAGTTAAAATTCTAACGGGTCCATTGAAAGGCCCATTTAGACTTGTTCGTCCGAAACCTCGACAAAAAGGACCGCAAAATAGTTTTAATCAAATTTTAGGAGTTCAAATAATTTATTAGGAAATTTTCAAAACAATTATATTGAAAAACCTCAATTTTATACTTTTTACTCAGTTAAAATTCAAACGGGCCCATTGAAAGGCCCATTTAGACCTGCTCGTCCGAAACATCTACAAAAAGGTTCGCAAAAATGTTTTATTCAAATACTAGGAGTTAAAATAATTGATTAGGAGCTTTTCAACACAATTATATAGCAAAACCTCAATTACTGTACTTTTTACTTAGTTAAAATTCCAACGGGTCCATAGAAAGGCCCATTTAGACCTGCTCGTCCGAAACCTCTACAAAAAGGTCCGCAAAATTGTTTTATTCAAATATTAGGTGTTCAAATAATTAATTATGAGCTTTTGAATACAATTATATTGCGAAACCTCAATTTCTGTACTTTTTACTTAGTTAAAATACCAACGGGTCCATTGAAAGGCCCATTTCGACCCGCTCGTCCGAAACCTCTAAAAAAAGGACTGCAAAATAAGTTTTAATCAAATTTTAGGAGTTCATGTAATTGATTAGGAGCTTTTCAACACAATTATATTGCAAAACCTCAATTTTTGTACTTTTTACTCAATTTAATTCCAACGGGTCCATTGAAAGGCCCATGTAGACTTGCTCGTCCGAAACCTCTACAAAAAAGGACCGCAAAACAAGTTTTAATCAAATTTTAGGAGTTCAAATAATTGATTAGGAGCTTTTCAACACATTTATACTGCAAAACCTCAATTTCTGTACTTTTTACTCAGTTAAAATTCTAACGGGTCCATTGAAAGGCCCATTTAGACCTGCTCGTCCGAAACCTCGACAAAAAGGACTGCAAAATAGTTTTAATCAAATTTTATGAGTTCAAATAATTTATTAGGAACTTTTCAACACAATTATATTGAAAAACCTCAATTTTATACTTTTTACTCAGTTAAAATTCAAACGGGCCCATTGAAAGGCCCATTTAGACCTGCTCGTCCGAAACCTCTACAAAAAGGTTCGCAAAAATGTTTTATTCAAATATTAGGAGTTCAAATAATTGATTAGGAGCTTTTCAACACAATTATATTGCAAAACCTCAATTACTGTACTTTTTACTCAGTTAAAATTCCAACGGGTCCATTGAAAGGCCCATTTAGACCTGCTCGTCCGAAACCTCTACAAAAAGGACCACAAACATGTTTTATTCAAATATTAGGAGTTCAAATAATTTATTAGGAGCTTTTCAACACATTTATACTGCAAAACCTCAATTTCTGTACTTTTTACTCAGTTAAAATTCTAACGGGTCCATTGAAAGGCCCATTTAGACCTGCTCGTCCGATACATCGACAAAAAGGACTGCAAAATAGTTTCAATCAAATTTTAGGAGTTCAAATAATTTATTAGGAGATTTTCAACACAATTACATTGCAAAACCTCAATTTTATACTTTTTACTCAGTTAAAATTCAAACGGGCCATTGAAAGGCCCATTTAGACCTGCTCGTCCGAAACCTCTACAAAAAGGTTCGCAAAAATGTTTTATTCAAATATTAGGAGTTAAAATAATTGATTAGGAGCTTTTCAACACAATTATATAGCAAAACCTCAATTGCTGTACTTTTTACTTAGTTAAAATTCGAATGGGTCCATTGAAAGGCCCATTTAGACCTGCTCGTCTGAAACCTCTACAAAAAGGACCGCAAAAATGTTTTATTCAAATATTAGGAGTTCAAATAATTGATTAGGATCTTTTCAACACAATTATATTGTGAAACCTCAATTTCTGTACTTTTTACTCAGTTAAAATACCAACGGGTCCATTGAAAGGCTCATTTAGACCTGCTCGTCCGAAGCCTCGACAAAAAGGACTGCAAAATAGTTTTAATCAAATTTTATGAGTTCAAATAATTTATTAGGAACTTTTCAACATAATTAATTTGAAAAACCTCAATTTTATACTTTTTACTCAGTTAAAATTCAAACGGGCCCATTGAAAGGCCCATTTAGACCTGCTCGTCCGAAACCTCTACAAAAAGGTTCGCAAAAATGTTTTATTCAAATATTAGGAGTTAAAATAATTGATTAGGAGCTTTTCAACACAATTATATTGCAAAACCTCAATTACTGTACTTTTTACTCAGTTAAAATTCCAACGGGTCCATTGAAAGGCCCATTTAGACCTGCTCGTCCGAAACCTCTACAAAAGGACCGCAAAAATGTTTTATTCAAATATTAGGAGTTCAAATAATTGATTAGGAGCTTTTCTGTAACGCCCCGGTTTTGGGCTTGGAAGTTTTGGGTTTTGACCGGTTCGGTCAAAGTGCTGTTCGAATATAAAAGAGTGAAATTAGGAAAGCCTAGTTCGGGTTGCATTAAAAATATGGAAAAATGTCCTAAAATCCTCTTTTATTATATATAAGTGAACTGTGAAATCAATTTTACAAAATGAGGTTTGGAAGGGTGACATTTTGGCTAGTGACCAAAATGTAATTTTTGAAAACTGCGTGACCGTTTTAAAAAGGATTGAAACTTTGAATCTTTAAGGAGCTATTTACCCAATGGGAGTTTCTCCAGATTTTTTTAAGATATTATATGATTTATTAAAGGTTTTTAAATAAAACTAAAAAGGAGGGAAGATATTTTGTCATTTCCAACTAACTTTCCATATTTTCTATTTTTCCTTTTCTCTCATTTTCTCTCAAACCAAACATCTTTCTCCAGAGCTTTTTCCTCTGATTTTGCTACCTAAATACCTCTTTTCAATTCTCTTTCGATTCCTAATCATCTCCTCATCAAAACCTCACCATTTGCTTATTGGATTTTCAAGATTTTGGTTCCAAAAAGGGAGAAAACTCAAGTTTGGAGGTAAGAACGTCCTTCTCCTCTAAACTCTCAGTTCTTTACTGAAATTCCTAAGTTCTCAATCCTTAATTTGTGTTTTATAAAAGGTTTTATAGATGAATTCATGATCTTGGCTTTTAAATGCAAGATTTGCTTGATTTTGATGAACATTCGTATGATCTGTTTAAGTAGTGATTTGAGATGTATATTTGATGTTAAATTGATGAGTAATTGAGGTTTAATTAATGCAATCCTGGATAGGTTGAATTTCCTAAGTTTAGCTTGTGTTTTTGATGGTTTTTGGAGTGATCTTGTTGATCTGTTAGGATTGGAGGTATAAGGATGTGTTGAGATCCATTTTGGATGTTAATTGATGTTTAAGAGTGTTTAGCTTTGATGGATCATGGCTGGGTAATGTTGTGAAGTTGTTTGGATGCATTTTCGGTTGTGTTTGGTAGCCGAAAATGGAGTGTGGATGAGAGCAGCGGGTTTAGGTGCTTTCATTGAAGCTATTAATGCATGATGATGCATTAATCCTCTGCTTTGATGTGTTAAAAACAGGGGAAGCATCTTTGGATCCAAGTGGTGGTGATCCGGAAGCTTGATTGGTGTTTCGGCAAGAGGCGAAACGGAATCGGTGAGTGGATTTTGGTTTCCAGCTTTGAAACCATTGAATTGAAGGTTTGGGAGCTTAGTTTAAGTCTAAGCAACTTAGCTAACCTCAAGAGTAAGTTTTTGGAAAACTCTCTTGATGATGAGCTATGAGTTGGTTGTATGCAAAGTGGTTGTTTGCATGTTTTTAATCCTGTTTTGAAAGCATATTTAGCATGTTTATTTGCTGAGATTATAAGCCATGTGTTGAAGGATGCTCAAGGTAAGAGATCCTTGTTTTTGAACATTGTTTAAATGTGGTTTGATGCTTAAAGATGCATGATGTTATGGCTTGGTTTAAATGCTTTTAAACAGTGGATTAATGATGTTAATGATGCATATTGGCAAGTGATGTTTAAGGTCACAAAGGTGTTTAAAAGTCCTTGTGTGAGCCTTGTTTATTTGAGAGCAACATGGTGGTTAAAAGTCCATGGTTGGTTCTTGGTTAAGATCATCAAGGTGGTTAAAATTCCTTGGATGAGTCTTGTATATTTAAGGACAATATGGTGTTTAAAAGTCCATGATTGGTCCCTGGTTAAGGTTACAAAGGTGGTTAAAATTCCTTGTGTAAGCCTTGTTACTTAAGAACATCAAGGTGTTTAAAAGTCCTTGGATGATTCTTGTTGAGGACACAAAGGTGTTTAAAAGTCCTTGTGTGGTCCTTGCCATGGTGTTTAAAAGTCCATGGGCTATGGTGTTTAAAAGTCCATGGGGTTAAGGACACAATGGTGTTTAAAAGTCCATGTGTGGTCCTTGGAAACTATAAGATCACAATGGTGTTTAAAAGTCCATGTGTGGATCTTATGTGGAATGTATCACTTGTTGCCAATATGACATGATATGAACTTGAAGCATGAGTTGCTTGTTTTAAATGCTTATGAGCATGTGTAAATGTTGATTTGAAGTATGATTTATAAAGGTGTTTATAAATGCATTATTGTGTGGTTTTAATGAGCATTCCTCACTAAGCTATTGCTTACGCTCTCTCTCTTTTCTTAAACCAATAATGCAGAGCGTTAAAGTGCATTTGAGGGCAGCAAGGTGGTGAAGAATCCAAGTGGTGAACAAAGCTCATGTATGGTGAAGGTTTCTTAAACACTATTAGCTTTTGGTAATTTGGCAATGGAAACCTATGTGGTTGTTTTGGGAGATGTTTTGGACTCCCTAAGTTGGATTTATGCTGTTGATAATGCTGGAACTTGTAATTGGCCTTTTTGTGGTTTGTTTGGAGATTTGATGCTTGAATGGTTTGCTAAGTAGGAAGCATGCCTATAGAATTGGGGTTTTTCATAATTGATGCCATGTTGATGTTTGGTTAATGCAATTATGTTCCTTGTATGTTGTATGACCTGCTGGTGAAGTTTGGTGACGTTTAGAGCATGTTAGATAAGTCAATTGCATGAAAAACCAGCAAGTTTGCTGCAATCTGGGCAACCTGTTTCGGAACAGGTGCCACCGTATCGGAACGGGGGCCTGAAATGGCCTGGGCGTTCCGAAACGGGAGGCACTATTTCGGAACAGTTTGACCACTGTCAGGCCATGTTTCGGAACCCGTTGCGGAACGGTCCCGCGTTTCGAAACAGGTCTTCCCTGTTTCGGAACACTCGACCGTTGGGCACTGAAATTGATGGTTAAATGTTTTGCAATGTTTGCATTATGGTCCCGAAACTTGTTTATGCAATTGTATGAGTTCGAGATGTCCTTTTGAGCTGAAATTTGACAGAGAAGTATGAAAGATGATTAATTTCAAGTTGGTAACTTTAATTTCGGTTAAGTCCTTATACTTTTCATAATTTACATTTTGGTCCCTAAAGTTGTAATTTGTGCAATTGGGTCCCTGAATGTTCTCTGATGGTTGTGATGTTTGAATATCATGATCATGTGAATGTATCTAGGGATAATAAGCATCTAGACAAGATTAAAAAGAAACAAAAGGGTCGTTAACCAAGGTTGACTTTTGGGTTGACTTTGGTTTTCCCCATGTCATCTTCTTAATTCGGGTCAACCGTCTAGGCCGGGTTAAGGGGGTTACATTTTCAACACAATTATATTACGAAACCTCAATTTCTGTAATTTTTACTCAGTTAAAATACCAACGGGTCCATTGAAAGGCCCATTTCGACCCGCTCGTCCGAAACCTCTACAAAAAGGACTGCAAAACAAGTTTTAATCAAATTTTAGGAGTTCATGTAATTGATTAGGAGCTTTTCAACACAATTATATTGCAAAACCTCAATTTTATACTTTTTACTCAATTTAATTCCAACGGGTCTATTGAAAAGCCCATTTAGACCTGCTCGTCCGAAACCTCTACAAAAGAGGACCGCAAAACAAGTTTTAATCAAATTTTAGGAGTTCAAATAATTGGTTAGGAGCTTTTCAACACAATTATATTGCAAAAGCTAAATTTCTGTACTTTTTACTCAGTTAAAATTCCAACGAGTCCATTGTAAGGCCCATTTAGACCTGCTCGTCCGAAACGTATCAAAAAGGACTGCAAAAAAGGTGTTAATCAAATTTTAGGAGTTTATGTAATTTATTAGGAGCTTTTCAACACAATTATATTGCAAAACCTCAATTTTATACTTTTTACTCAGTTAAAATTTCAACGGGTCCATTGAAAGGCCCATTTAGACCCGCTCGTCCGAAACCTCTACAAAAAGGACCGCAAAAATGTTTTATTCAAATATTAGGAGTTCAAATAATTGATTAGGAGCTTTTTAACACATTTATACTGCAAAACCTCAATTTCTGTACTTTTTACTCAGTTAAAATTCTAACGGGTCCATTGAAAGGCCCATTTAGACATGCTCGTCCGAAACCTCGACAAAAAGGACTACAAAATAGTTTTAATCAAATTTTAGGAGTTCAAATAATTTATTAGGAGCTTTTCAACACAATTATATTGCAAAACCTCAATTTTATACTTTTTACTCAGTTAAAATTCAAACGGGCCCATTGAAAGGCCGATTTAGACCTGCTCGTCCGAAACCTCTACAAAAAGGTTCGCAAAAATGTTTTATTCAAATATTAGGAGTTAAAATAATTGATTAGGAGCTTTTCAACACAATTATATTGCAAAACTTCAATTGATGTACTTTTTACACAGTTAAAATTCCAACAGGTCCATTGAAAGGCCCATTTAGACATGCTCGCCCGAAACCTCTACAAAAATGACCGCAAAAATGTTTTATTCAAATATTAGGAGTTCAAATAATTGATTAGGAGCTTTTCAACACAATTATATTTCGAAACCTCAATTTCTGTACTTTTTACTCAGTTAAAATACCAACGGGTCCATTGAAAGGCCCTTTTCGACCCGCTCGTCCGAAACCTCTACAAAAAGGACTGCAAATTAAGTTTTAATCAAATTTTAGGAGTTCATGTAATTGATTAGGAGCTTTTCAACACAATTATATTGCAAAACCTCAATTTTTGTACTTTTTACTCAATTTAATTCCAACGGGTCCACTGAAAGGCCAATTTAGACCTGCTCGTCCGAAACCTCTACAAAAAAGGACCGCAAAACAAGTTTTAATCAAATTTTAGGAGTTCAAATAATTGATTAGGAGCTTTTCAACACAATTATATTGCAAAAGCTAAATTTCTGTACTTTTTACTCAGTTAAAATTCCAACGGGTCCATTGTAAGGCCCATTTAGACCTGCTCGTCCGAAACGTATCAAAAAGGAAAGGCAAAAAAGGTTTTAATCAAATTTTAGGAGTTTATGTAATTGATTAGGAGCTTTTCAACACAATTATATTGCAAAACCTCAATTTTATACTTTTTACTCAGTTAAAATTCAAACGGGCCCATTGAAAGGCCGATTTAGACCTGCTCGTCCGAAACCTCTACAAAAAGGTTCGCAAAAATGTTTTATTCAAATATTAGGAGTTAAAATAATTGATTAGGAGCTTTTCAACACAATTATATTGCAAAACTTCAATTGATGTACTTTTTACACAGTTAAAATTCCAACAGGTCCATTGAAAGGCCCATTTAGACATGCTCGCCCGAAACCTCTACAAAAATGACCGCAAAAATGTTTTATTCAAATATTAGGAGTTCAAATAATTGATTAGGAGCTTTTCAACACAATTATATTTCGAAACCTCAATTTCTGTACTTTTTACTCAGTTAAAATACCAACGGGTCCATTGAAAGGCCCTTTTCGACCCGCTCGTCCGAAACCTCTACAAAAAGGACTGCAAATTAAGTTTTAATCAAATTTTAGGAGTTCATGTAATTGATTAGGAGCTTTTCAACACAATTATATTGCAAAACCTCAATTTTTGTACTTTTTACTCAATATAATTCCAACGGGTCCACTGAAAGGCCAATTTAGACCTGCTCGTCCGAAACCTCTACAAAAAAGGACCGCAAAACAAGTTTTAATCAAATTTTAGGAGTTCAAATAATTGATTAGGAGCTTTTCAACACAATTATATTGAAAAAGCTAAATTTCTGTACTTTTTACTCAGTTAAAATTCCAACGGGTCCATTGTAAGGCCCATTTAGACCTGCTCGTACGAAACGTATCAAAAAGGAAAGGCAAAAAAGGTTTTAATCAAATTTTAGGAGTTTATGTAATTGATTAGGAGCTTTTCAACACAATTATATTGCAAAACCTCAATTTTATACTTTTTACTCAGTTAAAATTCAAACGGGCCCATTGAAAGGCCGATTTAGACCTGCTCGTCCGAAACCTCTACAAAAAGGTTCGCAAAAATGTTTTATTCAAATATTAGGAGTTAAAATAATTGATTAGGAGCTTTTCAACACAATTATATTGCAAAACTTCAATTGATGTACTTTTTACACAGTTAAAATTCCAACAGGTCCATTGAAAGGCCCATTTAGACATGCTCGCCCGAAACCTCTACAAAAATGACCGCAAAAATGTTTTATTCAAATATTAGGAGTTCAAATAATTGATTAGGAGCTTTTCAACACAATTATATTTCGAAACCTCAATTTCTGTACTTTTTACTCAGTTAAAATACCAACGGGTCCATTGAAAGGCCCTTTTCGACCCGCTCGTCCGAAACCTCTACAAAAAGGACTGCAAATTAAGTTTTAATCAAATTTTAGGAGTTCATGTAATTGATTAGGAGCTTTTCAACACAATTATATTGCAAAACCTCAATTTTTGTACTTTTTACTCAATTTAATTCCAACGGGTCCACTGAAAGGCCAATTTAGACCTGCTCGTCCGAAACCTCTACAAAAAAGGACCGCAAAACAAGTTTTAATCAAATTTTAGGAGTTCAAATAATTGATTAGGAGCTTTTCAACACAATTATATTGCAAAAGCTAAATTTCTGTACTTTTTACTCAGTTAAAATTCCAACGGGTCCATTGTAAGGCCCATTTAGACCTGCTCGTCCGAAACGTATCAAAAAGGAAAGGCAAAAAAGGTTTTAATCAAATTTTAGGAGTTTATGTAATTGATTAGGAGCTTTTCAACACAATTATATTGCAAAACCTCAATTTTATACTTTTTACTCAGTTAAAATTTCAACGGGTCCATTGAAAGGCCCATTTAGACCCGCTCGTCCGAAACCTCTACAAAAAGGACCGCAAAAATGATTTATTCAAATATTAGGAGTTCAAATAATTGATTATGAGCTTTTCAACACATTTATACTGCAAAACCTCAATTTCTGTACTTTTTACTCAGTTAAAATTCTAACGGGTCCATTGAAAGGCCCATTTAGACTTGCTCGTCCGAAACCTCGACAAAAAGGACTGCAAAATAGTTTTAATCAAATTTTAGGAGTTCAAATAATTTATTAGGAACTTTTCAACACAATTATATTGAAAAACCTCAATTTTATACTTTTTACTCAGTTAAAATTCAAACGGGCCCATTGAAAGGCCCATTTATACCTGCTCGTCCGAAACCTCTACAAAAAGGTTCGCAAAAATGTTTTATTCAAATATTAGGAGTTAAAATAATTGATTAGGAGCTTTTCAACACAATTATATTGCAAAACCTCAATTGCTGTAATTTTTACTCAGTTAAAATTCCAACGGGTCCATAGAAAGGCCCATTTAGACCTGCTCGTCCGAAACCTCTACAAAAAGTACCGCAAAATTGTTTTATTCAAATATTAGGTGTTCAAATAATTAATTATGAGCTTTTCAACACAATTATATTGCGAAACCTCAATTTCTGTACTTTTTACTCAGTTAAAATACCAACGGGTCCATTGAAAGGCCCATTTCGACCCGCTCGTCCGAAACCTCTACAAAAAGGACTGCAAAATAAGTTTTAATCAAATTTTAGGAATTCATGTAATTGATTAGGAAACTTTTCAACACAATTATATTGCAAAACCTCAATTTTTGTACTTTTTACTCAATTTAATTCCAACGGGTCCATTGAAAGGCCTATGTAGACCTGCTCGTCCGAAACCTCTACAAAAAAGGACTGCAAAACAAGTTTTAATCAAATTTTAGGAGTTCAAATAATTGATTAGGAGCTTTTCAACACATTTATACTGCAAAACCTCAATTTCTGTACTTTTTACTCAGTTAAAATTCTAACGGGTCCATTGAAAGGCCCATTTAGACCTGCTCGTCCGAAACCTCGACAAAAAGGACTGCAAAATAGTTTTATTCAAATTTTATGAGTTCAAATAATTTATTAGGAACTTTTCAACACAATTATATTGAAAAACCTCAATTTTATACTTTTTACTCAGTTAAAATTCAAACGGGCCCATTGAAAGGCCCATTTAAACCTGCTCGTCCGAAACCTCTACAAAAAGGTTCGCAAAAATGTCTTATTCAAATATTAGGAGTTAAAATAATTGATTAGGAGCTTTTCAACACAATTATATTGCAAAACCTCAATTACTGTACTTTTTACTCAGTTAAAATTCCAACGGGTCCATTGAAAGGCCCATTTAGACCTGCTCGTCCGAAACCTCTACAAAAAGGACCGCAAAAATGTTTTATTCAAATATTAGGAGTTCAAATAATTGATTAGGAGCTTTTCAATACATTTATACTGCAAAACCTCAATTTCTGTACTTTTTACTCAGTAAAATTCTAACGGATCCATTGAAAGGCCCATTTAGACCTGCTCGTCTGAAACCTCGACAAAAAGGACTGCAAAATAGTTTCAATCAAATTTTAGGAGTTCAAATAATTTATTAGGAGCTTTTCAACACAATTACATTGCAAAACCTCAATTTTATACTTTTTACTCAGTTAAAATTCAAACGGGCCCATTGAAAGGCCCATTTAGACCTGCTCGTCCGAAACCTCTACAAAAAGGTTCGCAAAAATGTTTTATTCAAATATTAGGAGTTAAAATAATTTAGTCCTTGTGTGATCCTTTCCATGGTGTTTAAAAGTCCATGGGGCCAAGGTGTTTAAAAGTCCTTGGGGCCAAGGTGTTTAAAAGTCCTTGGGGTGAAACTTGATGCGGACACAAAGGTGGTTAAAAGTCCTTGTGTGGTCCTCTTTCATGGTGTTTAAAAGTCCATGGCCAAGGTGTTTAAAAGTCCTTGGGGCCATGGTGTTTAAAAGTCCTTGGGGTGAAAGTTGATGAACTTGTTTTTAAAGAAATGGAACTTATCACTTGTGGCCAATATGACATGTTATGATATGAAGCATGAGATGCTTGTTCTAAGTATGCTTTTGAGCATGTGCAATTGATGATTTGAAGCATGATTTATAAATGTTTTATAAATGCATTATTGAATGGTTTTATGAGCATTCCTCACTAAGCTTTTGCTTACGCTCTCTTTCGTTTTCTTAATTCAATAATGCAGAACATTAAAGTACTTTGAGGGCAGCAAGAAGGGCAAGCATTCAAGTGAAAGTAAAGCTCAAAGTATGGAAGGTTTCTTAAGTACATTTTTTAGCTTTTGGTAATTTGGCAATGGGGGACCTATGTGTATGTTTTGGGAGATGTTTTGAACTCCCTAAGTATGTTGAATGTTGATGAGAATGTTGGTTTTTGTTGTTTGGCCTTTATATGCTTGAATTGGAAGTTTATGCTTGAATGGTTGCTTGTGTAGGAAGCATGCCTATAGATTTGGGGCTTTTCGTATATGATGTTGTTTTGATGAATTGTTGATGCAAGTATGTCTTATATATGCTGAATTACATGTTGGTAAAGTTTGGTAGCATTTGGAGCATGATTGGATGATTAATTGCATGTTTAAGTTTGCATTTTGGGGCAATCTGTGCAAGGTGTTTCGGAACAGTGCCACCCGTTTCGGAACAGGTGCCTTAAACAAGCCCAGGCGTCCGAAACGGGAGAGACCGTTCCGAAACGGTTTGGCTACTGCCAGCCCGTGTTGCGGTACGCATTGCGGAACGGCCCCGCATTTTGAAACGGGCTCTGCCTGTTTCGGAACGGGTGACTGTTGGGGACTGACATTGGCAGTTAAATGTTTTGAAATGTTTGCATTTTGGTCCTGAATCTTGTTTGTGCAATTGCATGAGTTTGGAATGTCCTTTTGAGCTGAAATTTCACAGTGAAGCATGAAACCTGACTAATTACAAGCTGGTAACTTTATTTTGGGTTAAGTCCTCATATTTATCAGAAATTACAATTTGGTCCCTAAAGTTGTAATTTGTTCAATTGGGTCCCTATTTGATCTCTGATGTTTATGATCTTTGAGTATGATGTTTGTATGATCATAATTAGGGTTAATGTGCATCTAGACAAGATAAAAAGAAAAAAAAAGGTCGTTAATCAAGGTTGACTTTCGGATTGACTTTGGTTTTCCCCGTGTGACTTCCTTAATTCGGGTCAACCGTCTAGGTCGGGTTAAGGGGGTTACATTTGGTGGTATCAGAACTGAGTTCTCGAGTAATTGGGAATGAATGTGTGCATGATTGAAGTATGTATGCCTTGTGTGCTTGTTGATTGAAAGCATGTTCAGTGGCTTGTGATTTGGATGCAATTGAGATGTATGCTGTGATGTAGCATGTTGTGGGTACCCATTGCCAAATCAAAGCTAATGAAATGATGTTGATTTTGAATGAAATTGAGCTTGAATACCTGGATTGCTTACCTTACTGGGCCTGACTTTGTTTTATTTGCATTGTGATTGCATGGTAAAAGTATGGCACCACATAGAGAGTTACGAGGTAATGTGTGAGCTACGGCTCCTAATGAGAACGAGAATGAGGAAAACACGGGTAGTGCGGTGTTACCTCCTCCTCCACCTGGTGGTGGTGGTGCTGAGGGAGGAAGAGCTGAAGCTGCAGCTGGTGCTGGAGCTGCTGGACCAGAGGTTGGTCAGGGGCAAGCTATGCCTGATATGTCTATGTTGGTACAAGCTATTGCGGGTGCTTTTCGAGCAGCAGTAGCTGGAGCTCAAGGAGTTGGGCATCAGGGAGATGCTGGAGTTAGACTACCTTTGGAGCGTCTGCGCAGTCTTGGTGGGACTGAGTTCAGGGGTATGTCTGCTGAGAGTTCGGAAGCTTGGCTAGAGAGTACCAAGCGAATCTTGGGTTAGATGAGCTGCACGGATGTGCAAAAGCTGGGTTGTGTTGTGTCCTTGCTGCAGGACGATGCGTATACGTGGTGGACGACTACCATATCTGGGATGGCTGAAGTTGATATCACTTGGACATTCTTTCAGAATGTGTTCAAGAGGAGATATTTTGGTGTGAGATATCTTGATGAGAAGAAGCGTGAATTCATGTCTCTTACCCAAGGGAGCATGAGTGTGGCTGAGTATGAGGTGCAGTTTGTGCGACTTAGTCAATATGCACCGGAGCTGATACCTGATGAGCGGGCAAGGTGCGAGAGGTTCCGCTATGGTCTTGTGACGGATGTTAAGATGTATGTGCTGGCCACCGAGTATGATGATTTTGATGTGTTGGTGGGCCGAGCCAAGGACATAGAGATGAACTTGGGTTTATCTGCGAAAGGTGCTGGAGCCAGTTCTGGTAAAAGATCAGCTGAGTTTAGTTCCGGTGGTGGACGGAACAAGAGGGGACGTGATCAGAAGTATCAGTCCTCAGCTAAGAGAGGTCGTGGTGCACCTGCTAGAGGAGGCAATGCTAGAGCTGACCCTAGTGCCTGTTGGATCTGTGGTTCACGTGGTCACATGAAGCGTGACTGTCCTCGTGCTGTGAGGGAGGTGCAAGCTCCTGTTGCGGCTGCTGGTAATGGTTGCTGGAATTGTGGATCCGCAGACCACTTGAGGCGAGATTGTCCGAGGTTGGCTGGTGATCAAGTGCGTGCTCCTGTTGTTGCTGCACCGCAGAGAGGTCGTGGGCGCGGCCGTGGTAATTTCCAGAGGCGTGAGGAAGGTGGTCGTGGAGTGGCCCATGTTGTGGCTATTCAGCCTGAAGGTGGAGGCCAAGCTAGGGTGTATGCTCAGCGTGAGGGAAGGAATGATGCAGATGTGATTGCAGGTACCTTTACTTTGCAATCCTTGTCATTGCTTTCTTTGATTGATTCTGGATCTACGCATTCATACATTTTGCGTGAGCATGCTGAATTGCTTGGTTTGCCTGTTGAGTCTTTGGATGTTGGTGTTCGTGTCACTAGTTCTTTTGGTGAAACTGTTGTGACTCGAAAGCTTTATAGAAGGTGTCCCTTGGTTGTTCAAGAACATGTTTTTCATGTTGATCTTATGGAGTTGCCCTTTTATGGTTTTGATGTAATCCTTGGTATGGATTGGCTTGCTGAGCATCGTGCTGTTGTGGATTGTGAAAATAAGCGAGTTTCGCTTAAGCTTGCGGATGATTATGAAGTTGTTTTGGTGGGTGAGAATGTGAAGTTTCTTGCCAATGTGGTGTCTACCTTGGAGGCGAGCAGGATGCTGAGGCAAGGTTGTGAAGCTTATCTAGCTTTTGTAATGAATCCTAGCTCTAAGGAGTTGAGGGTGCAAGATATCAGAGTTGTGAAGGAGTTTCCTGGTGTTTTTCCTGAGGAGTTGCCTGGTTTACCGCCTAATCGCGAGGTGGAGTTTGGAATTGAGCTGTATGAGAATACAACTCCTGTGTCCATTACTCCCTATAGAATGGCACCTAAGGAGCTGAAGGAGCTGAAGACGCAGTTGCAAGAGTTGCTTGATCGTGGTTTCATCCGGCCGAGTGTGTCACCATGGGGAGCACCGGTCTTGTTTGTGAAGAAGAAAGATGGCACTATGAGAATGTGCATTGATTACCGTCAGCTGAACAAGTTGACTATCAAGAATCGGTATCCTTTTCCGAGGATTGATGATCTCTTTGATCAATTTCGGGGAGCTGCTGTGTTCTCTAAGATTGACTTGAGGTCAGGGTATTACCAGTTGAAGGTGAAGGATGTGGATGTGCCTAAGACAGCTTTCAGGACAAGGTATGGGCATTATGAGTTCCTTGTGATGCCGTTTGGTTTGACAAATGCTCCTGCTGCTTTCATGGACATGATGAACCGTGTGTTTCATGAGTACCTGGACAAGTTCGTTGTGGTGTTCATTGATGATATCCTGGTGTACTCGCGTACTGAGGAGGAGCATGAAGAGCATTTGAGGATTGTTTTGCAAGCCTTGTTGGAGAATCAGCTTTATGCTAAGCTGAGTAAGTGTGAGTTCTGGCTTAAGGAGGTGGTGTTTCTTGGGCATGTGGTCTCAGCTGAGGGGATTCGTGTTGATCCTCAGAAGATCGAGGCGGTGATGAACTGGAAGGTCCCTAAGTCTGTTCATGAGGTCCGTAGTTTCCTTGGTTTGGCGGGATACTACCGAAGGTTTGTGGATGGTTTTTCCAGGATTGCTGCTCCTTTGACAAAGCTGTTGCAAAAGGATGTTAAGTATGAGTGGACGGAAGTGAGACAGCAGGCTTTTGAAAAGCTGAAGGCGGCTTTGATGCAAGCTCCTATCTTGGTTCAGCCTGAATCAGGGAAAGAGTTTGTGGTCTATAGTGATGCATCCTATGTTGGTTTGGGGTGTGTGCTGATGCAAGAGGGTAAGGTGGTTGCTTATGCGTCGCGGCAGTTGAAAGTGCATGAGCGCAATTACCCTACGCATGATATTGAGCTGGCTGCGGTGGTTTTTGCTCTGAAGATCTGGAGGCATTATCTGTATGGTGAGAAGTGTACTGTGTACACGAATCACAAGAGTTTGAAGTATCTGATGTCTCAGAAGGAGTTGAATCTTAGGCAGCGGCGTTGGTTGGAGTTGCTCAAGGATTATGATCTGACGATTGAGTATCATCCTGGAAAAGCTAATGTTGTTGCGGATGCCTTGAGTAGGAAGGTAGCTGTTGAGCTGAGGGCTATGTTTGCTAGCTTGAGCATATCGCGAGATGGTGGTCTTGTTGCTGAGTTGCAGGTGAAACCATCGTTGGTTCAGTTGATCAAGGATAAGCAGTTGCTCGATGATTCCTTGGTGTCTCATGTTCAGGATATCGCGGAGGGTAGACCTTCGGATTTCTGCTTTAATGATGATGGTGTGTTGTGTTTTGGGAGTCGGATAGTAGTGCCCAATGATGCTGAGTTGAGGCGTGCTATTCTGACTGAAGGTCATAGTAGTCCTTTTGCTATGCACCCTGGTAGTACCAAGATGTATCGTGATCTTCGTGATGAGTACTACTGGGTGGGATTGAAGAAGGATGTTGCAGAGTTTGTGAGCAAGTGTTTGGCGTGTCAGCGAGTTAAGGCTGAACATCAGGTTCCTTCAGGGTTATTGCAACCGTTGAAAATCCCTGAATGGAAGTGGGAGAGGGTTACCATGGATTTTGTATATGGTTTACCTTTGTCTCCATCGAAGAAGAATTCGGTTTGGGTGATTGTGGATCGCCTGACGAAGTGTGCGCATTTCTTGCATGTGCATACTACGTTTTCTTTGGATAAGCTGGCAGAGCTGTACATTGCTGAGATTGTGAGGCTGCATGGTGTGCCTAAGTCGATTGTGTCGGATAGGGATCCGAGGTTCACATCGCGTTTCTGGCAGTGTTTGCATCAAGCTCTGGGTACAAGGTTGAACTTCAGTACATCCTATCATCCTCAGTCGGATGGTCAGTCTGAGCGAGTTATCCAGATTTTGGAGGATATGTTGAGGTGCTGCGTGATTGAGTTCCAAGGTTCTTGGGAGAAGCATCTGCCTTTGGTTGAGTTCGCTTATAACAATAGTTATCAGGCGAGTATACAGATGGCACCTTATGAGGCTCTGTACGGGAGGAAGTGTAGGACCCCTCTCTGTTGGGCTGAAACTGGTCAAAAGTTGGTTTCGATGCTAGCTTTGTTGAAAGGATCCACGGAGAAGGTAAAGCTCATTTGTGAGCGGTTGAAGGCTGCCTCTGATCGGCAAAAGTCTTACGCGGATTTGAAGCGTAAGGAGATAGAGTATGCGGTGGGTGACCGTGTGTTCTTGAAGGTTTCGCCTTGGAAGAAGGTGATGAGGTTTGGCCGGAAGGGTAAGTTGAGCCCTAGGTACATTGGACCATATGAAGTGGTTGAGCGTGTGGGTCCTGTTGCGTATCGGTTGAGGTTACCTCAAGAGTTGGAGAAGATTCATAATGTGTTCCATGTTTCTATGCTCCGGAGGTATAGATCTGATCCTTCGCATGTGATGCCTGTGGAAGAAGTGGTTTTGAATCCGGATTTGACCTATGATGAGGAACCGGTGAAGGTTCTGGATTCGGATAGCAAGGTTCTTCGTGGCAAGACCATTGAGTTGGTGAAGGTGCTGTGGAAGCATCGAGGTGTTGAGGAAGCCACGTGGGAGCGGAAGGAAGACATGCTGAAGCAGTTTCCTTATCTCTTTCCTTCAGGTAAATTTCGAGGACGAAATTTCTTAAGGGGGGGAGAGTTGTAACGCCCCGGTTTTGGGCTTAGTAGTTTTGGGCGTTGACCGGTTTGGTCAAATTGTTGTTCGAATCTAAAGAGGCGAAATTAGGAAAGCCTAGTTCGGGTTGCATTAAAAATATGGAAAAATGTTCTAAAATCATCTTTTAATATAATTAAATGAACTGTGAAATCAATTTTGGAAAATGAGTTTTGGAAGGGTGACATTTTGGCTAGTGACCAAAATGTAATTTTTGAAAGTTTGGTGACTGTTTTCGAAAGGGTTGAAACTTTGAATCTTTAAGGAGCTATTATTCCAAAAGTAGTTTCTCCAGATTTTTCTAAGATATTTTAATGATATATTCTGATTTTAAAACATGTCAAAAGAGGAGGGAAAGCCATTTTGGCTATTTTGATAACTAACTTCCTATTTTCTTTTCTCTCATTTTCTCTCAACCCAAACACCTTCTTTCCAGAGAATTGTTTCTGATTTTCTCACCTAAATCTCTCCTTCCAACTCTCTTTTGATTCCTAATCAACATATCTACAAAACCTCATCATTTGCTACTTGATTCATCAAGGTTTTTGGTTCCAAAAAGAGGAGAAACTCAAGTTTGGAGGTAAGAACGTCCTTCTCCTCTAAACTATCAGTTCTTTACTGAAATTCCTAAGTTTTCAATCCTTAATTGATGTTTTATTAAAGGCTTTTGAGTTGTGAATTGGATCTTGGCTTATAATGCAAGATTTGGTGATTTTTGATGATTTTCGTTTGATCTGTTAAAACTGTGATTTGAGATGTGTTTTTGATGTTATTTGGGCTCTAAATTGATAAGGAATTGAGTTTTGATTAATGCAATCCCGGATAGGTTGAGTTTCCTAAGTTTAGCTTGTGATTCTTGTTTGTTTTTGAGGTGATCTTGTGGATCTGATGTTGCTGGAGGTATAAGGATGTTAATAGGTTCTTTTTAGATGTTAATTGATGTTAAAGGATGTTAGGTTTTGATGGTTTATGGCTGGGCTTTGTTGAGAAGTGGTTTGGATGCATTTTCGGTTGTGTTTGGTGGCCGAAAATGGAGTGTGGATGAGAGCAGCGAGTTTAGGTGCTTTCATTGAAGCAATTAATGCATGATGATGCATTAATCCTCTGCTTTGATGTGTTAAAACAGGGGAGGCATCTTTGGATCCAAGAGTTGTTGATCCGGAAGCTTGATTTGGTGCTTCGGCAAGAGGCGAAGTGGAATCGGTGAGTGAAAATTGGGTTTTCAGCTTTGAAACCAATGTCTTGGGAGCTTAGTTTAAGTCTAAACAACTTTGCTAAGCTCAAGTGTAAGTTTTCGGAAATACTCTCTAGTGGTGGCCATGATTTGATTGTTGTGCAATGTGGTTTATTGCATGTTTTAAACTCTGTTTTGAAAGCATGATTTAGCATGGTTAATGCTGTTTTTGTAAGCCATATGTTGAAGGAAGCTCAAGGTAAGAGTTCCTTGTTTTTGTACATTGATTAAATGTGGTTTGATGCTTTTAAATGCATGATGAATATGGCTTGGTTTAATACTTTAAAACAGTGGATAAATTGAGGATAATGATGTATATTGGCAAGTGATGTTTTGAAAAGGTTAAGGTCACTAAGGTGGTTAAAAGTCCTTGAGTGAGCCTTGTTACTTAAGAACATCAAGGTGTTTAAAAGTCCTTGGATGGTTCTTGCTATGGACACAAAGGTGGTTAAAAGTCCTTGTGTGATCCTTTCCATGGTGTTTAAAAGTCCATGGGGGCCAAGGTGTTTAAAAGTCCTTGGGGTGAAACTTGATGCGGACACAAAGGTGGTTAAAAGTCCTTGTGTGGTCCTCTTTCATGGTGTTTAAAAGTCCATGGCCAAGGTGTTTAAAAGTCCTTGGGGCCAAGGTGTTTAAAAGTCCTTGGGGTGAAAGTTGATGAACTTGTTTTTAAAGAAATGGAACTTATCACTTGTGGCCAATATGACATGTTATGATATGAAGCATGAGATGCTTGTTCTAAGTATGCTTTTGAGCATGTGCAATTGATGATTTGAAGCATGATTTATAAATGTTTTATAAATGCATTATTGAATGGTTTTATGAGCATTCCTCACTAAGCTTTGCTTACGCTCTCTTTCGTTTTCTTAATTCAATAATGCAGAACATTAAAGTACTTTGAGGGCAGCAAGAAGGGCAAGCATTCAAGTGAAAGTAAAGCTCAAAGTATGGAAGGTTTCTTAAGTACATTTTTTAGCTTTTGGTAATTTGGCAATGGGGGACCTATGTGTATGTTTTGGGAGATGTTTTGAACTCCCTAAGTATGTTGAATGTTGATGAGAATGTTGGTTTTTGTTGTTTCGCCTTTATATGCTTGAATTGGAAGTTTATGCTTGAATGGTTGCTTGTGTAGGAAGCATGCCTATAGATTTGGGGCTTTTCGTATATGATGTTGTTTTGATGAATTGTTGATGCAAGTATGTCTTATATATGCTGAATTACATGTTGGTAAAGTTTGGTAGCATTTGGAGCATGATTGGATGATTAATTGCATGTTTAAGTTTGCATTTTGGGGCAATCTGTGCAAGGTGTTTCGGAACAGTGCCACCCGTTTCGGAACATGTGCCTTAAACAAGCCCAGGCGTCCGAAACGGGAGAGATCGTTCCGAAACGGTTTGGCTACTGCCAGCCCGTGTTGCGGTACGCGTTGCGGAACGGCCCCGCGTTTCGAAACGGGCTCTGCCTGTTTCGGAACGGGTGACCGTTGGGGGCTGACATTGGCAGTTAAATGTTTTGAAATGTTTGCATTTTGGTCCTGAATCTTGTTTGTGCAATTGCATGAGTTTGGAATGTCCTTTTGAGCTGAAATTTCACAGTGAAGCATGTGCCTGACTAATTACAAGCTGGTAACTTTATTTTGGGTTAAGTCCTCATATTTATCAGAAATTACAATTTGGTCCCTAAAGTTGTAATTTGTTCAATTGGGTCCCTGTTTGATCTCTGATGTTTATGATCTTTGAGTATGATGTTTGTATGATCATAATAAGGGTTAATGAGCATCTAGACAAGATAAAAAGAAAAAAAGGGTCGTTAATCAAGGTTGACTTTCGGGTTGACTTTGGTTTTCCCCGTGTGACTTCCTTAATTCGGGTCAACCGTCTAGGTCGGGTTAAGGGGGTTACAGCAAAAATGTTTTATTCAAATATTAGGAGTTCAAATAATTGATTAGGAGCTTTTCAACACATTTATACTGCAAAACCTCAATTTCTGTACTTTTTACTCAGTTAAAATTCAAACGGGCCCATTGAAAGGCCGATTTAGACCTGCTCGTCCGAAACCTCTACAAAAAGGTTCGCAAAAATGTTTTATTCAAATATTAGGAGCTAAAATAATTGATTAGGAGCTTTTCAACACAATTATATTGCAAAACTTCAATTGATGTACTTTTTACTCAGTTAAAATTCCAACGGGTCCATTGAAAGGCCCATTTAGACCTGCTCGCCCGAAACCTCTACAAAAAGGACCGCAAAAATGTTTTATTCAAATATTAGGAGTTCAAATAATTGATTAGGAGCTTTTCAACACAATTATATTGCGAAACCTCAATTTCTGTAATTTTTACTCAGTTAAAATACCAACGGGTCCATTGAAAAGCCCTTTTCGACCCGCTCGTCCGAAACCTCTACAAAAAGGACTGCAAAATAAGTTTTAATCAAATTTTAGGAGTTCATGTAATTGATTAGGAGCTTTTCAACACAATTATATTGCAAAGCCTCTATTTTTTTACTTTTTACTCAATTTAATTCCAACGGGTCCATTGAAAGGCCCATTTAGACCTGCTCGTCCGAAACCTCTACAAAAATGGACCGCAAAACAAGTTTTAATTAAATTTTAGGAGTTCAAATAATTGATTAGGAGCTTTTCAACACAATTATATTGCAAAAGCTAAATTTCTGTACTTTTTACTCAGTTAAAATTCCAACGGGTCCATTGTAAGGCCCATTTAGACCTGCTCGTCCGAAACGTATCAAAAAGGACTGCAAAAAAGTTTTTAATCAAATTTTAGGAGTTTATGTAATTGATTAGGAGCTTTTCAACACAATTATATTGCAAAACCTCAATTTTATACTTTTTACTCGGTTAAAATTTCAACGGGTCCATTGAAAGGCCCATTCAGACCCGCTCGTCCGAAACCTCTACAAAAAGGACCGCAAAAATGTTTTATTCAAATATTAGGAGTTCAAATAATTTATTCGGAGATTTTCAACACATTTATACTGCAAAAACCTCAATTTCTGTACTTTTTACTTAGTTAAAATTCTAACGGGTCCATTGAAAGGCCCATTTACACCTGCTCGTCCGAAACCTCGACAAAAAGGACTGCAAAATAGTTTTAATCAAATTTTAGGAGTTCAAATAATTTATTAGGAACTTTTCAACACAATTATATTGAAAAACCTCAATTTTATACTTTTTACTCAGTTAAAATTCAAACGGGCCCATTGAAAGGCCCATTTATACCTGCTCGTCCGAAACCTCTACAAAAAGGTTCGCAAAAATGTTTATTCAAATATTAGGAGTTAAGATAATTGATTAGGAGCTTTTCAACACAAATATATTGCAAAACCTCAATTGCTGTACTTTTTACTCAGTTAAAATTCCAACGGGTCCATTGAAAGGCCCATTTAGACTTGCTCATCCGAAACCTCTACAAAAAGGACCGCAAAAATGTTTTATTCAAATATTAGGAGTTCAAATAATTGATTAGGAGCTTTTCAACACAATTATATTGCGAAACCTCAATTTCTGTACTTTTTACTCAGTTAAAATACCAACGGGTCCATTGAAAGGCTCATTTCTACCCGCTCGTCCGAAACCTCTACAAAAAGGACTGCAAAATAAGTTTTAATCAAATTTTAGGAGTTCATGTAACTGATTAGGATCTTTTCAACACAATTATATTGCAAAACCTCAATTTTTGTACTTTTTACTCAATTTAATTCCAACGGGTCCATTGAAAGGCCCATTTAGACCTGCTCGTCCGAAACCTCTACAAAAAAGGACCGCAAAACAAGTTTTAATTAAATTTTAGGAGTTCAAATAATTGATTAGGAGCTTTTCAACACAATTATATTGCAAAAGCTAAATTTCTGTACTTTTTACTCAGTTAAAATTCCAACGGGTCCATTGTAAGGCCCATTTAGACCTGCTCGTGCGAAACGTATCAAAAAGGACTGCAAAAAAGGTTTTAATTAAATTTTAGGAGTTTATGTAATTGATAAGGAGCTTTTCAACACAATTATATTGCAAAACCTCAATTTTATACTTTTTACTCAGTTAAAATTTCAACGGGTCCATTGAAAGGCCCATTTAGACCCGCTCGTCCGAAACCTCTACAAAAAGGACCGCAAAAATGTTTTATTCAAATATTAGGAGTTCAAATAATTGATTAGGAGCTTTTCAACACATTTATACTGGAAAATCTCAATTTCTGTACTTCTAACTCAGTTAAAATTCTAACGGGTCCATTGAAAGGCCCATTTAGACCTGCTCGTCCGAAACCTCTACAAAAAAGGACCGCAAAACAAGTTTTAATCAAAATTTAGGAGTTCAAATAATTGATTAGGAGCTTTTCAACACAATTATATTGCAAAAGCTAAATTTTTGTACTTTTTACTCAGTAAAAATTCCAACGGGTCCATTGTAAGGCCCATTTAGACCTGCTCGTCCGAAACGAATCTAAAAGGACTGCAAAAAAAGGTTTTAATCAAATTTTAGGAATTTATGTAATTGATTAGGAGCTATTCAACACAATTATATTGCAAAATCTCAATTTTATACTTTATACTCAGTTAAAATTATAAACGAATCCATTGAAAGGCCCATTTAGACCCACTCGTCCGAAACCTCTACAAAAAGGACCGCAAAAATGTTTTATTCAAATATTAGGAGTTCAAATAATTGATTAGGATCTTTTCAACACATTTATACTGCAAAACCTCAATTTCTGTACTTTTTACTCAGTTAAAATTCTAACGGGTCCATTGAAAGGCCCATTTAGACCTGCTCGTCCGAAACCTCGACAAAAAGGACTGCAAAATAGTTTTAATCAAATTTTAGGAGTTCAAATAATTTATTAGGAACTTTTCAACACAATTATATTGAAAAAGCTCAATTTTATACTTTTTACTCAGTTAAAATTCAAACGGGCCCATTGAAAGGCCCATTTAGACCTGCTCGTCCGAAACCTCTACAAAAAGGTTCGTAAAAATGTTTTACTCAAATATTAGGAGTTCAGATAATTGATTAGGAGCTTTTCAACACAATTATATTGCAAAACCTCAATTTCTGTACTTTTTACTCAGTTAAAATTCCAACGGGTCCATTGAAAGGCCCATTTAGACCTGCTCGTCCGAAACCTCTACAAAAGGGACCGCAAAAATGTTTTATTCAAATATAAGGTGTTCAAATAATTGATTAGGAGCTTTTCAAAACAATTATATTGTGAAACCTCAATTTCTGTACTTTTTACTCAGTTAAAATACCAACGGGTCCATTGAAAGGCCCATTTCGACCCGCTCGTCCGAAACCTCTACAAAAAGGACTGCAAAAATAAGTTTTAATCAAAATTTAGGAGTTCATGTAATTGATTAGGAGCTTTTCAACACAATTATATTGCAAAACCTCAATTTTTGTACTTTTTACTCAATTTAATTCCAACGGGTCCACCGAAAGGCCCATTTAGACCTGCTCGTCCGAAACCTCTACAAAAAAGGACCGTAAAACAAGTTTTAATCAAATTTTAGGAGTTCAAATAATTGATTAGGAGCTTTTCAACACAATTATATTGCAAAAGCTAAATTTCTGTACTTTTTACTCAGTTAAAATTCCAACGGGTCCATTGTAAGGCCCATTTAGACCTGCTCGTCCCAAATGTATCAAAAAGGACTGCAAAAAAGGTTTTAATCAAATTTTAGGAGTTTATGTAATTGATTAGGAGCTTTTCAACACAATTATATTGCAAAACCTCAATTTTATACTTTTTACTCAGTTAAAATTTCAACGGGTCCATTGAAAGGCCCATTTAGACCCGCTCGTCCGAAACCTCTACAAAAAGGACCGCAAAAATGATTTATTCAAATATTAGGAGTTCAAATAATTGATTAGGAGCTTTTCAACACATTTATACTGAAAACCTCAATTTCTGTACTTTTTACTCTGTTAAAATTCTAACGGGTCCATTGAAAGGCCCATTTAGACCTGCTCGTCCGAAACCTCGACAAAAAGGACTGCAAAATAGTTTTAATCAAATTTTAGGAGTTCAAATAATTTATTAGGAACTTTTCAACACAATTATATTGAAAAAGCTCAATTTTATACTTTTTACTCAGTTAAAATTCAAACGGGCCCATTGAAAGGCCCATTTAGACCTGCTCGTCCGAAACCTCTACAAAAAGGTTCGTAAAAATGTTTTACTCAAATATTAGGAGTTCAGATAATTGATTAGGAGCTTTTCAACACAATTATATTGCAAAACCTCAATTTCTGTACTTTTTACTCAGTTAAAATTCCAACGGGTCCATTGAAAGGCCCATTTAGACCTGCTCGTCCGAAACCTCTACAAAAGGGACCGCAAAAATGTTTTATTCAAATATAAGGTGTTCAAATAATTGATTAGGAGCTTTTCAAAACAATTATATTGTGAAACCTCAATTTCTGTACTTTTTACTCAGTTAAAATACCAACGGGTCCATTGAAAGGCCCATTTCGACCCGCTCGTCCGAAACCTCTACAAAAAGGACTGCAAAAATAAGTTTTAATCAAAATTTAGGAGTTCATGTAATTGATTAGGAGCTTTTCAACACAATTATATTGCAAAACCTCAATTTTTGTACTTTTTACTCAATTTAATTCCAACGGGTCCACCGAAAGGCCCATTTAGACCTGCTCGTCCGAAACCTCTACAAAAAAGGACCGTAAAACAAGTTTTAATCAAATTTTAGGAGTTCAAATAATTGATTAGGAGCTTTTCAACACAATTATATTGCAAAAGCTAAATTTCTGTACTTTTTACTCAGTTAAAATTCCAACGGGTCCATTGTAAGGCCCATTTAGACCTGCTCGTCCCAAATGTATCAAAAAGGACTGCAAAAAAGGTTTTAATCAAATTTTAGGAGTTTATGTAATTGATTAGGAGCTTTTCAACACAATTATATTGCAAAACCTCAATTTTATACTTTTTACTCAGTTAAAATTTCAACGGGTCCATTGAAAGGCCCATTTAGACCCGCTCGTCCGAAACCTCTACAAAAAGGACCGCAAAAATGATTTATTCAAATATTAGGAGTTCAAATAATTGATTAGGAGCTTTTCAACACATTTATACTGAAAACCTCAATTTCTGTACTTTTTACTCTGTTAAAATTCTAACGGGTCCATTGAAAGGCCCATTTAGACCTGCTCGTCCGAAACCTCGACAAAAAGGACTGCAAAATAGTTTTAATCAAATTTTAGGAGTTCAAATAATTTATTAGGAACTTTTCAACACAATTATATTGAAAAACTTCAATTTTATACTTTTTACTCAGTTAAAATTCAAACGGGTCCATTGAAAGGCCCATTTAGACATGCTCGTCCGAAACCTCTACAAAAAGGTTCGCAAAAATGATTTATTCAAATATTAGGAGTTAAAATAATTGATTAGGAGCTTTTCAACACAATTATATTGCAAAATCTCAATTGCTGTACTTTTTACTCAGTGAAAATTCCAACGGGTCTATAGAAAGGCCCATTTAGACCTGCTCGTCCGAAACCTCTACAAAGAGGACCGCAAAATTGTTTCATTCAAATATTAGGTGTTCAAATAATTAATTATGAGCTTTTCAACACAATTATATTGCGAAACCTCAATTTTTGTACTTTTTACTCAGTTAAAATACCAACGGGTCCATTGAAAGGCCCATTTCGACCCGCTCGTCCGAAACCTCTACAAAAAGGACTGCAAAATAAGTTTTAATCAAATTTTAGGAGTTCATGTAATTGATTAGGAGCTTTTCAACACAATTATATTGCAAAACCTCAATTTTTGTACTTTTTACTCAATTTAATTCCAACGGGTCCAATGAAAGGCCCATGTAGACCTGCTCGTCCGAAACCTCTACAAAAAAGGACCGCAAAACAAGTTTTAATCAAAATTTAGGAGTTCAAATAATTGATTAGGAGCTTTTCAACACATTTATACTGCAAAACCTCAATTTATGTACTTTTTACTTAGTTAAAATTCTAACGGGTCCATTGAAAGGCCCATTTAGACCTGCTTGTCCGAAACCTCGACAAAAAGGACTGCAAAATAGTTTTATTCAAATTTTATGAGTTCAAATAATTTATTAGGAACTTTTCAACACAATTATATTGAAAAACCTCAATTTTATACTTTTTACTCAGTTAAAATTCAAACGGGCCCATTGAAAGGCCCATTTAGACCTGCTCGTCTGAAACCTCTACAAAAAGGTTCGCAAAAATGTTTTATTCAAATATTAGGAGTTAAAATAATTGATTAGGAGCTTTTCAACACAATTATATTGCAAAACCTCAATTACTGTACTTTTTACTCAGTTAAAATTCCAACGGGTCCATTGAAAGGCCCATTTAGACCTGCTCGTCCGAAAACTCTACAAAAAGGACCGCAAAAATGTTTTATTCAAATATTAGGAGTTCAAATAATTGATTAGGAGCTTTTCAACACATTTATACTGCAAAACCTCAATTTCTGTACTTTTTACTCAGTTAAAATTCTAACGGGTCCATTGAAAGGCCCATTTAGACCTGCTCGTCCGAAACCTCGACAAAAAGGACTGCAAAATAGTTTTAATCAAATTTTAGGAGTTCAAATAATTTATTAGGAACTTTTCAACACAATTATATTGAAAAACTTCAATTTTATACTTTTTACTCAGTTAAAATTCAAACGGGTCCATTGAAAGGCCCATTTAGACATGCTCGTCCGAAACCTCTACAAAAAGGTTCGCAAAAATGATTTATTCAAATATTAGGAGTTAAAATAATTGATTAGGAGCTTTTCAACACAATTATATTGCAAAACCTCAATTGCTGTACTTTTTACTCAGTGAAAATTCCAACGGGTCTATAGAAAGGCCCATTTAGACCTGCTCGTCCGAAACCTCTACAAAGAGGACCGCAAAATTGTTTCATTCAAATATTAGGTGTTCAAATAATTAATTATGAGCTTTTCAACACAATTATATTGCGAAACCTCAATTTTTGTACTTTTTACTCAGTTAAAATACCAACGGGTCCATTGAAAGGCCCATTTCGACCTGCTCGTCCGAAACCTCTACAAAAAGGACTGCAAAATAAGTTTTAATCAAATTTTAGGAGTTCATGTAATTGATTAGGAGCTTTTCAACACAATTATATTGCAAAACCTCAATTTTTGTACTTTTTACTCAATTTAATTCCAACGGGTCCAATGAAAGGCCCATGTAGACCTGCTCGTCCGAAACCTCTACAAAAAAGGACCGCAAAACAAGTTTTAATCAAAATTTAGGAGTTCAAATAATTGATTAGGAGCTTTTCAACACATTTATACTGCAAAACCTCAATTTATGTACTTTTTACTTAGTTAAAATTCTAACGGGTCCATTGAAATGCCCATTTAGACCTGCTTGTCCGAAACCTCGACAAAAAGGACTGCAAAATAGTTTTATTCAAATTTCATGAGTTCAAATAATTTATTAGGAACTTTTCAACACAATTATATTGAAAAACCTCAATTTTATACTTTTTACTCAGTTAAAATTCAAACGGGCCCATTGAAAGGCCCATTTAGACCTGCTCGTCTGAAACCTCTACAAAAAGGTTCGCAAAAATGTTTTATTCAAATATTAGGAGTTAAAATAATTGATTAGGAGCTTTTCAACACAATTATATTGCAAAACCTCAATTACTGTACTTTTTACTCAGTTAAAATTCCAACGGGTCCATTGAAAGGCCCATTTAGACCTGGTCGTCCGAAAACTCTACAAAAAGGACCGCAAAAATGTTTTATTCAAATATTAGGAGTTCAAATAATTGATTAGGAGCTTTTCAACACATTTATACTGCAAAACCTCAATTTCTGTACTTTTTACTCAGTTAAAATTCTAACGGGTCCATTGAAAGGCCCATTTAGACCTGCTCGTCTGAAACCTCGACAAAAAGGACTGCAAAATAGTTTCCATCAAATTTTAGAGTTCAAATAATTTATTAGGAGCTTTTCAACACAATTACATTGCAAAACCTCAATTTTATACTTTTTACTCAGTTAAAATTCAAACGGGCCCATTGAAAGGCCCATTTAGACCTGCTCGTCTGAAACCTCTACAAAAAGGTTCGCAAAAATGTTTTATTCAAATATTAGGAGTTAAAATAATTGATTAGGAGCTTTTCATCACAATTATATAGCAAAACCTCAATTGCTGTACTTTTTACATAGTTAAAATTCCAACGGGTCCATTGAAAGGCCCATTTAGACCTGCTCGTCTGAAACCTCTACAAAAAGGACCGCAAAAATGCTTTATTCAAATATTAGGAGTTCAAATAATTGATTAGGAGCTTTTCAACACAATTATATTACGAAACCTCAATTTATGTAATTTTTACTCAGTTAAAATACCAACGGGTCCATTGAAAGGCCCATTTCGACCCGCTCGTCCGAAACCTCTACAAAAAGGACTGCAAAATAAGTTTTAATCAAATTTTAGGAGTTCATGTAATTGATTAGGAGCTTTTCAACACAATTATATTGCAAAACCTCAATTTTATACTTTTTACTCAATTTAATTCCAACGGGTCTATTGAAAAGCCCATTTAGACCTGCTCGTCCGAAACCTCTACAAAAGAGGACCGCAAAACAAGTTTTAATCAAATTTTAGGAGTTCAAATAATTGATTAGGAGCTTTTCAACACAATTATATTGCAAAAGCTAAATTTCTGTACTTTTTACTTAGTTAAAATTCCAACGGGTCCATTGTAAGGCCCATTTAGACCTGCTCGTCCGAAACGTATCAAAAATGACTGCAAAAAAGGTGTTAATCAAATTTTAGGAGTTTATGTAATTGATTAGGAGCTTTTCAACACAATTATATTGCAAAACCTCAATTTTATACTTTTTACTCAGTTAAAATTTCAACGGGTCCATTGAAAGGCCCATTTAGACCCGCTCGTCCGAAACCTCTACAAAAAGGACCGCAAAAATGTTTTATTCAAATATTAGGAGTTCAAATAATTGATTAGGAGCTTTTCAACACATTTATACTGCAAAACCTCAATTTCTGTACTTTTTACTCAGTTAAAATTCTAACGGGTCCATTGAAAGGCCCATTTAGACTTGCTCGTCCGAAACCTCGACAAAAAGGACTGCAAAATAGTTTTAATCAAATTTTAGGAGTTCAAATAATTTATTAGGAACTTTTCAACACAATTATATTGAAAAACCTCAATTTTATACTTTTTACTCAGTTAAAATTCAAACGGGCCCATTGAAAGGCCCATTTATACCTGCTCGTCCGAAACCTCTACAAAAAGGTTCGCAAAAATGTTTTATTCAAATATTAGGAGTTAAAATAATTGATTAGGAGCTTTTCAACACAATTATATTGCAAAACCTCAATTGCTGTAATTTTTACTCAGTTAAAATTCCAACGGGTCCATAGAAAGGCCCATTTAGACCTGCTCGTCCGAAACCTCTACAAAAAGTACCGCAAAATTGTTTTATTCAAATATTAGGTGTTCAAATAATTAATTATGAGCTTTTCAACACAATTATATTGCGAAACCTCAATTTCTGTACTTTTTACTCAGTTAAAATACCAACGGGTCCATTGAAAGGCCCATTTCGACCCGCTCGTCCGAAACCTCTACAAAAAGGACTGCAAAATAAGTTTTAATCAAATTTTAGGAATTCATGTAATTGATTAGGAAACTTTTCAACACAATTATATTGCAAAACCTCAATTTTTGTACTTTTTACTCAATTTAATTCCAACGGGTCCATTGAAAGGCCTATGTAGACCTGCTCGTCCGAAACCTCTACAAAAAAGGACTGCAAAACAAGTTTTAATCAAATTTTAGGAGTTCAAATAATTGATTAGGAGCTTTTCAACACATTTATACTGCAAAACCTCAATTTCTGTACTTTTTACTCAGTTAAAATTCTAACGGGTCCATTGAAAGGCCCATTTAGACCTGCTCGTCCGAAACCTCGACAAAAAGGACTGCAAAATAGTTTTATTCAAATTTTATGAGTTCAAATAATTTATTAGGAACTTTTCAACACAATTATATTGAAAAACCTCAATTTTATACTTTTTACTCAGTTAAAATTCAAACGGGCCCATTGAAAGGCCCATTTAAACCTGCTCGTCCGAAACCTCTACAAAAAGGTTCGCAAAAATGTCTTATTCAAATATTAGGAGTTAAAATAATTGATTAGGAGCTTTTCAACACAATTATATTGCAAAACCTCAATTACTGTACTTTTTACTCAGTTAAAATTCCAACGGGTCCATTGAAAGGCCCATTTAGACCTGCTCGTCCGAAACCTCTACAAAAAGGACCGCAAAAATGTTTTATTCAAATATTAGGAGTTCAAATAATTGATTAGGAGCTTTTCAATACATTTATACTGCAAAACCTCAATTTCTGTACTTTTTACTCAGTAAAATTCTAACGGATCCATTGAAAGGCCCATTTAGACCTGCTCGTCTGAAACCTCGACAAAAAGGACTGCAAAATAGTTTCAATCAAATTTTAGGAGTTCAAATAATTTATTAGGAGCTTTTCAACACAATTACATTGCAAAACCTCAATTTTATACTTTTTACTCAGTTAAAATTCAAACGGGCCCATTGAAAGGCCCATTTAGACCTGCTCGTCCGAAACCTCTACAAAAAGGTTCGCAAAAATGTTTTATTCAAATATTAGGAGTTAAAATAATTTAGTCCTTGTGTGATCCTTTCCATGGTGTTTAAAAGTCCATGGGGCCAAGGTGTTTAAAAGTCCTTGGGGCCAAGGTGTTTAAAAGTCCTTGGGGTGAAACTTGATGCGGACACAAAGGTGGTTAAAAGTCCTTGTGTGGTCCTCTTTCATGGTGTTTAAAAGTCCATGGCCAAGGTGTTTAAAAGTCCTTGGGGCCATGGTGTTTAAAAGTCCTTGGGGTGAAAGTTGATGAACTTGTTTTTAAAGAAATGGAACTTATCACTTGTGGCCAATATGACATGTTATGATATGAAGCATGAGATGCTTGTTCTAAGTATGCTTTTGAGCATGTGCAATTGATGATTTGAAGCATGATTTATAAATGTTTTATAAATGCATTATTGAATGGTTTTATGAGCATTCCTCACTAAGCTTTTGCTTACGCTCTCTTTCGTTTTCTTAATTCAATAATGCAGAACATTAAAGTACTTTGAGGGCAGCAAGAAGGGCAAGCATTCAAGTGAAAGTAAAGCTCAAAGTATGGAAGGTTTCTTAAGTACATTTTTTAGCTTTTGGTAATTTGGCAATGGGGGACCTATGTGTATGTTTTGGGAGATGTTTTGAACTCCCTAAGTATGTTGAATGTTGATGAGAATGTTGGTTTTTGTTGTTTGGCCTTTATATGCTTGAATTGGAAGTTTATGCTTGAATGGTTGCTTGTGTAGGAAGCATGCCTATAGATTTGGGGCTTTTCGTATATGATGTTGTTTTGATGAATTGTTGATGCAAGTATGTCTTATATATGCTGAATTACATGTTGGTAAAGTTTGGTAGCATTTGGAGCATGATTGGATGATTAATTGCATGTTTAAGTTTGCATTTTGGGGCAATCTGTGCAAGGTGTTTCGGAACAGTGCCACCCGTTTCGGAACAGGTGCCTTAAACAAGCCCAGGCGTCCGAAACGGGAGAGACCGTTCCGAAACGGTTTGGCTACTGCCAGCCCGTGTTGCGGTACGCATTGAAAGGCCCATTTAGACCTGCTCGTCTGAAACCTCTACAAAAAGGTTCGCAAAAATGTTTTATTCAAATATTAGGAGTTAAAATAATTGATTAGGAGCTTTTCATCACAATTATATAGCAAAACCTCAATTGCTGTACTTTTTACATAGTTAAAATTCCAACGGGTCCATTGAAAGGCCCATTTAGACCTGCTCGTCTGAAACCTCTACAAAAAGGACCGCAAAAATGCTTTATTCAAATATTAGGAGTTCAAATAATTGATTAGGAGCTTTTCAACACAATTATATTACGAAACCTCAATTTATGTAATTTTTACTCAGTTAAAATACCAACGGGTCCATTGAAAGGCCCATTTCGACCCGCTCGTCCGAAACCTCTACAAAAAGGACTGCAAAATAAGTTTTAATCAAATTTTAGGAGTTCATGTAATTGATTAGGAGCTTTTCAACACAATTATATTGCAAAACCTCAATTTTATACTTTTTACTCAATTTAATTCCAACGGGTCTATTGAAAAGCCCATTTAGACCTGCTCGTCCGAAACCTCTACAAAAGAGGACCGCAAAACAAGTTTTAATCAAATTTTAGGAGTTCAAATAATTGATTAGGAGCTTTTCAACACAATTATATTGCAAAAGCTAAATTTCTGTACTTTTTACTTAGTTAAAATTCCAACGGGTCCATTGTAAGGCCCATTTAGACCTGCTCGTCCGAAACGTATCAAAAATGACTGCAAAAAAGGTGTTAATCAAATTTTAGGAGTTTATGTAATTGATTAGGAGCTTTTCAACACAATTATATTGCAAAACCTCAATTTTATACTTTTTACTCAGTTAAAATTTCAACGGGTCCATTGAAAGGCCCATTTAGACCCGCTCGTCCGAAACCTCTACAAAAAGGACCGCAAAAATGTTTTATTCAAATATTAGGAGTTCAAATAATTGATTAGGAGCTTTTCAACACATTTATACTGCAAAACCTCAATTTCTGTACTTTTTACTCAGTTAAAATTCTAACGGGTCCATTGAAAGGCCCATTTAGACCTGCTCGTCCGAAACCTCGACAAAAAGGACTGTAAAATAGTTTTAATCAAATTTTAGGAGTTCACATAATTTATTAGGAACTTTTCAAGACAATTATATTGAAAAACCTCAATTTTATACTTTTTACGCAGTTAAAATTCAAACGGGCCCATTGAAAGGCCCATTTAGACCTGCTCATCCGAAACCTCGACAAAAAGGACTACAAAATATTTTTAATCAAATTTTAGGAGTTCAAATAATTTATTAGGAGCTTTTCAACACAATTATATTGCAAAACCTCAATTTTATACTTTTTACTCAGTTAAAATTCAAACGGGCCCATTGAAAGGCCGATTTAGACCTGCTCGTCCGAAACCTCTACAAAAAGGTTCGCAAAAATGTTTTATTCAAATATTAGGAGTTAAAATAAATGATTAGGAGCTTTTCAACACAATTATATTGCAAAACTTCAATTGATGTACTTTTTACTCAGTTAAAATTCCAACGGGTCCATTGAAAGGCCCATTTAGACCTGCTTCCCGAAACCTCTACAAAAAGGACCGCAAAAATGTTTTATTCAAATATTAGGAGTTCAAATAATTGATTAGGAGCTTTTCAACACAATTATATTGCGAAACCTCAATTTCTGTAATTTTTACTTAGTTAAAATACCAACGGGTCCATTGAAAGGCCCTTTTCGACCCGCTTGTCCGAAACCTCTAAAAAAAGGACTGCAAAATAAGTTTTAATCAAATTTTAGGAGTTCATGTAATTGATTAGGAGCTTTTCAACACAATTATATTGCAAAACCTCAATTTTTGTACTTTTTACTCAATTTAATTCCAACGGGTCCATTGAAAGGCCCATTTAGACCTACTCGACCGAAACCTCTACAAAAAAGGACCGCAAAACAAGTTTTAATTAAATTTTAGGAGTTCAAATAATTGATTAGTAGCTTTTCAACACAATTATATTGCAAAAGCTAAATTTCTGTACTTTTTACTCAGTTAAAATTCCAACGGGTCCATTGTAAGGCCCATTTAGACCTGCTCGTCCGAAACGTATCAAAAAGGACTGCAAAAAAGGTTTTAATCAAATTTTAGGAGTTTATGTAATTGATTAGAAGCTTTTCAACACAATTATATTGCAAAACCTCAATTTTATACTTTTTACTCAGTTAAAATTTCAACGGGTCCATTGAAAGGCCCATTTAGACCCGCTCGTCCGAAACCTCTACAAAAAGGACCGCAAAAATGTTTTATTCAAATATTAGGAGTTCAAATAATTTATTCGGAGCTTTTCAACACATTTATACTGCAAAAACCTCAATTTCTGTACTTCTTACTTAGTTAAAATTCTAACGGGTCCATTGAAAGGCCCATTTAGACCTGCTCGTCCGAAACATCGACAAAAAGGACTGCAAAATAGTTGAAATCAAATTTTAGGAGTTAAAATAATTTATTAGGATCTTTTCAACACAATTATATTGCAAAACCTCAATTTTATACTTTTTACTCAGTTAAAATTCAAACGGGCCCATTTAGACCTGCTCGTCCGAAAACTCTACAAAAAGGTTCGCAAAAATGTTTTATTCAAATATTAGGAGTTAAAATAATTGATTAGGAGCTTTTCAACACAAATATATTGCAAAACCTCAATTGCTGTACTTTTTACTCAGTTAAAATTCCAACGGGTCCATTGAAAGGCCCATTTAGACCTGCTCGTTCGAAACCCCTACAAAAAGGACCGCAAAAATGTTTTCTTTAAATATTAGGAGTTCAAATAATTGATTAGGAGCTTTTCAACACAATTATATTGTGAAACCTCAATTTATGTACTTTTTACTCAGTTAAAATACCAACGGGTCCATTGAAATGCCCATTTCGACCCGCTCGTCCGAAACCTCTACAAAAAGGACTGCAAAATAAGTTTTAATCAAATTTTAGGAGTTCATGTAATTGATTAGGAGCTTTTCAACACAATTATATTGCAAAACCTCAATTTTTGTACTTTTTACTCAATTTAATTCCAACGGGTCCATTGAAAGGCCCATTTAGACCTGCTCGTCCGAAACCTCTAAAAAAAGGACCGCAAAACAAGTTTTAATCAAATTTTAGGAGTTGAAATAATTGATTAGGAGCTTTTCAACACAATTATATTGCAAAAGCTAAATTTTTGTACTTTTTACTCAGTTAAAATTCCAACGGGTCCATTGTAAGGCCCATTTAGACCTGCTCGTCCGAAACGTATCAAAAAGGACTACAAAAAAGGTTTTAATCAAATTTTAGGAGTTTATGTAATTGATTAGGAGCTTTTCAACACAATTATATTGCAAAACCTCAATTTTATACTTTTTACTCAGTTAAAATTTCAACAGGTCCATTGAAAGGCTTATTTAGACCCCTCGTCCGAAACCTTTACAAAAAGGACTGCAAAAATGTTTTATTCACATATTAGGAGTTCAAATAATTGATTAGGAGCATTTCAACACATTTATACTGCAAAATCTCAATTTCTGTACTTTTTACTCAGTTAAAATTCTAAAGGGTCCATTGAAAGGCCCATTTAGACCTGCTCGTCCGAAACCTCGACAAAAAGGACTGCAAAATAGTTTTAATCAAATTTTAGGAGTTCAAATAATTTATTAGGAGCTTTTCAACACAATATATTGCAAAACCTCAATTTTATATTTTTTACTCAGTTAAAATTCAAACGGGCCCATTGAAAGGCCCATTTAGACATGCTCGTCCGAAACCTCTACAAAAAGGTTCGTAAAAATGTTGTATTCAAATATTAGGAGTTAAAATAATTGATTAGGAGCTTTTCAACACAATTATATTGCAAAACCTCAATTCCTGTACTTTTTACTCAGTTAAAATTCCAACGGGTCCATTGAAAGGCCCATTTAGACCTGCTCGTCCGAAACCTCTACAAAAAGGACCGCAAAAATGTTTTATTCAAATATTAGGAATTCAAATAATTGATTAGGAGCTTTTCAACACAATTATATTACGAAACCTCAATTTATGTACTTTTTACTCAGTTAAAATACCAACGGGTCCATTGAAAGGCCCATTTCGACCCGCTCGTCCGAAACCTCTACAAAAAGGACTGCAAAATAAGTTTTAATCAAATTTTAGGAGTTCATGTAATTGGTTAGGAGCTTTTCAACATAATTATATTGCAAAACCTCAATTTTTGTACTTTTTACTCAATTTAATTCCAACGGGTCCATTGAAAGGCCCATTTAGACCTGCTCGTCCGAAACCTCTACAAAAAGGACCGCAAAACAAGTTTTAATCAAATTTTAGGAGTTCAAATAATTGATTAGGAGCTTTTAAACACAATTATATTTCAAAAGCTAAATTTCTGTACTTTTTACTCAGTTAAAATTCCAACGGGTCCATTGTAAGGCCCATTTAGACCTGCTCGTCCGAAACGTATCAAAAAGGACTGCAAAAAAGGTTTTAATCAAATTTTAGGAGTTTAAGTAATTGATTAGGAGCTTTTCAACACAATTATATTGCAAAACCTCAATTTTATACTTTTTACTCAGTTAAAATTTCAACGGGTCCATTGAAAGGCCCATTTAGACCCGCTCGTCCGAAACCTCTACAAAAAGGACCGCAAAAATGTTTTATTCAAATATTAGGAGTTCAAATAATTTATTCGGAGCTTTTCAACACATTTATACTGCAAAAACCTCAATTTCTGTACTTTTTACTTAGTTAAAATTCTAACGGGTCCATTGAAAGGCCCATTTAGACCTGCTCGTCCGAAACCTCGACAAAAAGGGCTGCAAAATAGTTTAAATCAAATTTTAGGAGTTAAAATAATTTATTAGGATCTTTTCAACACAATTATATTGCAAAACCTCAATGTTGTGTTGTGTGGAGCTCCATTCGATCAACCAAAGTAGCTCACCAAGTGGTGGAGAGATGGATTTTTGGGTGGAAGGGTTGTGGAAGCTAGAATGTAAAAAGACACAATGATTTATAGTGGTTCGACCTTCTAACAAGCACCTACATCCACTACCTTAGCTCCCCACTAAGGATTTCACAATCAATCCACTAATTGATTCGTCCCCTTTTCTAGGATTAGGAGGAAACCCTTACAACCGATCAAGCTTCTACCCAAAGCCTTGATCAAAACCCTCTTTTACAAAGAGATAAATAAAGCAAACTTAAACCCTCTAATAGGTGTTTGTTTGCACAATGAAGCACTCACCCAAAACCTAAAACACTTGAGCAAATTTGACAATTTTGGCTCACTAGTGTTTGTCTATACAAGAATTGACAATTTAAGTGCTAAGACAATTTCTTGATCATTTGATGTTTGACAATATGAGCATTAGTCTTCTCTTGATGCTTGGAGGTCCCTTTTATACTCCCAATTGAGTTTATAGCCGTTTAGGACCGTTGGGGTTGAAATAGAGTCGTTGGAGCCTTTAATTCCCTCCATAAATGCAGTTCTGCAGCTCCCCATTTCAAAACGCTCGAAGCCGTTTCGAAACGCTCTCAATGTAGAAAGAGCCGTTGCAGTCTGTCAGGGTACCCGTTTCGGAACACCCCCTTGCCGTTTCGGAACGCGTATCGAAACGCCCTTAGCCCGTATCGAAACGACCTGCATTTAAAAGTTAGTTGGGAAAGAGCCGTTGGGGTTTATGACCGTTGTGGTCAGTGCCACGTGGGCGTATCGAAACGGCCTAGCCCGTTTCGAAACGCTGGGCAAAAATCATGTCCAATGAAGGCTCGTTTCGAAACACGTTTTGAAACGATTTTGCTACTGGAGCACCCTGTTTCGAAACGCCCTAAGGTGTTTCGGAACACCTAGACAATTTTGTTTAGATTGGCTTTGAAAATCATGAAAAACCCTTTTAAGAAATTCCCTAAACATAATTTCAAGTTGTTTGGACTTTGGAAAAGTTTTAAATACTTTTTAAATCAGTCCAAAACATTTTTCAATTATTATATCAAAACATTAGTTCTACAATCTCCCCCTTTTTGATATAATATAACCACTTGAAAAATTGTTTGGGATTCTCCCCCTTTAACTTTAAAAATGTGAATAAGAGATTATAAAAAATTTAATTCAATTAAAGCTCCCCCTTATTCATTTGAAAATTCAATTTTTCAAACCATTTCTCCCCTTTTTTGTTATATCAAAAAGATTTAAAACAATAAGTTCAAAAAAATAGCAATAGAGGTAAAAATTTGACAAAAGATGAGAATTTGGTTTAAAAATGGCTCCCCCTTACTCAAAGCATCATTGAAAAGTTAGTCCAACATATATGATCATCTAGTTGAATAAACTAAAGATAGGACAAATAAATGCTAAAAACAACTAGATTTTTTTACCAACACTTGAACTCAAGGTAGGATGTGAAGCCTTCCTTCTTCAAGTGTTCTTCCTTGTGTGTATGGAGCTCCCCCTCAAAGTTTGACTTGTTGTACATCTCCATCACACCTACAATAGACAATCAAGTAACTTTTGGTATCCAAATTTCTTTGGATCCATGAACATTAGTAGCACAAAATTTAGTCCCCTTAGGAATCCATTTTTCAATTTCATCCTTTTTAGTTGAAGTGGTTAGTCCTTTTGGGACCCAAACACTTCTAAAACATTTTCCTTTCACAAATCTAGGGGCACTAGATTGTCTAACATAAAAGTTTGATTTTCCAAAATTGTTTTTCTTTTCAAGCTCTTTGGAAATCAAATCTTTTTCTTCTTGAACTTTTTGAAGCAATTTTTGTAAATCAAAACATTTTAATTCAAACTCTTCAAGTTTTGCTTCAAGTTCAAGTTTGGTTTTAGAAAGCAAATCATTTTGAATTTTTAACTTTGAAATCAATTTATTGTTTTTCAAAATGTGGCTTTTAAAATCTAAAACCAAATCATCATAGGCATCTTGTAATTCATCAAAAGTGTAAGAACATGAAGTAGATGAATTAGAAGTTACCCTTGAATCTTCTTCGATGGCCATAAGGCAAAGGTTGGCTTGTTCATCGCCGGTGGAGTCTTCATCACTCCAAGTAGCCAAATATGCCTTCTTCTTATGGCTTGAAGTGCTTGCCCTCTCCTTTCTTTTAGGTTCTCGTTCAAGCTCTCTCAAGGCTTTCTTCATGAACGGGGCACACTTCTTGAAGAGATGAACTATCTCTTCATCTTCCTCCTCCTCTTCACTTGAGTAGACATGATGGCAAGTGGAGGATTTGAGAGCCATGGCACTAGCATTGATGCCAAGCCCTTTGATTTTCTTCTCTCCCATAGCTCTAATTTCTTCCCTTTTCTTCTCATCCTCTTTGTTTTTCTTCATGATTTGATGAGTAAGGAGAGACCCCATGAGTTCATCAAGCTTCAAAGTCTTCAAATTTTTGGCTTCGATGATGGCGGTCCTCTTTGAGTCCCAAGACTCGGGAAGTGAGTAGATGAGCTTTCGAACAAGCTTCTCCTCCGGGATGGCTTCTCTATAACCTTTAAGACCATTGGTGATGGTGGAGAACCTATCAAACATCTTCTCGATGTTCTCTTCCGAATCCATTTTGAAGTTCTCATACTCCAAGGTTAGGAGCCCAATCTTGGTCTCCTTGACTTTGTTTGTCCCCTCGTATGTGACTTCAAGCTTGTCCCAAACCTCCTTGGCACTATCACAAGAAGACATCTTCTCATAGATGGATGGACCAAATGCACAAAATAGAATGTGCAAGGCTTTGCAATTTAGCTCCATCTTCTTGCGATCGTCGGCACTCCACTCCGCTTTGCTCCTTTGAGGCACGAACGGGCCATCTTCAACTACATCCCATAGCTTGTAATCTCTTGATTTGATGAAGAACTTCATCTTTGTCTTCCAATGGGCATAGTGAGCTCCGTCAAAGAAAGGCGGTTTGTCGATTGATTGTGCCATTGAGCCGGTTGATGAAAAAGTGATCGAGCTTGCCGGATCTTCTCAATAGGATGTTAATCCTCACCGATTGAGCCAAGCTCTGATACCAATTGTTGTGTTGTGTGGAGCTCGATTCGATCAACCAAAGTAGCTCACCAAGTGGTGGAGAGATGGATTTTTGGGTGGAAGGGTTGTGGAAGCTAGAATGTAAAAAGACACAATGATTTATAGTGGTTCGGCCTTCTAACAAGCACCTACATCCACTACCTTAGCTCCCCACTAAGGATTTCACAATCAATCCACTAATTGATTCGTCCCCTTTTCTAGGATTAGGAGGAAACCCTTACAACCGATCAAGCTTCTACCCAAAGCCTTGATCAAAACCCTCTTTTACAAAGAGATAAATAAAGCAAACTTAAACCCTCTAATAGGTGTTTGTTTGCACAATGAAGCACTCACCCAAAACCTAAAACACTTGAGCAAATTTGACAATTTTGGCTCACTAGTGTTTGTCTATACAAGAATTGACAATTTAAGTGCTAAGACAATTTCTTGATCATTTGATGTTTGACAATATGAGCATTAGTCTTCTCTTGATGCTTGGAGGTCCCTTTTATACTCCCAATTGAGTTTATAGACGTTTAGGACCGTTGGGGTTGAAATAGAGTCGTTGGAGCCTTTAATTCCCTCCATAAATGCAGTTATGCAGCTCCCCGTTTCGAAACGCTCGAAGCCGTTTCGAAACGCTCTCAATGTAGAAAGAGCCGTTGCAGTCTGTCAGGGTACCCGTTTCGGAACGCGTATCGAAACGCCCTTAGCCCGTATCGAAACGATCTGCATTTAAAAGTTAGTTGGGAAAGAGCCGTTGGGGTTTATGACCGTTGTGGTCAGTGCCACGTGGGCGTATCGAAACGGCCTAGCCCGTTTCGAAACGCTGGGCAAAAATCATGTCCAATGAAGGCTCGTTTCGAAACACGTTTCGAAACGATTTTGCTACTGGAGCACCCTGTTTCGAAACGCCCTAAGGTGTTTCGAAACACCTGGACAGTTTTGTTTAGATTGGCTTTGAAAATCATGAAAAACCCTTTTAAGAAATTCCCTAAACATAATTTCAAGTTGTTTGGACTTTGGAAAAGTTTTAAAAACTTTTTAAATCAGTCCAAAACATTTTTCAATTATTATATCAAAACATTAGTTCTACACTCAATTTTATACTTTTTACTCAGTTAAAATTCAAACGGGCCCATTTAGACCGGCTCGTCCGAAACCTCTACAAAAAGGTTCGCAAAAATGTTTTATTCAAATATTAGGAGTTAAAATAATTGATTAGGAGCTTTTCAACACAAATATATTGCAAAACCTCAATTGTTGTACTTTTTACTCAGTTAAAATTCCAACGGGTCCATTGAAAGGCCCATTTAGACCTGCTCGTCCGAAACCACTACAAAAAGGACCGCAAAAATGTTTTATTCAAATATTAGGAGTTCAAATAATTGATTAGGAGCTTTTCAACACAATTATATTGCGAAACCTCAATTTATGTACTTTTTACTCAGTTAAAATACCAACGGGTCCATTGAAATGCCCATTTCGACCCGCTCGTCCGAAACCTCTACAAAAAGGACTGCAAAATAAGTTTTAATCAAATTTTAGGAGTTCATGTAATTGATTAGGAGCTTTTCAACACAATTCTATTGCAAAACCTCAATTTTTGTACTTTTTACTCAATTTAATTCCAACGGGTCAGTTGAAAGGCCCATTTAGACCTGCTCGTCCGAAACCTCTACAAAAAAGGACCGCAAAACAAGTTTTAATCAAATTTTAGGAGTTCAAATAATTGATTAGGAGCTTTTCAACACAATTATATTGCAAAAGCTAAATTTTTGTACTTTTTACTCAGTTAAAATTCCAACGGGTCCATTGTAAGGCCCATTTAGACCTGCTCGTCCGAAACGTATCAAAAAGGACTGCAAAAAAGTTTTTAATCAAATTTTAGGAGTTTATGTAATTGATTAGGAGCTTGTCAACACAATTATATTGCAAAACCTCAATTTTATACTTTTTACTCAGTTAAAATTTCAACAGGTCCATTGAAAGGCCCATTTAGACCCGCTCGTCCGAAACCTCTACAAAAAGGACCGCAAAAATGTTTTATTCAAATAATAGGAGTTCAAATAATTGATTAGGAGCTTTTCAACACATTTATACTGCAAAACCTCAATTTCTGTACTTTTTACTCAGTTAAAATTCTAAAGGGTCCATTAAATGGCCTATTTAGACCTGCTCGTCCGAAACCTCGACAAAAAGGACTGCAAAATAGTTTTAATCAAATTTTAGGAGTTCAAATAATTTATTAGGAGCTTTTCAACACAATATATTGCAAAACCTCTATTTTATATTTTTTACTTAGTTAAAATTTAAACGGGCCCATTGAAAGGCCCATTTAGACCTGCTCGTCCGAAACCTCTACAAAAAGGTTCGCAAAAATGTTTTATTCAAATATTAGGAGTTAAAATAATGGATTAGGAGCTTTTCAACACAATTATATTGCAAAACCTCAATTCCTGTACTTTTTACTCAGTTAAAATTCCAACGGGTCCATTGAAAGGCCCATTTAGACCTGCTCATCCGAAACCTCTACAAAAAGGACCGCAAAAATGTTTTATTCAAATATTAGGAGTTCAAATAATTGATTAGGAGCTTTTCAACACAATTATATTGCGAAACCTCAATTTATGTACTTTTTACTCAGTTAAAATACCAACGGGTCCATTGAAAGGCCCATTTCGACCCGCTCGTCCGAAACCTCTAAAAAAGGACTGCAAAATAAGTTTTAATCAAATTCTAGGAGTTCATGTAATTGATTAGGAGCTTTTCAACACAATTATATTGCAAAACCTCAATTTTTGTACTTTTTACTCAATTTAATTCCAACGGGTCCATTGAAAGTCTCATTTAGACCTGCTCGTCCGAAACCTCTACAAAAAAGGACGGCAAAACAAGTTTTAATCAAATTTTAGGAGTTCAAATAATTGATTAGGAGCTTTTCAACACAATTATATTGCAAAAGCTAAATTTCTGTACTTTTTACTCAGTTAAAATTCCAATGGGTATGTTGGGAAATGAAAATTCTCTCTGAACTCTCTCATTTCCTCCCTTTGCTTTTTCTCTCTCTTTCTCTCCTCCTCAACTTCAACCACCGTCCCCTCCGCCACGTTTTTGATCCTCCACCCCCACAGCCACCTCACATCCACCGCCCAACCTTCCTCTTTCTGCCAGCATGCCACCACAATTCTTGGTCTCTTGCTATCAAACGCCACCCTGTGCTCCCCTCACCGCTGCCGTGCAGCAATCAGTCTTACAACCATATGCAATGGTTGCATATCCAATGGTTGCAAGCCCAGATCAGAGTAGAGTTGGCAAAGGTAAGTACATCTCCTCTTGTTTTTTTAATTTTTTCTATTGTAATTTACTCTTGTAATATTTTAATTTTAATTGTCTGGATCAAGCTTTGGCTCGATCAATCCGGCCACATTCCTTTTGTCACTCGTACATTATGGAGGTGGTTCACGCATCTGCTCCTGGCAGCGATGCAACGATCCTGGCCCTCGAGGCCTTGTAACAATCTATCCCGTTCGTTAGAATGGATATTTTCCTGGCCCTCTGGGCCTTGTCACGGCTTATTCGCACGAATAATGCCAAACGGGCTATCGTATCGGTGGCAATTGCAGCCCTCAGGGCTGGCAATTGGGCATAGAAAGCACACTCCCAACGTTGGAGGCCTTCTACTGCATGCAAGGCAGGGATTATACGTCCCTGAACCGGTATACCTACAACAGCATGCATGGCATATACAGACGGGGTTCATGGTGGCTGTTGCACCAAGATGCCATCTAATTCAGTGGAAGAGGTGGCGTCAGTTGCTTCAGGTGGTCGGCATCCTCCGGCCACCGCCACTGCCATTGACGTCCAAATCCCGAATTCCAAGGAACATATTAACCAACGTCCAACCCCTATTTTTGCGGGATTTGTTTTTTTTAAATTCAAACCCGAACTATATTGGAGTCTCCTACTGGGACTCAACTACTACCCAACAGCAAGCCTCCTACAATATAGGATATATGCTGGGATCTATAATATTGGGGGGTGGATATTATCACATAAATTAAATTTTGAATCACCTACCTTTACTATATTCCATGTATCCTTATCGGATACACTCCCAAAAGGAAGGGTACGTATTCGAATCATAAGTACTTACACTAGATGGATTATCTTAATTCCAAATATTTCTCTCCATTCAAAATTTGAATTTTTATTTTTAAAATTCACTCAAAATTTGCTGGTGGATTACCTCACCTTATCGAATAACAAAGGATAATATTGGAGTAACATCTCACACTGTCTCTCTATTCTAGCCTTTTGCTTCATTCGATTTCCCAATTTTCGGTCTTCACAAACAATGGCCTCCTCGGATTCTTTCCTAGATCACTTCGACAACCTACAGTTTACTGCAGAGGAGCAGGCTGTGGTTTACGCTCCCAAAGCCACGAAGGCCATACCATTGGAGGATCAACGTTGCTCACTGTTAGGGAAGCTTTTTCCCACAACCAAGCCGGACGACACTACCCTGGTGAAGGTGTTCACGGCGGTTTGGAAGGAAGATAAACTTATCTCCACCACGATTCTTGGCTCGGGTTACTTTCTGTTCAAGTTTGAAACCGCTGCAAAGGTCAAGGACATTCTTAAGAGAGGGCCATGAACTTTCAAGCGTGACTGGCTCGCCCTCGCCCCCATTCAACCTCAACTGACATTGGAGGAATATAAATTTACGCACATGAGGATATGAGTCCGTATCCTACGAGTGCCCCTAGCAATGATGATAGGCGACACTGTGGCCAATGCATCTGGACGTGCCCTAGGCAGTGGCCTCGGTGCAGTGATAAGCACCGACACTCGCAAAGACGATGAAGGGAACCGGGTACAGTTCCTAAGGGTTGGTGTGCTCATCGATGTTAATCAACCCCTCCGGCGAGGTGTAGCATTAGCAGATGAAGAGAACCCGGAAAAGCCCAAAATGCTTCCGGTGAGATATGAGAAATTATCTAATTTCTGTCATGGTTGTGGGATGCTGTTTCATCTCCGCGAAACTTGTGCAGCCTTCAAAGATAAGCCAAGTGCTGGGCTGCCTTACAGTGATTGGCTTCGTGCACCTGCCCCTAAACTGAAGGTTAAAACAAACGTTAGAGGTCGGGTCCGTTACTTCGAACCAGGATCTTCTTCTATTGCGAAGGAACAATCCACAGGTTTTTTTTTTCGTTTTTTTCATGGTTGTGACGAAATATATATGTGGATAGTCGATTTATACTACTATTTATGCATGGTTATTACACCACACGTGCCTCATTTATAAGGCCATTTTCCTATATTTTTCAAGATTTCTACAGAATATATATATGGCTTAGAAGGAACGTTTCATGCTCCCTTTACTTCCACAGTGCACGTATAGGAATTATAAGCTTGTTTTCATGCTCCTTTTACTGGATGTGCTGTGCCTATTTATGGGATCTATTTATGGTTGCAAACCGGGTTCACAATGCATGGATAGGGTTTATATGTTTGCTTTCATGCTCTTTTTATCGGCTGTGCAACAATGCATGTATAGGGTTTACATGTTTGCTTTCAAGCTCTTTTTACCGGCTGTGCAATGTTTGTTTATGGGATGTAAGGTTACTATATATGGTTGCTTATCCCACTGCTACTTACTTACATAATGCGTCCTCCACTGTTTTCATTTCAGTGAACAACGGGAAGGGCAAGGTTACTAACACCCCCATGGCCACCCCGGACGTGGTGAAGGGAACGCCTACGATACAACCGGGAGGTGGCACGATGAATTTGGAAGAGGGTGATTTGCTGGGCGAGGAGCTTGCCACCTCTCCTGCTAATGCAGCATCGCCACTGCCGGCAGAAGGAACAACCGCTGATGTTGCTGTTGATGCAGCCGGTGCACAGATGGAGCCACTGGATGTTGCACCACTGGACATGATTCCAGCGGATGAAGAGTCCGTTGTTAACCGCTCGAAGGAGGCTGATGTGGATGACGGCCTCGCTGTGCAGCCTTACAAATCCGATACACCGCCGGACAAACGCTTCATTTTGATTGATGAGGATGCTATCCCAGTGCCAATCGTGGATGACACGGCCACAAGGGAAAGCTCGAACAAAGGTAAAGGTCCGAAGGACAAAGGAAAGGAACCGGTCAATCCGGAATTTGAAGTTTGGTTGGCTGCCACGACTGATAAAGAACCGGATGCTGCGGTCCTTAAGAAGTCTAAGCGCACGTCACCTATTATTACCGGAGGAATTGCCAAACGGCCGCGAACATCACCTCTGGTTGCCGATAAAGAAATGAAACAAGGCGACAAAAATCAAAGGAAAGCTAGGATGAGCAGCAAAAACTCTTCGGCGGTGGTTGACGGTCAACCCCGCCGAGAGAAATGAGGGCCATGTGTTGGAACTGTCGGGGACTTGGTATGCCCTCGGCAGTTCACGTACTTCGTTCTATTATTTTCCGTTTATGTCCAGATTTCATTTTCCTTTCAGAAACTCGTTTAAACTCTTCTAAGTTTGATTCTCTTAAACTTTATCTTGAAATGGAGGGTTTTTTTGCTGTGGATAGCAGCCCTTCTTGTGCAGGTTTATGCCTGCTTTTTAATAAAAACATTACATTAGATTTTCTCTCGTCATCGACGAGATACATTGATGTTATTGTGAATGATTTAAATTGTCGCTTTCGCTTTACTGGTATTTACGGGTACGCAGCCACGAACATGAAAAAAAAAACACTTGGGAACTCATTGAGTCCCTTAAAACAAAATCAAATCTTCCTTGGCTCATCGGCGGTGACTTAAATGACATCTTAGCTGACTCGGAAAAACAAGGGGGTAATCGTAGGCCTAGATCGCAAACCCTCAACTTTCGTGAATGTCTCACACGAAATAATTTGTTCGATTGTAAACCGAACAATGATTGGTTTACTTGGACCCGTACGGGGCCTAATGTTAACCCGGTATGTGAAAGACTTGACCGTTTTGTGGCTTGTTCCCAATGGTTGCACGATTTTCCCAACTTCGGTCATTTTCATTCATTCTCCCACGAATCGGACCATAGCGTTATCATTTTGGACACTGACAATGCCAACACAACGAACCATTACACCACACAGGCTATGGATCATTTTTGGTTTGAAGCCTGTTGGGCTAACGACCCGGCAGGCATCCAAGTGTGTAAACAAACTTGGGCTACCACGCATGGGTCCATTCTGGATAAACTGTCGGCATTGGGACATAATCTCCAAGAATGGCAACACGAACAACGTAAGTTGTCCACTCTCCGCATGCAAAAGCTGCAACGCTCTATTAATGCTCTTCTACGTCACCGCCATCTTTCTCGGAAATCTCTCTCTACGCTTCACAGCGCTAAAATGGAACTCCGAAAATTGACAGTGGCTAAAGAGGCGTACTGGGCTCAACGCTCTCGCATTTCCTGGTTAACCAACGGGGATAAGAATACCACCTACTTCCATGCAAAGGCCACAAAAAGGCGTCGGAAAAACGCAATCCGAGGACTATTGGACTCGAACGGAGTTTGGCAAACTTCCACTACTGATACGTTACAGATTGCGTCGTCCTATTTTCAAGAAATATTTTCATCATCTTGTCCGGTGTCTTCACCGGAATTGCTGCACAACATTCACCCTACAGTGACTACGGAAATGAATGCTACTCTTCTACGCCCCTTCACTGTAGATGAAATCCGCGCCGCTTTTTTGGATATCAATCCCAAAAAACGCCAGGGATTGATGGTTTCCCTAGTAGTTTCTACAGACAGTACTGGGATATGATTGGTCCTGATTTCCTATCTCTTTGCATGGATCTCCTACAAGGGAAAGCTGATATGGCGTCAGTTAACCGATCGGTCATTGTGCTTATACCCAAGATATCTGACCCCACCACTATGAAGCACTTTCAACCAATCAGTTTGTGTACTGTCATATACAAGACAATTTCAAAGGTTCTTGTTAATCGCCTTAAACTGTCACTATCTTCCTGTATCAGTGATTCTCAGGCTGCGTTCATCAGCGGTCGCAATATCACTGATAACATTCTAATTGCACATGAATTGGTACACTCCCTTCACTCTAGTGGCACAATGTCCTCCCAAGGGGTTGCTGTCAAGCTCGATATGGAAAAAGCCTTTGATAGGGTCGAATGGTCCTTTTTAAGGGATGTCATGCTCCGTATGGGGTTTGCTAGGGACTGGGTCAACCTTATCCTACGATGTGTCTCCTCGGTCTCCTTTTCGGTAAGAGTTAATGGCACGCTATCAGAGGAATTCTTCCCTACCAGAGGTATCCGTCAAGGAGATCCTCCGTCACCTTTCCTATTCCTCATTTGTTCCCAAGGGCTCTCAGCGGCTTTGGAAACGGAGCAAAAGGAAGGGCGCCTTTCGGGACTTAGCGCTAGCCGCCGTGGGCCCAGGGTTACCCATCTGCTCTTCGCAGATGATAGTATGGTGTTCCTATGCAATGAGCCAGCGGAGGTGGATAGATTACGATACGTCCTCTCCCAGTATGCCTCATCCTCCGGTCAAACGGTAAATTTTGATAAGTCCACCGCCTACTGCAGTCAAAGGTGTTCCTCTGACTTTCTCCATACTATGCGTTCAACTCTGGGTGTCCGCTTAGTAGATGATCTAGGCATATATTTGGGGGTCCCTCTTTTAATTAAAAGGAATAGGACCGCCTCCTTAGGCTTTGTGAGGGATAAAGTCCAATCCCGAATGAGCAAATGGGATAACAACTTCCTTTCATATAGTGGAAGAGAAATTCTCATTAAGTCGATTGCCCAAGCAATGCCACAATATGTGATGTCCTGCTACCTATTGCCCCAAAACATAATTGATGACATTACTATGTCCATACGGCGTTACTGGTGGTCAGGGCGAAGTAATAAGCGAGGCTGGCCGCTTTTATCGTGGGAGTCTCTCTGCACACCTAAGAATGTGGGAGGCCTAGGTTTCCGCGACCTGCACACCTTTAATATTGCCCTTTTGGGGAAGCAAATTTGGCATCTACTATCACACCCGGACTCCCTCTTGGCACGAGTCCTTCGCGCTAAATACTACCCTTCAGGTGACCTTCTGAATGCATCAGCGGACAAACGGGCTTCGTTTGCATGGAAAGGTAACCACTTACGCTCTTTGGACAATATATGGACAATGAAGAGCTCCCGTTGCGTTGTCGGGACTATATGTCCCGTGACTACGCGTCATGGGATGAGTCCAAACTCCGGAAGGACTTCGACAAGGATGATGTCGACGGTATCCTTCGGGTTTCGATTTATCAGAATAGGCCGGATAAACTTGTTTGGGGACAACATGACTCTAGATGCTATACCGTCAGGTCAGGATACTTTTTTCTCCATAAACCTGCGAGACCGGTGACGCGACCTACACGTCTCTGGAAAGTAATATCTAAATCTCCGACTCTACCAAAAATTCGCTCCTTCAGCTGGCGAGCGGGCCGTGATGCTTTACCCACTGGGGACAAGCTCCGAGCAATACATCATACGGATGGACATTGTCCTTTTTGCCCAGCAGTGCTGGAATCCGCTATGCATGCCCTTCGTGATTGCCCAAATGCTCAGGATGTTCTTCGCCTAGTGGGGCTTCCGTCGAGCGTCTATACCAGTCACACCGGCACAATGGCGGCATGGTTGTCGGAAGGAACTTACTGTTTGGACACTTCAGGATTTGCTCTGCTCCTCACGACAATTTGGAATATCTGGAACCGTCGTAATGACTGGGTTCACTCCCAAAGACTTCAGCCAACCTGGCTTACGGCCATGAATGCTACAGGTCTTCTCCAGGAATATGCCGCCGCTAACGCTCTCCCCGCCGTGTCAGAAGCCATACCAGCAGCAGCCCCCCCGCGATGGACGACGCCAAGCCCGGGATGTATAAAGATAAATGTCGACGGAGCCTTCCATCCAGGATCCGGTGCTGCAGCTATCGAAGTCATTGCTAGGGATGCACATGGCTCGATTGTTAAAGGATGTGCTGTCCATGAGGCAGGATGTCATGATGCCACCATGGTCGAGCTACATGCCATCGTTGCGGGTATAATGTTGACCCGAGATAGAGGATGGGGCGAGGTGCTCATTGAATCCGACTCGGCTACGGTGATCAACAAGCTCTCGCGCACCACTGACGACAACTCCCTGCTGGGACCGCAGATTGCAGATACGAAGGCCTTGCTTAGGTCTTTTCCTTTGATCTCCTTATCTTTTGTACCTAGATCGGCCAATTTTATGGCTCATAATTTAGCCGCTTGGACTTTACGTTGTACTTCTTCTGTGTATTTTGATTCAGTTGTTCCTGACTGTATTAACATTGATGTACTCGCTGACTCTCAGCCTTTTTCTTGTTATAATAATAACAACACTCAGGGCACTCTTTTCCCCTTAGGTTCATCTTGTGTTTCGGCACAAGGTGGTTATAGGGGTTTTTAATGAGGCCCTTTTTCTTCAAAAAAAAAAAATTCCAATGGGTCCATTGTAAGGCCCATTTAGACCTGCTCGTCCGAAACGTATCAAAAAGGACTGCAAAAAAGGTTTTAATCAAATTTTAGGAGTTTATGTAATTGATTAGGAGCTTTTCAACACAATTATATTGCAAAACCTCAATTTTATACTTTTTACTCAGTTAAAATTTCAACGGGTCCATTGAAAGGCCCATTTAGACCCGCTCGTCCGAAACCTCTACAAAAAGGACCGCAAAAATGTTTTATTCAAATATTAGGAGTTCAAATAATTGATTAGGAGCTTTTCAACACATTTATACTGCAAAACCTCAATTTCTGTACTTTTTACTCAGTTAAAATTCTAACGGGTCCATTGAAAGGCCCATTTAGACCTGCTCGTCCGAAACATCGACAAAAAGGACAACAAAATAGTTTTAATCAAATTTTGGGAGTTCAAATAATTTATTAGGAGCTTTTCAACACAATTATATTGCAAAACCTCAATTTTATACTTTTTACTCAGTTAAAATTCAAACGGGCCCATTGAAAGGCCCATTTAGACCTGCTCGTCCGAAACCTCTACAAAAAGGTTCGCAAAAATGTTTTATTCAAATATTAGGAGTTAAAATAATTGATTAGGAGCTTTTCAACACAATTATATTGCAAAACCTCAATTGCTGTACTTTTTACTCAGTTAAAATTCCAACGGGTCTATTGAAAGGCCCATTTAGACCTGCTCGTCCGAAACCTCTACAAAAAGGACCGCAAAAATGTTTTATTCAAATATTAGGAGTTCAAATAATTGATTAGGATCTTTTCAACACAATTATATTGCGAAACCTCAATTTATGTACTTTTTACTCAGTTAAAATACCAACGGGTCCATTGAAAGGCCCATTTCGACCCGCTCGTCCGAAACCTCTACAAAAAGGACTGCAAAATAAGTTTTAATCAAATTTTAGGAGTTCATGCAATTGATTAGGAACTTTTCAACACAATTATATTGCAAAACCTCAATTTTTGTACTTTTTACTCAATTTAATTCCAACGGGTCCATTGAATGGCCCATTTAGACCTGCTCGTCCGAAACCTCTACAAAAAAGGATCGCAAAACAAGTTTTAATCAAATTTTAGGATTTAAAATAATTGATTAGGAGCTTTTCAACACAATTATATTGCAAAAGCTAAATTTCTGTACTTTTTACTCAGTTAAAATTCCAACGGGTCCATTGTAAGGCCCATTTAGACCTGCTCGTCCGAAACGTATCAAAAAGGACTGCAAAACAGGTTTTAATAAAATTTTAGGAGTTTATGTAATTGATAAGGAGCTTTTCAACACAATTATATTGCAAAACCTCAATTTTATACTTTTTACTCAGTTAAAATTTCAACGGGTCCATTGAAAGGCCCATTTAGACCCGCTCGTCCGAAACCTCTACAAAAAGGACCGCAAAAATGTTTTATTCAAATATTAGGAGTTCAAATAATTGATTAGGAGCTTTTCAACACATTTATACTGCAAAACCTCAATTTCTGTACTTTTACTTAGATAAAATTCTAACGGGTCCATTGAAAGGCCCATTTAGACCTGCTCGTTCGAAACCTCGACAAAAAGGACTGCAAAATAGTTTTAATCAAATTTTAGGAGTTCAAATAATTTATTAGGAGCTTTTCAACACAATTATATTGCAAAACCTCAATTTTATACTTTTTACTCAGTTAAAATTCAAACGGGCCGATTGAAAGGCCCATTTAGACCTGCTCGTCCGAAACCTCTACAAAAAGGTTCACAAAAATGTTTTATTCAAATATTAGGAGTTAAAATAATTGATTAGGAGCTTTTCAACACAATTATATTGCAAAACCTCAATTGCTGTACTTTTTACTCAGTTAAAATTTGTAACGCCACGGTTTTGGGCTTGGAAGTCTTGGGCGTTGACCGGTTGGTCAAAGTGCTGTTCGAATCGTAAGAGGTTAAATTAGGAAAACCTAGTTCGGGTTGCATAAAAATTATGGAAAAATGTTCTAAAATCATCTTTTATTATAATTAAGTGAACTGTGAAATCAATTTTGGAAAATGAGTTTCGGAAATGTGACATTTTGGCTAGTGACCAAAATGTAATTTTTGAAAGTTTGGTGGCTATTTTATAAAGGGTTGAAACTTTGAATCTTTAAGGAGCTATTTACCCAAAGGGAGTTTCTCCAGATTTTTCTAAGATATTTTAACACATAATTCTGATTTTAAAAGAATCAAAAGGAGGGAAAATCCATTTTTAGCTATTTTCTCATTTAACTACCTATTTTCTTTCTATCTTTTTCTCTCAACCCAAACACTCAATTTCCAGAGATCTTATTCTGATTTTCTCACCTAAAAACCTTCTTTCAACTCTCAATTGATTGCAAATCATTGTGTCTTCAAATCCTCTTCAATTGCTTCAAGTTTCATCAAGCTTTTCTATTCCAAAAAGAGGAGAAACTCAAGTTTAGAGGTAAGAACGTCCTTCTCCTCTGAGCTTCAAGTTCTTTAATGAAATTCCTAAAGTTTTCAATCCTAATTTGATAATTGATTAAAGGTTTTGAGGTTGATTTATGGATCTTGGCTAATTATGCAAGATTTTGATGATTTCACTTGATTTGCGTTTGATCTGTTAAATCTGTGTTTTGAGAAGTGTTTTTGATGTTAAATGATCATTAAATTGATGTGGAAATGAGTCTTGATCAATGCAATCCCAGATAGGTTGAATTTCCTAAGTTTGGCTTGAGTTTTTGGTTGTTTTTGAAGTGTATTTGGTGATCTGTTATACCTGGAGGTATAAGGACGTGGTTGTGATCATTTTGCATGTTATTTGATGTATAAAAATGGTTAGAAGTGATGGATCTTGGCTGGGTTAAGTTTTGGAAGTGTTTGGAGGTGATTTCGGTTGTGTTTGATAGCCAAATTGCTAGATTTGTGATGAGCAGCGAGTTGTGTTGTTGTTGCTGGTGTTTTAATGCATATGGATGCATTAATGTTCTGTTTTTGTGTGCTTGAAACAGGGGAGGTTGATCCTTGAGCTTTGGAAGTGTTTTCGGAAGGTTTCGGAAGCTTGGAAAGCTTGTTGGCTAGGCTTGTTTGGTGATCGGTGAGTGAAGTTGGGATTTCAGCTTTTGAAATAAGGTTTGAAGGTTTTTGGGAGCTTAGTTTAAGTCTAAACAACTTTGCTAAGCTCAAGAGTAAGTGAAGGGGGTTTTGCTCTTGAATTGTGTATGATATGGTTTTAAAATCGATTGTGGTTGATGATTGATATGCATGTGTTATTGCATGGTTAAATTCTGTTTTGTAAGCATGTTTTAGCATGGTTTAATGCTGGTTTTGAAAGTCAATTGAAAAGGATGCTCAAGGTAAGAGATCCTTGGTTTAATGTATTGAAAATGTGGTTTTGATGCATAGTGTTGCATGTTGTTCATTGGCTTTATATGATGCTTAAAAACAGTGAGTTGATGGTGATTAATGATGATAATTGTACCTTTTGCATATTGTTTATGCATGTGAATCATTGAGCTAATGATGTGATGGTTTTGCATTATGTGTATGCATGTGAATCATTGAGCTAATGATGTGATGGCCTTGCATTATGTTTATGCATGTGGAACATTGGATATTGTGGTAAGATGGTTATGTTGGCAAGAGATGTGAATGGTTCTTGGTTCGTTGATCGGGTATAATTAGCCGGCTATAGGATTGGGTGCACCGTGAATAAAGTCGCCTTGATGGCGGAGTGGTCAAGTGTGGACCGGGTAAACTCCCCTCAAGTATTCCTAACGAGATGAGGTCAGTGGAGGGTGTGCCCACGGGAGGACCTCGGTTGCTTAAGGTCGTAGTGGAGGTTGTTGCCCACGGTAGACCTTGGTTAAGTAAAGGTTATAAGGTGGTTAAAAGTCCTTATGTGAGAACCTTGTACTTGTTAAGATCACAATGGCAATGGTTAAGACCATGTGTGGATCTTGTGTGTGATGTCCCGGATCTCGTTAGATGATGTCTACAACTACCAATCGGTTATGCAAAGGTTGTATGGTGGTTGAAAGTCCATACGGGAAGACCTTGTGCATGTCAAGGGTGTATGGCGATTGGAAGTCCATACATGGTAACCTTGAGGAAAAGCTAAGGTTGTATGGTGTTTAAAAGTCCATACATGGGAACCTTAGGTTGTTAAGGTCAAATGGAGGTTGTTGCCCATTTGGAAGACCTTGGATTGGGTAGGGTGTAGGAAGCGTTGGGACACGCTTGTAATCCGCGTATCCGATCGGGTTGTAAAGTTGGAAAGTGATTATGGTTGATCTCTTGGAAGCCAATATAATGTTCTTGATCATGTGAAGCATGGGATTGCTTGAAATGATGCATAGTTGCATGTGAAGCATGGGATTGCTTGAAATGATGCATAGTTGCATGTGAAGCATGAGATTGCTTGAAATGATGCATGGTTGCATGTGAAGCATGAGATGCTTGAATGGATGCATGTTTGCATGAGAAGCATGAGATGCTTGGTAAGATGCATTGTTGCATGAGATGTGTATGATGCTAGTGAAAGCATGTTACTTGTATGTTGAACAAGTGTTGGTTATCATTTGATAAATGATGCATGAGAGCATGGATTACCTATGTTGCATTGGAGTCATGTATGACTTGTTGTTAAAGGCATGTGAATATGATGTTATGGTTTTATGATGCCTTGATTAAATGCACGAAATGGTTTAATTGAATTATGGTTTTAAATGGTTTCTTGCTTGATGTGGTTTCCAAGTTAAAGAAAGGTATGTTGTGGGAAGGATGTGTTTTCCATGGTTTTATTTTAAGCTTTGCATATGGTGTTTATGCATGATTTGAGCTTGATGTTGAAAAGAGTTTTCAAACATGGTTTTGGAAAGCAAATCGGGTTGGTTTTAAAGTGTTTTAAAGACCCGCTGCATTGATGGTGTTTTGGTTTTGAGCATTCCTCACTAAGCATTATGTGCTTACGCTCCTTTTTGTCCATCAATGCAGATTCTTGAAGTTTGGGCAGCAAGGAGCAAGGGATTCAAGGTGGACTCCAATGGAGATGTATGTCTCGGTGAATAGCTATAGTTAATAAGGGCAATGGGGTAGAATCTCTCGGATTGTTGTTATGGTGATCGTATGTGTTGATCATGAATGTTTAAATACTGTTGTTAATGATGTTGAATCATGAATTGGTTTAATTGAGGTTGCTTTGAAAGGTTTATGCTTAAGTGGTTGCTTGTGTAGGAAGCATGCCTATAGATTTGGGGCTTTCCTTATATGTTGAGTATATGTTGAATTGTTGATGCAAGTATGTCTCTTTTATGCTGAATTGCATGTTGGTAAAGTTTGGTGGCTTTTGGAGCATGTTTGAATGACCAATTGTGTGTTTGAATGAGCAAAATGCAACATTCTGGGCTAGGCGTTTCGGAACAGGCAACACCGTTTCGGAACGGGTGCCCTGCATGAACCCAGGCGTCCGAAACGGGTGCCACCGTTCCGAAACGGAAAGCATTCTGCCAGACCCCCGTTGCGGAACGCGTTGCGGAACGGCCCGTGTTTCGGAACGGCCTTGGCCTGTTTCGGAACGGGTGACCGTTGGGGGCTGACATGGGCGGTTAAATGTTTCAAAATATTTGCATTTTGGTCCTGAATCTTGTTTGTGCAATTGTATGAGTTCGGGATGTCCGTTTGAGCTGAAATTTGGCAGAGAAGCATGAAACATGATTAATTTCAAGTTGGTAACTTAAAATCTGGTTAAGTCCTTAAAGTTTTCAGAAATTACAATTTGGTCCCTAAAGATGTAATTTGTTCAATTGGGTCCCTGTTTGATCTCTGATGTTTGTGATCTTTGAGCATGGTGTTTGTGTGATCACATCTAAGGTTAATGTGCATCTAGATAAGATTAAAAAGAAAAAAAAAAGGGTTGTTAATCAAGGTTGACTTTCGGGTTGACTTTGGTTTTCCCCGTGTAATCTTCGTAGTTCGGGTCAACCGTCCAGGCCGGGCTACGGGGGTTACATTTGGTGGTATCAGAGCTGAGTTGCGAAGGTTGGGGAAAACGGTAAGTTGTTGTGGTAAGTGTGTTGATGTTTATCATATTGTATGGTTGAAAGCTGGTTGAAGCATGTGTTTCTGAGTATGCTGTTGATGTTTTGAGCATGTTGCTGATGTATGCAAGCATGATTTGTGGTTATGAATCTTGGTTGAGATCATGTGGATATGTGTTGATGTTATGAGCTGATGCTATGCATGATGAATGTGTTTTGAGCATGTTATGTTGCTAATGTGCTGGTGCTGTTGGATGTTGTTTGGTGGAAGCATGATCAAGGTATGTTGTTGATATGCTTGATGTTGTGATATTCATGTTGTGTTGACTGTTATGTCATGTAAGCGGGAGGATTCGGGATACCCATTGCCTTATTAATATAGCTATTGTGTTATTTTGGAGTTGGAGTTTGAATCCTTGCTTAATGCTGGTCTAACTGGTTTGTTTGTTTGTTGTGATTGTATGTTTGTTGTTGTTAGTGGTATGGCAAAGATGATGAAAGAGTGGAGGATGAGTGAGATGGTTGCTGCCTTGGGGCAGGTTGTTAAGTCAAAGAATTCACCCTTTTGTAAAGGTGTTTTGTCTCAGTCTTCTGTGACTGAAGTTGAGATGGTAAGGCAAGGGAAGAAAGCTGGTTCCGGGATGGAAAGTTCTTTATCTGTTGTTCAGGAGGTGTTGGAAACATCTCAGGCTACGGTTGAGGTGGAATCAGTGGATGTGCTGGCTAGATGTGTGGGTTTGCCGAAGCAGCATTTGTTTGATTTGGGTGCTGAGGAGTACCATGGTTCTTCCCCGGAGATGTTTGAGGCCTGATTGGCCAATGTAGTTCTGATTCTGGATCAGGAAGGCTGTGATTATGCCTGTAAGCTGGGGAGTGTTGTTTCTCTGATGCTGGAGGATGTTTGTTCTTGGTGGACATCTGTGGGTGTGGCGTCACATATCCTTGATATTGATTGGGATTTCTTCGTATCTGCTTTCTATGAAAGGTATCTTGGAAGGGAATTTCCAAGGGTTAAGCAAGGTGTGGCTAGTGCTGTTGGTGAGCAAGTGTTGCTTGAGCAAGGAGTGGAAGCTCAGTCATCTGTGTGTGACCGTTGTAAAAGGCAACATGTTGGAAATTGTTGGGACACAAGAGTTTGCTGGAGATGTGGTTCTAAGTTGCATGTTAGGCGTGATTGTCTTCTTGGAGTGAAGTCAGCTTTGGTGTTAGCCAAAGGGTCTCAGAAAGGTCGTGGGCACGGCCGAGGCGAGGTTCAGAAGTGGCATAAAAAGCAGAAAGTTGTGAAGAGTTTCGGAAATGAAGTTTGCTGGAAGTGTGGGTCTGCTGGACACATGAAGCGTGATTGCTTGATGTTGGCGCGGAACAGTCAAGGTTCCTTATCGCAAGGAGTTGGTGGTGACCCAGGTGTGTTTGTTGGTGCTGCAAGGGTGCAACCGAAGGATGTTGGTTCCGCAAGGAAGAGAGCTCGTTCGATGAAGCTTCAGGGTGGTGTTGTGTTTTCAGGTAACCTTGTTAAATGATCTTTGCTTTAGTTGCTTAGTTTGGTTTCTGTTGGTTTTCCTTGTGTGGTAAGTCTAGTTTTGTTGCTAGCATGTTGGGGTAATGGTAGTTGTGGTTTGGTAATATCTTGGGTGTGAAGAAGGCTTGGGTAAGTATCTTGTGGTTAATGGTTGTTGGTATAATGGAGTTAGATAAGTTAAAGGTGAGTAAGAGGTTGTTCTTAGACAGATTTTGAGGATGTTATTGGAGGGTGTGAACTGGCATTCATGCACAGTTAAAATCATTGTTATATACTATATTATATATGTTGGTCCATGCATACATGTGGCATGACATTAGAGGTTTTGCATACATGTACATCAGGCATTGATAGGGCATGTAGGTGATCATGCATACGGTGTTCACGCTCGCTAATAACTAATCGAATCTGTTAGTGTTGTGGTTGGATTAAGTGGGATGATGGTTTTTAGAGGTTGTTGGTGCTGAGTGGGAGTTAGAAGTGCTGGAGTTTGCTAAACTAGTTGCTAGTGATAGTGAGAGTGGAATGGCCTGTTGGTAGAGGATGGTGTTGGTGCTCTGAGAGTTTAGTGGTTTGGTGGTGAAGGGTACCTGTTTGAGGTTGGTATCTGCTAAGTGGTTTGTTTAGTTTAAAGGAAGTGGTAGTTCCTTGGAGCTAAGTGAAGTTGCAGTTTGAGGTTGTGTTTTCCAAGTGCTGAGGTAGTTTAGCTTTTAAGTTGTTGTGAAAGGGTTGTGTTTGTTCTTGGCAACCTTTGAAGAGTTCTGGAGCTGTTATGTGTGTTTTGGTTCAGTGATGTTCTGGTAATGTAAGTGTTCTGGTTGAAGTTTGTCGTGAAAAGGCTGTGGAAGATCGAAGGTTTTTGTTGGTGGTTTGGGTTCTTGTGAGCAGTAGTTGGCCAGTTATGGTTAAGAAGTTTTGTTTGAAGTCTGTTGATGGTATGTGGAACGGCTGAAGGTTTCAAGTTGAGGTTGTGATGTGATTTTGGTTTTTGGTGCTGGTGAGCTGTTATGGTAATGTTTTGACGGATGTGAAGGATTGTCAGTTTTGTTGAAGAGTTTGAATAAACAGTTGATGTTTAAGGATTTCTGCTTGTTGGGAAAATCTTTGGAAAAGGTATGGGAATCGCAAGAGTTTTAGAGGCTGAGAGGTTGCCTAGTGTGGCTAAGTTAGTTTGGTTGTTGTCTTTGTGTAGACAAGTCTTGGGAGTTGTGTGTTACAATGTTGTCTGCTGTAAGAGTTGAAGTTTTCAGGTTGATGTTGGGATTGTGTATAATCCGGTTGTGTGAAAGGTTAAGTCGTGGTTACCTTTGGGAGTTTGGTTTTGTGAACAGTGTATGGTGGAGGTTTTGTGTGGAAAGTGATCAGTGGTGTGGGTTAAGGCTTTTGTGTAGCTTTGTGTGTTGCTTGAAAAGGTTGTGGTTCTCTTTTCGCCGGTTGAAATTTCGAGGACGAAATTTCCTAAGGGGGGGAGAGTTGTAACGCCCCGGTTTTGGGCTTGGAAGTCTTGGGCGTTGACCGGTTGGTCAAAGTGCTGTTCGAATCGTAAGAGGTTAAATTAGGAAAACCTAGTTCGGGTTGCATAAAAATTATGGAAATATGTTCTAAAATCATCTTTTATTATAATTAAGTGAACTGTGAAATCAATTTTGGAAAATGAGTTTCGGAAATGTGACATTTTGGCTAGTGACCAAAATGTAATTTTTGAAAGTTTGGTGGCTATTTTATAAAGGGTTGAAACTTTGAATCTTTAAGGAGCTATTTACCCAAAGGGAGTTTCTCCAGATTTTTCTAAGATATTTTAACACATAATTCTGATTTTAAAAGAATCAAAAGGAGGGAAAATCCATTTTTAGCTATTTTCTCATTTAACTACCTATTTTCTTTCTATCTTTTTCTCTCAACCCAAACACTCAATTTCCAGAGATCTTATTCTGATTTTCTCACCTAAAAACCTTCTTTCAACTCTCAATTGATTGCAAATCATTGTGTCTTCAAATCCTCTTCAATTGCTTCAAGTTTCATCAAGCTTTTCTATTCCAAAAAGAGGAGAAACTCAAGTTTGGAGGTAAGAACGTCCTTCTCCTCTGAACTTCAAGTTCTTTAATGAAATTCCTAAAGTTTTCAATCCTAATTTGATAATTGATTAAAGGTTTTGAGGTTGATTTATGGATCTTGGCTAATTATGCAAGATTTTGATGATTTCACTTGATTTTCGTTTGATCTGTTAAATCTGTGTTTTGAGAAGTGTTTTTGATGTTAAATGATCATTAAATTGATGTGGAAATGAGTCTTGATCAATGCAATCCCGGATAGGTTGAATTTCCTAAGTTTGGCTTGAGTTTTTGGTTGTTTTTGAAGTGTATTTGGTGATCTGTTATACCTGGAGGTATAAGGACGTGGTTGTGATCATTTTGCATGTTATTTGATGTATAAAAATGGTTAGAAGTGATGGATCTTGGCTGGGTTAAGTTTTGGAAGTGTTTGGAGGTGATTTCGGTTGTGTTTGATAGCCAAATTGCTAGATTTGTGATGAGCAGCGAGTTGTGTTGTTGTTGCTGGTGTTTTAATGCATATGGATGCATTAATGTTCTGTTTTTGTGTGCTTGAAACAGGGGAGGTTGATCCTTGAGCTTTGGAAGTGTTTTCGGAAGGTTTCAGAAGCTTGGAAAGCTTGTTGGCTAGGCTTGTTTGGTGATCGGTGAGTGAAGTTGGGATTTCAGCTTTTGAAATAAGGTTTGAAGGTTTTTGGGAGCTTAGTTTAAGTCTAAACAACTTTGCTAAGCTCAAGAGTAAGTGAAGGGGGTTTTGCTCTTGAATTGTGTATGATTTGGTTTTAAAATCGATTGTGGTTGATGATTGATATGCATGTGTTATTGCATGGTTAAATTCTGTTTTGTAAGCATGTTTTAGCATGGTTTAATGCTGGTTTTGAAAGTCAATTGAAAAGGATGCTCAAGGTAAGAGATCCTTGGTTTAATGTATTGAAAATGTGGTTTTGATGCATAGTGTTGCATGTTGTTCATTGGCTTTATATGATGCTTAAAAACAGTGAGTTGATGGTGATTAATGATGATAATTGTACCTTTTGCATATTGTTTATGCATGTGAATCATTGAGCTAATGATGTGATGGTTTTGCATTATGTGTATGCATGTGAATCATTGAGCTAATGATGTGATGGCCTTGCATTATGTTTATGCATGTGGAACATTGGATATTATGGTAAGATGGTTATGTTGGCAAGAGATGTGAATGGTTCTTGGTTCGTTGATCGGGTATAATTAGCCGGCTATAGGATTGGGTGCACCGTGAATAAAGTCGCCTTGATGGCGGAGTGGTCAAGTGTGGACCGGGTAAACTCCCCTCAAGTATTCCTAACGAGATGAGGTCAGTGGAGGGTGTGCCCACGGGAGGACCTCGGTTGCTTAAGGTCGTAGTGGAGGTTGTTGCCCACGGTAGACCTTGGTTAAGTAAAGGTTATAAGGTGGTTAAAAGTCCTTATGTGAGAACCTTGTACTTGTTAAGATCACAATGGCAATGGTTAAGACCATGTGTGGATCTTGTGTGTGATGTCCCGGATCTCGTTAGATGATGTCTACAACTACCAATCGGTTATGCAAAGGTTGTATGGTGGTTGAAAGTCCATACGGGAAGACCTTGTGCATGTCAAGGGTGTATGGCGATTGGAAGTCCATACATGGTAACCTTGAGGAAAAGCTAAGGTTGTATGGTGTTTAAAAGTCCATACATGGGAACCTTAGGTTGTTAAGGTCAAATGGAGGTTGTTGCCCATTTGGAAGACCTTGGATTGGGTAGGGTGTAGGAAGCGTTGGGACACGCTTGTAATCCGCGTATCCGATCGGGTTGTAAAGTTGGAAAGTGATTATGGTTGATCTCTTGGAAGCCAATATAATGTTCTTGATCATGTGAAGCATGGGATTGCTTGAAATGATGCATAGTTGCATGTGAAGCATGGGATTGCTTGAAATGATGCATAGTTGCATGTGAAGCATGAGATTGCTTGAAATGATGCATGGTTGCATGTGAAGCATGAGATGCTTGAATGGATGCATGTTTGCATGAGAAGCATGAGATGCTTGGTAAGATGCATTGTTGCATGAGATGTGTATGATGCTAGTGAAAGCATGTTACTTGTATGTTGAACAAGTGTTGGTTATCATTTGATAAATGATGCATGAGAGCATGGATTACCTATGTTGCATTGGAGTCATGTATGACTTGTTGTTAAAGGCATGTGAATATGATGTTATGGTTTTATGATGCCTTGATTAAATGCACGAAATGGTTTAATTGAATTATGGTTTTAAATGGTTTCTTGCTTGATGTGGTTTCCAAGTTAAAGAAAGGTATGTTGTGGGAAGGATGTGTTTTCCATGGTTTTATTTTAAGCTTTGCATATGGTGTTTATGCATGATTTGAGCTTGATGTTGAAAAGAGTTTTCAAACATGGTTTTGGAAAGCAAATCGGGTTGGTTTTAAAGTGTTTTAAAGACCCGCTGCATTGATGGTGTTTTGGTTTTGAGCATTCCTCACTAAGCATTATGTGCTTACGCTCCTTTTTGTCCATCAATGCAGATTCTTGAAGTTTGGGCAGCAAGGAGCAAGGGATTCAAGGTGGACTCCAATGGAGATGTATGTCTCGGTGAATAGCTATAGTTAATAAGGGCAATGGGGTAGAATCTCTCGGATTGTTGTTATGGTGATCGTATGTGTTGATCATGAATGTTTAAATACTGTTGTTAATGATGTTGAATCATGAATTGGTTTAATTGAGGTTGCTTTGAAAGGTTTATGCTTAAGTGGTTGCTTGTGTAGGAAGCATGCCTATAGATTTGGGGCTTTCCTTATATGTTGAGTATATGTTGAATTGTTGATGCAAGTATGTCTCTTTTATGCTGAATTGCATGTTGGTAAAGTTTGGTGGCTTTTGGAGCATGTTTGAATGACCAATTGTGTGTTTGAATGAGCAAAATGCAACATTCTGGGCTAGGCGTTTCGGAACAGGCAACACCGTTTCGGAACGGGTGCCCTGCATGAACCCAGGCGTCCGAAACGGGTGCCACCGTTCCGAAACGGAAAGCATTCTGCCAGACCCCCGTTGCGGAACGCGTTGCGGAACGGCCCGTGTTTCGGAACGGCCTTGGCCTGTTTCGGAACGGGTGACCGTTGGGGGCTGACATGGGCGGTTAAATGTTTCAAAATATTTGCATTTTGGTCCTGAATCTTGTTTGTGCAATTGTATGAGTTCGGGATGTCCGTTTGAGCTGAAATTTGGCAGAGAAGCATGAAACATGATTAATTTCAAGTTGGTAACTTAAAATCTGGTTAAGTCCTTAAAGTTTTCAGAAATTACAATTTGGTCCCTAAAGATGTAATTTGTTCAATTGGGTCCCTGTTTGATCTCTGATGTTTGTGATCTTTGAGCATGGTGTTTGTGTGATCACATCTAAGGTTAATGTGCATCTAGATAAGATTAAAAAGAAAAAAAAAGGGTTGTTAATCAAGGTTGACTTTCGGGTTGACTTTGGTTTTCCCCGTGTAATCTTCGTAGTTCGGGTCAACCGTCCAGGCCGGGCTACGGGGGTTACATTTGGTGGTATCAGAGCTGAGTTGCGAAGGTTGGGGAAAACGGTAAGTTGTTGTGGTAAGTGTGTTGATGTTTATCATATTGTATGGTTGAAAGCTGGTTGAAGCATGTGTTTCTGAGTATGCTGTTGATGTTTTGAGCATGTTGCTGATGTATGCAAGCATGATTTGTGGTTATGAATCTTGGTTGAGATCATGTGGATATGTGTTGATGTTATGAGCTGATGCTATGCATGATGAATGTGTTTTGAGCATGTTATGTTGCTAATGTGCTGGTGCTGTTGGATGTTGTTTGGTGGAAGCATGATCAAGGTATGTTGTTGATATGCTTGATGTTGTGATATTCATGTTGTGTTGACTGTTATGTCATGTAAGCGGGAGGATTCGGGATACCCATTGCCTTATTAATATAGCTATTGTGTTATTTTGGAGTTGGAGTTTGAATCCTTTCTTAATGCTGGTCTAACTGGTTTGTTTGTTTGTTGTGATTGTATGTTTGTTGTTGTTAGTGGTATGGCAAAGATGATGAAAGAGTGGAGGATGAGTGAGATGGTTGCTGCCTTGGGGCAGGTTGTTAAGTCAAAGAATTCACCCTTTTGTAAAGGTGTTTTGTCTCAGTCTTCTGTGACTGAAGTTGAGATGGTAAGGCAAGGGAAGAAAGCTGGTTCCGGGATGGAAAGTTCTTTATCTGTTGTTCAGGAGGTGTTGGAAACATCTCAGGCTACGGTTGAGGTGGAATCAGTGGATGTGCTGGCTAGATGTGTGGGTTTGCCGAAGCAGCATTTGTTTGATTTGGGTGCTGAGGAGTACCATGGTTCTTCCCCGGAGATGTTTGAGGCCTGATTGGCCAATGTAGTTCTGATTCTGGATCAGGAAGGCTGTGATTATGCCTGTAAGCTGGGGAGTGTTGTTTCTCTGATGCTGGAGGATGTTTGTTCTTGGTGGACATCTGTGGGTGTGGCGTCACATATCCTTGATATTGATTGGGATTTCTTCGTATCTGCTTTCTATGAAAGGTATCTTGGAAGGGAATTTCCAAGGGTTAAGCAAGGTGTGGCTAGTGCTGTTGGTGAGCAAGTGTTGCTTGAGCAAGGAGTGGAAGCTCAGTCATCTGTGTGTGACCGTTGTAAAAGGCAACATGTTGGAAATTGTTGGGACACAAGAGTTTGCTGGAGATGTGGTTCTAAGTTGCATGTTAGGCGTGATTGTCTTCTTGGAGTGAAGTCAGCTTTGGTGTTAGCCAAAGGGTCTCAGAAAGGTCGTGGGCACGGCCGAGGCGAGGTTCAGAAGTGGCATAAAAAGCAGAAAGTTGTGAAGAGTTTCGGAAATGAAGTTTGCTGGAAGTGTGGGTCTGCTGGACACATGAAGCGTGATTGCTTGATGTTGGCGCGGAACAGTCAAGGTTCCTTATCGCAAGGAGTTGGTGGTGACCCAGGTGTGTTTGTTGGTGCTGCAAGGGTGCAACCGAAGGATGTTGGTTCCGCAAGGAAGAGAGCTCGTTCGATGAAGCTTCAGGGTGGTGTTGTGTTTTCAGGTAACCTTGTTAAATGATCTTTGCTTTAGTTGCTTAGTTTGGTTTCTGTTGGTTTTCCTTGTGTGGTAAGTCTAGTTTTGTTGCTAGCATGTTGGGGTAATGGTAGTTGTGGTTTGGTAATATCTTGGGTGTGAAGAAGGCTTGGGTAAGTATCTTGTGGTTAATGGTTGTTGGTATAATGGAGTTAGATAAGTTAAAGGTGAGTAAGAGGTTGTTCTTAGACAGATTTTGAGGATGTTATTGGAGGGTGTGAACTGGCATTCATGCACAGTTAAAATCATTGTTATATACTATATTATATATGTTGGTCCATGCATACATGTGGCATGACATTAGAGGTTTTGCATACATGTACATCAGGCATTGATAGGGCATGTAGGTGATCATGCATACGGTGTTCACGCTCGCTAATAACTAATCGAATCTGTTAGTGTTGTGGTTGGATTAAGTGGGATGATGGTTTTTAGAGGTTGTTGGTGCTGAGTGGGAGTTAGAAGTGCTGGAGTTTGCTAAACTAGTTGCTAGTGATAGTGAGAGTGGAATGGCCTGTTGGTAGAGGATGGTGTTGGTGCTCTGAGAGTTTAGTGGTTTGGTGGTGAAGGGTACCTGTTTGAGGTTGGTATCTGCTAAGTGGTTTGTTTAGTTTAAAGGAAGTGGTAGTTCCTTGGAGCTAAGTGAAGTTGCAGTTTGAGGTTGTGTTTTCCAAGTGCTGAGGTAGTTTAGCTTTTAAGTTGTTGTGAAAGGGTTGTGTTTGTTCTTGGCAACCTTTGAAGAGTTCTGGAGCTGTTATGTGTGTTTTGGTTCAGTGATGTTCTGGTAATGTAAGTGTTCTGGTTGAAGTTTGTCGTGAAAAGGCTGTGGAAGATCGAAGGTTTTTGTTGGTGGTTTGGGTTCTTGTGAGCAGTAGTTGGCCAGTTATGGTTAAGAAGTTTTGTTTGAAGTCTGTTGATGGTATGTGGAACGGCTGAAGGTTTCAAGTTGAGGTTGTGATGTGATTTTGGTTTTTGGTGCTGGTGAGCTGTTATGGTAATGTTTTGACGGATGTGAAGGATTGTCAGTTTTGTTGAAGAGTTTGAATAAACAGTTGATGTTTAAGGATTTCTGCTTGTTGGGAAAATCTTTGGAAAAGGTATGGGAATCGCAAGAGTTTTAGAGGCTGAGAGGTTGCCTAGTGTGGCTAAGTTAGTTTGGTTGTTGTCTTTGTGTAGACAAGTCTTGGGAGTTGTGTGTTACAATGTTGTCTGCTGTAAGAGTTGAAGTTTTCAGGTTGATGTTGGGATTGTGTATAATCCGGTTGTGTGAAAGGTTAAGTCGTGGTTACCTTTGGGAGTTTGGTTTTGTGAACAGTGTATGGTGGAGGTTTTGTGTGGAAAGTGATCAGTGGTGTGGGTTAAGGCTTTTGTGTAGCTTTGTGTGTTGCTTGAAAAGGTTGTGGTTCTCTTTTCGCCAGTTGAAATTTCGAGGACGAAATTTCCTAAGGGGGGGAGAGTTGTAACGCCCCGGTTTTGGGCTTGGAAGTCTTGGGCGTTGACCGGTTGGTCAAAGTGCTGTTCGAATCGTAAGAGGTTAAATTAGGAAAACCTAGTTCGGGTTGCATAAAAATTATGGAAATATGTTCTAAAATCATCTTTTATTATAATTAAGTGAACTGTGAAATCAATTTTGGAAAATGAGTTTCGGAAATGTGACATTTTGGCTAGTGACCAAAATGTAATTTTTGAAAGTTTGGTGGCTATTTTATAAAGGGTTGAAACTTTGAATCTTTAAGGAGCTATTTACCCAAAGGGAGTTTCTCCAGATTTTTCTAAGATATTTTAACACATAATTCTGATTTTAAAAGAATCAAAAGGAGGGAAAATCCATTTTTAGCTATTTTCTCATTTAACTACCTATTTTCTTTCTATCTTTTTCTCTCAACCCAAACACTCAATTTCCAGAGATCTTATTCTGATTTTCTCACCTAAAAACCTTCTTTCAACTCTCAATTGATTGCAAATCATTGTGTCTTCAAATCCTCTTCAATTGCTTCAAGTTTCATCAAGCTTTTCTATTCCAAAAAGAGGAGAAACTCAAGTTTGGAGGTAAGAACGTCCTTCTCCTCTGAACTTCAAGTTCTTTAATGAAATTCCTAAAGTTTTCAATCCTAATTTGATAATTGATTAAAGGTTTTGAGGTTGATTTATGGATCTTGGCTAATTATGCAAGATTTTGATGATTTCACTTGATTTTCGTTTGATCTGTTAAATCTGTGTTTTGAGAAGTGTTTTTGATGTTAAATGATCATTAAATTGATGTGGAAATGAGTCTTGATCAATGCAATCCCGGATAGGTTGAATTTCCTAAGTTTGGCTTGAGTTTTTGGTTGTTTTTGAAGTGTATTTGGTGATCTGTTATACCTGGAGGTATAAGGACGTGGTTGTGATCATTTTGCATGTTATTTGATGTATAAAAATGGTTAGAAGTGATGGATCTTGGCTGGGTTAAGTTTTGGAAGTGTTTGGAGGTGATTTCGGTTGTGTTTGATAGCCAAATTGCTAGATTTGTGATGAGCAGCGAGTTGTGTTGTTGTTGCTGGTGTTTTAATGCATATGGATGCATTAATGTTCTGTTTTTGTGTGCTTGAAACAGGGGAGGTTGATCCTTGAGCTTTGGAAGTGTTTTCGGAAGGTTTCAGAAGCTTGGAAAGCTTGTTGGCTAGGCTTGTTTGGTGATCGGTGAGTGAAGTTGGGATTTCAGCTTTTGAAATAAGGTTTGAAGGTTTTTGGGAGCTTAGTTTAAGTCTAAACAACTTTGCTAAGCTCAAGAGTAAGTGAAGGGGGTTTTGCTCTTGAATTGTGTATGATTTGGTTTTAAAATCGATTGTGGTTGATGATTGATATGCATGTGTTATTGCATGGTTAAATTCTGTTTTGTAAGCATGTTTTAGCATGGTTTAATGCTGGTTTTGAAAGTCAATTGAAAAGGATGCTCAAGGTAAGAGATCCTTGGTTTAATGTATTGAAAATGTGGTTTTGATGCATAGTGTTGCATGTTGTTCATTGGCTTTATATGATGCTTAAAAACAGTGAGTTGATGGTGATTAATGATGATAATTGTACCTTTTGCATATTGTTTATGCATGTGAATCATTGAGCTAATGATGTGATGGTTTTGCATTATGTGTATGCATGTGAATCATTGAGCTAATGATGTGATGGCCTTGCATTATGTTTATGCATGTGGAACATTGGATATTATGGTAAGATGGTTATGTTGGCAAGAGATGTGAATGGTTCTTGGTTCGTTGATCGGGTATAATTAGCCGGCTATAGGATTGGGTGCACCGTGAATAAAGTCGCCTTGATGGCGGAGTGGTCAAGTGTGGACCGGGTAAACTCCCCTCAAGTATTCCTAACGAGATGAGGTCAGTGGAGGGTGTGCCCACGGGAGGACCTCGGTTGCTTAAGGTCGTAGTGGAGGTTGTTGCCCACGGTAGACCTTGGTTAAGTAAAGGTTATAAGGTGGTTAAAAGTCCTTATGTGAGAACCTTGTACTTGTTAAGATCACAATGGCAATGGTTAAGACCATGTGTGGATCTTGTGTGTGATGTCCCGGATCTCGTTAGATGATGTCTACAACTACCAATCGGTTATGCAAAGGTTGTATGGTGGTTGAAAGTCCATACGGGAAGACCTTGTGCATGTCAAGGGTGTATGGCGATTGGAAGTCCATACATGGTAACCTTGAGGAAAAGCTAAGGTTGTATGGTGTTTAAAAGTCCATACATGGGAACCTTAGGTTGTTAAGGTCAAATGGAGGTTGTTGCCCATTTGGAAGACCTTGGATTGGGTAGGGTGTAGGAAGCGTTGGGACACGCTTGTAATCCGCGTATCCGATCGGGTTGTAAAGTTGGAAAGTGATTATGGTTGATCTCTTGGAAGCCAATATAATGTTCTTGATCATGTGAAGCATGGGATTGCTTGAAATGATGCATAGTTGCATGTGAAGCATGGGATTGCTTGAAATGATGCATAGTTGCATGTGAAGCATGAGATTGCTTGAAATGATGCATGGTTGCATGTGAAGCATGAGATGCTTGAATGGATGCATGTTTGCATGAGAAGCATGAGATGCTTGGTAAGATGCATTGTTGCATGAGATGTGTATGATGCTAGTGAAAGCATGTTACTTGTATGTTGAACAAGTGTTGGTTATCATTTGATAAATGATGCATGAGAGCATGGATTACCTATGTTGCATTGGAGTCATGTATGACTTGTTGTTAAAGGCATGTGAATATGATGTTATGGTTTTATGATGCCTTGATTAAATGCACGAAATGGTTTAATTGAATTATGGTTTTAAATGGTTTCTTGCTTGATGTGGTTTCCAAGTTAAAGAAAGGTATGTTGTGGGAAGGATGTGTTTTCCATGGTTTTATTTTAAGCTTTGCATATGGTGTTTATGCATGATTTGAGCTTGATGTTGAAAAGAGTTTTCAAACATGGTTTTGGAAAGCAAATCGGGTTGGTTTTAAAGTGTTTTAAAGACCCGCTGCATTGATGGTGTTTTGGTTTTGAGCATTCCTCACTAAGCATTATGTGCTTACGCTCCTTTTTGTCCATCAATGCAGATTCTTGAAGTTTGGGCAGCAAGGAGCAAGGGATTCAAGGTGGACTCCAATGGAGATGTATGTCTCGGTGAATAGCTATAGTTAATAAGGGCAATGGGGTAGAATCTCTCGGATTGTTGTTATGGTGATCGTATGTGTTGATCATGAATGTTTAAATACTGTTGTTAATGATGTTGAATCATGAATTGGTTTAATTGAGGTTGCTTTGAAAGGTTTATGCTTAAGTGGTTGCTTGTGTAGGAAGCATGCCTATAGATTTGGGGCTTTCCTTATATGTTGAGTATATGTTGAATTGTTGATGCAAGTATGTCTCTTTTATGCTGAATTGCATGTTGGTAAAGTTTGGTGGCTTTTGGAGCATGTTTGAATGACCAATTGTGTGTTTGAATGAGCAAAATGCAACATTCTGGGCTAGGCGTTTCGGAACAGGCAACACCGTTTCGGAACGGGTGCCCTGCATGAACCCAGGCGTCCGAAACGGGTGCCACCGTTCCGAAACGGAAAGCATTCTGCCAGACCCCCGTTGCGGAACGCGTTGCGGAACGGCCCGTGTTTCGGAACGGCCTTGGCCTGTTTCGGAACGGGTGACCGTTGGGGGCTGACATGGGCGGTTAAATGTTTCAAAATATTTGCATTTTGGTCCTGAATCTTGTTTGTGCAATTGTATGAGTTCGGGATGTCCGTTTGAGCTGAAATTTGGCAGAGAAGCATGAAACATGATTAATTTCAAGTTGGTAACTTAAAATCTGGTTAAGTCCTTAAAGTTTTCAGAAATTACAATTTGGTCCCTAAAGATGTAATTTGTTCAATTGGGTCCCTGTTTGATCTCTGATGTTTGTGATCTTTGAGCATGGTGTTTGTGTGATCACATCTAAGGTTAATGTGCATCTAGATAAGATTAAAAAGAAAAAAAAAGGGTTGTTAATCAAGGTTGACTTTCGGGTTGACTTTGGTTTTCCCCGTGTAATCTTCGTAGTTCGGGTCAACCGTCCAGGCCGGGCTACGGGGGTTACATTTGGTGGTATCAGAGCTGAGTTGCGAAGGTTGGGGAAAACGGTAAGTTGTTGTGGTAAGTGTGTTGATGTTTATCATATTGTATGGTTGAAAGCTGGTTGAAGCATGTGTTTCTGAGTATGCTGTTGATGTTTTGAGCATGTTGCTGATGTATGCAAGCATGATTTGTGGTTATGAATCTTGGTTGAGATCATGTGGATATGTGTTGATGTTATGAGCTGATGCTATGCATGATGAATGTGTTTTGAGCATGTTATGTTGCTAATGTGCTGGTGCTGTTGGATGTTGTTTGGTGGAAGCATGATCAAGGTATGTTGTTGATATGCTTGATGTTGTGATATTCATGTTGTGTTGACTGTTATGTCATGTAAGCGGGAGGATTCGGGATACCCATTGCCTTATTAATATAGCTATTGTGTTATTTTGGAGTTGGAGTTTGAATCCTTGCTTAATGCTGGTCTAACTGGTTTGTTTGTTTGTTGTGATTGTATGTTTGTTGTTGTTAGTGGTATGGCAAAGATGATGAAAGAGTGGAGGATGAGTGAGATGGTTGCTGCCTTGGGGCAGGTTGTTAAGTCAAAGAATTCACCCTTTTGTAAAGGTGTTTTGTCTCAGTCTTCTGTGACTGAAGTTGAGATGGTAAGGCAAGGGAAGAAAGCTGGTTCCGGGATGGAAAGTTCTTTATCTGTTGTTCAGGAGGTGTTGGAAACATCTCAGGCTACGGTTGAGGTGGAATCAGTGGATGTGCTGGCTAGATGTGTGGGTTTGCCGAAGCAGCATTTGTTTGATTTGGGTGCTGAGGAGTACCATGGTTCTTCCCCGGAGATGTTTGAGGCCTGATTGGCCAATGTAGTTCTGATTCTGGATCAGGAAGGCTGTGATTATGCCTGTAAGCTGGGGAGTGTTGTTTCTCTGATGCTGGAGGATGTTTGTTCTTGGTGGACATCTGTGGGTGTGGCGTCACATATCCTTGATATTGATTGGGATTTCTTCGTATCTGCTTTCTATGAAAGGTATCTTGGAAGGGAATTTCCAAGGGTTAAGCAAGGTGTGGCTAGTGCTGTTGGTGAGCAAGTGTTGCTTGAGCAAGGAGTGGAAGCTCAGTCATCTGTGTGTGACCGTTGTAAAAGGCAACATGTTGGAAATTGTTGGGACACAAGAGTTTGCTGGAGATGTGGTTCTAAGTTGCATGTTAGGCGTGATTGTCTTCTTGGAGTGAAGTCAGCTTTGGTGTTAGCCAAAGGGTCTCAGAAAGGTCGTGGGCACGGCCGAGGCGAGGTTCAGAAGTGGCATAAAAAGCAGAAAGTTGTGAAGAGTTTCGGAAATGAAGTTTGCTGGAAGTGTGGGTCTGCTGGACACATGAAGCGTGATTGCTTGATGTTGGCGCGGAACAGTCAAGGTTCCTTATCGCAAGGAGTTGGTGGTGACCCAGGTGTGTTTGTTGGTGCTGCAAGGGTGCAACCGAAGGATGTTGGTTCCGCAAGGAAGAGAGCTCGTTCGATGAAGCTTCAGGGTGGTGTTGTGTTTTCAGGTAACCTTGTTAAATGATCTTTGCTTTAGTTGCTTAGTTTGGTTTCTGTTGGTTTTCCTTGTGTGGTAAGTCTAGTTTTGTTGCTAGCATGTTGGGGTAATGGTAGTTGTGGTTTGGTAATATCTTGGGTGTGAAGAAGGCTTGGGTAAGTATCTTGTGGTTAATGGTTGTTGGTATAATGGAGTTAGATAAGTTAAAGGTGAGTAAGAGGTTGTTCTTAGACAGATTTTGAGGATGTTATTGGAGGGTGTGAACTGGCATTCATGCACAGTTAAAATCATTGTTATATACTATATTATATATGTTGGTCCATGCATACATGTGGCATGACATTAGAGGTTTTGCATACATGTACATCAGGCATTGATAGGGCATGTAGGTGATCATGCATACGGTGTTCACGCTCGCTAATAACTAATCGAATCTGTTAGTGTTGTGGTTGGATTAAGTGGGATGATGGTTTTTAGAGGTTGTTGGTGCTGAGTGGGAGTTAGAAGTGCTGGAGTTTGCTAAACTAGTTGCTAGTGATAGTGAGAGTGGAATGGCCTGTTGGTAGAGGATGGTGTTGGTGCTCTGAGAGTTTAGTGGTTTGGTGGTGAAGGGTACCTGTTTGAGGTTGGTATCTGCTAAGTGGTTTGTTTAGTTTAAAGGAAGTGGTAGTTCCTTGGAGCTAAGTGAAGTTGCAGTTTGAGGTTGTGTTTTCCAAGTGCTGAGGTAGTTTAGCTTTTAAGTTGTTGTGAAAGGGTTGTGTTTGTTCTTGGCAACCTTTGAAGAGTTCTGGAGCTGTTATGTGTGTTTTGGTTCAGTGATGTTCTGGTAATGTAAGTGTTCTGGTTGAAGTTTGTCGTGAAAAGGCTGTGGAAGATCGAAGGTTTTTGTTGGTGGTTTGGGTTCTTGTGAGCAGTAGTTGGCCAGTTATGGTTAAGAAGTTTTGTTTGAAGTCTGTTGATGGTATGTGGAACGGCTGAAGGTTTCAAGTTGAGGTTGTGATGTGATTTTGGTTTTTGGTGCTGGTGAGCTGTTATGGTAATGTTTTGACGGATGTGAAGGATTGTCAGTTTTGTTGAAGAGTTTGAATAAACAGTTGATGTTTAAGGATTTCTGCTTGTTGGGAAAATCTTTGGAAAAGGTATGGGAATCGCAAGAGTTTTAGAGGCTGAGAGGTTGCCTAGTGTGGCTAAGTTAGTTTGGTTGTTGTCTTTGTGTAGACAAGTCTTGGGAGTTGTGTGTTACAATGTTGTCTGCTGTAAGAGTTGAAGTTTTCAGGTTGATGTTGGGATTGTGTATAATCCGGTTGTGTGAAAGGTTAAGTCGTGGTTACCTTTGGGAGTTTGGTTTTGTGAACAGTGTATGGTGGAGGTTTTGTGTGGAAAGTGATCAGTGGTGTGGGTTAAGGCTTTTGTGTAGCTTTGTGTGTTGCTTGAAAAGGTTGTGGTTCTCTTTTCGCCAGTTGAAATTTCGAGGACGAAATTTCCTAAGGGGGGGAGAGTTGTAACGCCCCGGTTTTGGGCTTGGAAGTCTTGGGCGTTGACCGGTTGGTCAAAGTGCTGTTCGAATCGTAAGAGGTTAAATTAGGAAAACCTAGTTCGGGTTGCATAAAAATTATGGAAATATGTTCTAAAATCATCTTTTATTATAATTAAGTGAACTGTGAAATCAATTTTGGAAAATGAGTTTCGGAAATGTGACATTTTGGCTAGTGACCAAAATGTAATTTTTGAAAGTTTGGTGGCTATTTTATAAAGGGTTGAAACTTTGAATCTTTAAGGAGCTATTTACCCAAAGGGAGTTTCTCCAGATTTTTCTAAGATATTTTAACACATAATTCTGATTTTAAAAGAATCAAAAGGAGGGAAAATCCATTTTTAGCTATTTTCTCATTTAACTACCTATTTTCTTTCTATCTTTTTCTCTCAACCCAAACACTCAATTTCCAGAGATCTTATTCTGATTTTCTCACCTAAAAACCTTCTTTCAACTCTCAATTGATTGCAAATCATTGTGTCTTCAAATCCTCTTCAATTGCTTCAAGTTTCATCAAGCTTTTCTATTCCAAAAAGAGGAGAAACTCAAGTTTGGAGGTAAGAACGTCCTTCTCCTCTGAACTTCAAGTTCTTTAATGAAATTCCTAAAGTTTTCAATCCTAATTTGATAATTGATTAAAGGTTTTGAGGTTGATTTATGGATCTTGGCTAATTATGCAAGATTTTGATGATTTCACTTGATTTTCGTTTGATCTGTTAAATCTGTGTTTTGAGAAGTGTTTTTGATGTTAAATGATCATTAAATTGATGTGGAAATGAGTCTTGATCAATGCAATCCCGGATAGGTTGAATTTCCTAAGTTTGGCTTGAGTTTTTGGTTGTTTTTGAAGTGTATTTGGTGATCTGTTATACCTGGAGGTATAAGGACGTGGTTGTGATCATTTTGCATGTTATTTGATGTATAAAAATGGTTAGAAGTGATGGATCTTGGCTGGGTTAAGTTTTGGAAGTGTTTGGAGGTGATTTCGGTTGTGTTTGATAGCCAAATTGCTAGATTTGTGATGAGCAGCGAGTTGTGTTGTTGTTGCTGGTGTTTTAATGCATATGGATGCATTAATGTTCTGTTTTTGTGTGCTTGAAACAGGGGAGGTTGATCCTTGAGCTTTGGAAGTGTTTTCGGAAGGTTTCAGAAGCTTGGAAAGCTTGTTGGCTAGGCTTGTTTGGTGATCGGTGAGTGAAGTTGGGATTTCAGCTTTTGAAATAAGGTTTGAAGGTTTTTGGGAGCTTAGTTTAAGTCTAAACAACTTTGCTAAGCTCAAGAGTAAGTGAAGGGGGTTTTGCTCTTGAATTGTGTATGATTTGGTTTTAAAATCGATTGTGGTTGATGATTGATATGCATGTGTTATTGCATGGTTAAATTCTGTTTTGTAAGCATGTTTTAGCATGGTTTAATGCTGGTTTTGAAAGTCAATTGAAAAGGATGCTCAAGGTAAGAGATCCTTGGTTTAATGTATTGAAAATGTGGTTTTGATGCATAGTGTTGCATGTTGTTCATTGGCTTTATATGATGCTTAAAAACAGTGAGTTGATGGTGATTAATGATGATAATTGTACCTTTTGCATATTGTTTATGCATGTGAATCATTGAGCTAATGATGTGATGGTTTTGCATTATGTGTATGCATGTGAATCATTGAGCTAATGATGTGATGGCCTTGCATTATGTTTATGCATGTGGAACATTGGATATTATGGTAAGATGGTTATGTTGGCAAGAGATGTGAATGGTTCTTGGTTCGTTGATCGGGTATAATTAGCCGGCTATAGGATTGGGTGCACCGTGAATAAAGTCGCCTTGATGGCGGAGTGGTCAAGTGTGGACCGGGTAAACTCCCCTCAAGTATTCCTAACGAGATGAGGTCAGTGGAGGGTGTGCCCACGGGAGGACCTCGGTTGCTTAAGGTCGTAGTGGAGGTTGTTGCCCACGGTAGACCTTGGTTAAGTAAAGGTTATAAGGTGGTTAAAAGTCCTTATGTGAGAACCTTGTACTTGTTAAGATCACAATGGCAATGGTTAAGACCATGTGTGGATCTTGTGTGTGATGTCCCGGATCTCGTTAGATGATGTCTACAACTACCAATCGGTTATGCAAAGGTTGTATGGTGGTTGAAAGTCCATACGGGAAGACCTTGTGCATGTCAAGGGTGTATGGCGATTGGAAGTCCATACATGGTAACCTTGAGGAAAAGCTAAGGTTGTATGGTGTTTAAAAGTCCATACATGGGAACCTTAGGTTGTTAAGGTCAAATGGAGGTTGTTGCCCATTTGGAAGACCTTGGATTGGGTAGGGTGTAGGAAGCGTTGGGACACGCTTGTAATCCGCGTATCCGATCGGGTTGTAAAGTTGGAAAGTGATTATGGTTGATCTCTTGGAAGCCAATATAATGTTCTTGATCATGTGAAGCATGGGATTGCTTGAAATGATGCATAGTTGCATGTGAAGCATGGGATTGCTTGAAATGATGCATAGTTGCATGTGAAGCATGAGATTGCTTGAAATGATGCATGGTTGCATGTGAAGCATGAGATGCTTGAATGGATGCATGTTTGCATGAGAAGCATGAGATGCTTGGTAAGATGCATTGTTGCATGAGATGTGTATGATGCTAGTGAAAGCATGTTACTTGTATGTTGAACAAGTGTTGGTTATCATTTGATAAATGATGCATGAGAGCATGGATTACCTATGTTGCATTGGAGTCATGTATGACTTGTTGTTAAAGGCATGTGAATATGATGTTATGGTTTTATGATGCCTTGATTAAATGCACGAAATGGTTTAATTGAATTATGGTTTTAAATGGTTTCTTGCTTGATGTGGTTTCCAAGTTAAAGAAAGGTATGTTGTGGGAAGGATGTGTTTTCCATGGTTTTATTTTAAGCTTTGCATATGGTGTTTATGCATGATTTGAGCTTGATGTTGAAAAGAGTTTTCAAACATGGTTTTGGAAAGCAAATCGGGTTGGTTTTAAAGTGTTTTAAAGACCCGCTGCATTGATGGTGTTTTGGTTTTGAGCATTCCTCACTAAGCATTATGTGCTTACGCTCCTTTTTGTCCATCAATGCAGATTCTTGAAGTTTGGGCAGCAAGGAGCAAGGGATTCAAGGTGAACTCCAATGGAGATGTATGTCTCGGTGAATAGCTATAGTTAATAAGGGCAATGGGGTAGAATCTCTCGGATTGTTGTTATGGTGATCGTATGTGTTGATCATGAATGTTTAAATACTGTTGTTAATGATGTTGAATCATGAATTGGTTTAATTGAGGTTGCTTTGAAAGGTTTATGCTTAAGTGGTTGCTTGTGTAGGAAGCATGCCTATAGATTTGGGGCTTTCCTTATATGTTGAGTATATGTTGAATTGTTGATGCAAGTATGTCTCTTTTATGCTGAATTGCATGTTGGTAAAGTTTGGTGGCTTTTGGAGCATGTTTGAATGACCAATTGTGTGTTTGAATGAGCAAAATGCAACATTCTGGGCTAGGCGTTTCGGAACAGGCAACACCGTTTCGGAACGGGTGCCCTGCATGAACCCAGGCGTCCGAAACGGGTGCCACCGTTCCGAAACGGAAAGCATTCTGCCAGACCCCCGTTGCGGAACGCGTTGCGGAACGGCCCGTGTTTCGGAACGGCCTTGGCCTGTTTCGGAACGGGTGACCGTTGGGGGCTGACATGGGCGGTTAAATGTTTCAAAATATTTGCATTTTGGTCCTGAATCTTGTTTGTGCAATTGTATGAGTTCGGGATGTCCGTTTGAGCTGAAATTTGGCAGAGAAGCATGAAACATGATTAATTTCAAGTTGGTAACTTAAAATCTGGTTAAGTCCTTAAAGTTTTCAGAAATTACAATTTGGTCCCTAAAGATGTAATTTGTTCAATTGGGTCCCTGTTTGATCTCTGATGTTTGTGATCTTTGAGCATGGTGTTTGTGTGATCACATCTAAGGTTAATGTGCATCTAGATAAGATTAAAAAGAAAAAAAAAGGGTTGTTAATCAAGGTTGACTTTCGGGTTGACTTTGGTTTTCCCCGTGTAATCTTCGTAGTTCGGGTCAACCGTCCAGGCCGGGCTACGGGGGTTACATTTGGTGGTATCAGAGCTGAGTTGCGAAGGTTGGGGAAAACGGTAAGTTGTTGTGGTAAGTGTGTTGATGTTTATCATATTGTATGGTTGAAAGCTGGTTGAAGCATGTGTTTCTGAGTATGCTGTTGATGTTTTGAGCATGTTGCTGATGTATGCAAGCATGATTTGTGGTTATGAATCTTGGTTGAGATCATGTGGATATGTGTTGATGTTATGAGCTGATGCTATGCATGATGAATGTGTTTTGAGCATGTTATGTTGCTAATGTGCTGGTGCTGTTGGATGTTGTTTGGTGGAAGCATGATCAAGGTATGTTGTTGATATGCTTGATGTTGTGATATTCATGTTGTGTTGACTGTTATGTCATGTAAGCGGGAGGATTCGGGATACCCATTGCCTTATTAATATAGCTATTGTGTTATTTTGGAGTTGGAGTTTGAATCCTTTCTTAATGCTGGTCTAACTGGTTTGTTTGTTTGTTGTGATTGTATGTTTGTTGTTGTTAGTGGTATGGCAAAGATGATGAAAGAGTGGAGGATGAGTGAGATGGTTGCTGCCTTGGGGCAGGTTGTTAAGTCAAAGAATTCACCCTTTTGTAAAGGTGTTTTGTCTCAGTCTTCTGTGACTGAAGTTGAGATGGTAAGGCAAGGGAAGAAAGCTGGTTCCGGGATGGAAAGTTCTTTATCTGTTGTTCAGGAGGTGTTGGAAACATCTCAGGCTACGGTTGAGGTGGAATCAGTGGATGTGCTGGCTAGATGTGTGGGTTTGCCGAAGCAGCATTTGTTTGATTTGGGTGCTGAGGAGTACCATGGTTCTTCCCCGGAGATGTTTGAGGCCTGATTGGCCAATGTAGTTCTGATTCTGGATCAGGAAGGCTGTGATTATGCCTGTAAGCTGGGGAGTGTTGTTTCTCTGATGCTGGAGGATGTTTGTTCTTGGTGGACATCTGTGGGTGTGGCGTCACATATCCTTGATATTGATTGGGATTTCTTCGTATCTGCTTTCTATGAAAGGTATCTTGGAAGGGAATTTCCAAGGGTTAAGCAAGGTGTGGCTAGTGCTGTTGGTGAGCAAGTGTTGCTTGAGCAAGGAGTGGAAGCTCAGTCATCTGTGTGTGACCGTTGTAAAAGGCAACATGTTGGAAATTGTTGGGACACAAGAGTTTGCTGGAGATGTGGTTCTAAGTTGCATGTTAGGCGTGATTGTCTTCTTGGAGTGAAGTCAGCTTTGGTGTTAGCCAAAGGGTCTCAGAAAGGTCGTGGGCACGGCCGAGGCGAGGTTCAGAAGTGGCATAAAAAGCAGAAAGTTGTGAAGAGTTTCGGAAATGAAGTTTGCTGGAAGTGTGGGTCTGCTGGACACATGAAGCGTGATTGCTTGATGTTGGCGCGGAACAGTCAAGGTTCCTTATCGCAAGGAGTTGGTGGTGACCCAGGTGTGTTTGTTGGTGCTGCAAGGGTGCAACCGAAGGATGTTGGTTCCGCAAGGAAGAGAGCTCGTTCGATGAAGCTTCAGGGTGGTGTTGTGTTTTCAGGTAACCTTGTTAAATGATCTTTGCTTTAGTTGCTTAGTTTGGTTTCTGTTGGTTTTCCTTGTGTGGTAAGTCTAGTTTTGTTGCTAGCATGTTGGGGTAATGGTAGTTGTGGTTTGGTAATATCTTGGGTGTGAAGAAGGCTTGGGTAAGTATCTTGTGGTTAATGGTTGTTGGTATAATGGAGTTAGATAAGTTAAAGGTGAGTAAGAGGTTGTTCTTAGACAGATTTTGAGGATGTTATTGGAGGGTGTGAACTGGCATTCATGCACAGTTAAAATCATTGTTATATACTATATTATATATGTTGGTCCATGCATACATGTGGCATGACATTAGAGGTTTTGCATACATGTACATCAGGCATTGATAGGGCATGTAGGTGATCATGCATACGGTGTTCACGCTCGCTAATAACTAATCGAATCTGTTAGTGTTGTGGTTGGATTAAGTGGGATGATGGTTTTTAGAGGTTGTTGGTGCTGAGTGGGAGTTAGAAGTGCTGGAGTTTGCTAAACTAGTTGCTAGTGATAGTGAGAGTGGAATGGCCTGTTGGTAGAGGATGGTGTTGGTGCTCTGAGAGTTTAGTGGTTTGGTGGTGAAGGGTACCTGTTTGAGGTTGGTATCTGCTAAGTGGTTTGTTTAGTTTAAAGGAAGTGGTAGTTCCTTGGAGCTAAGTGAAGTTGCAGTTTGAGGTTGTGTTTTCCAAGTGCTGAGGTAGTTTAGCTTTTAAGTTGTTGTGAAAGGGTTGTGTTTGTTCTTGGCAACCTTTGAAGAGTTCTGGAGCTGTTATGTGTGTTTTGGTTCAGTGATGTTCTGGTAATGTAAGTGTTCTGGTTGAAGTTTGTCGTGAAAAGGCTGTGGAAGATCGAAGGTTTTTGTTGGTGGTTTGGGTTCTTGTGAGCAGTAGTTGGCCAGTTATGGTTAAGAAGTTTTGTTTGAAGTCTGTTGATGGTATGTGGAACGGCTGAAGGTTTCAAGTTGAGGTTGTGATGTGATTTTGGTTTTTGGTGCTGGTGAGCTGTTATGGTAATGTTTTGACGGATGTGAAGGATTGTCAGTTTTGTTGAAGAGTTTGAATAAACAGTTGATGTTTAAGGATTTCTGCTTGTTGGGAAAATCTTTGGAAAAGGTATGGGAATCGCAAGAGTTTTAGAGGCTGAGAGGTTGCCTAGTGTGGCTAAGTTAGTTTGGTTGTTGTCTTTGTGTAGACAAGTCTTCGTAGTTCGGGTCAACCGTCCAGGCCGGGCTACGGGGGTTACAAAATTCCAATGGGTCTATTGAAAGGCCCATTTAGACCTGCTCGTCCGAAACCTCTACAAAAAGGACCGCAAAAATGTTTTATTCAAATATTAGGAGTTCAAATAATTGATTAGGAGCTTTTCAACACAATTATATTGCGAAACCTCAATTTCTGTACTTTTTACTCAGTTAAAATACCAACGGGTCCATTGAAAGGCCCATTTCGACCCGCTCGTCCGAAACCTCTACAAAAAGGACTGCAAAATAAGTTTTAATCAAATTTTAGGAGTTCGTGTAATTGATTAGGATCTTTTCAACACAATTATATTGCAAAACCTCAATTTTTGTACTTTTTACTCAAATTAATTCCAACGGGTCCATTAAAAGGCCCATTTAGACCTGCTCGTCCGAAACCTCTACAAAAAAGGACCGCAGAACAAGTTTTAATCAAATTTTAGGAGTTCAAATAATTGATTAGGAGCTTTTCAACACAATTATATTGCAAAAGCTAAATTTCTGTACTTTTTACTCAGTTAAAATTCAAACGGGCCCATTGAAAGGCCCATTTAGACCTGCTCGTCCGAAACCTCTACAAAAAGGTTCGCAAAAATGTTTTATTCAAATATTAGGAGTTAAAATAATTGATTAGGAGCTTTTCAACACAATTATATTGCAAAACCTCAATTGCTGTACTTTTTACTCAGTTAAAATTCCAACGGGTCCATTGAAAGGCCCATTTAGACCTGCTCGTCTGAAACCTCTACAAAAAGGACCGCAAAAATGTTTTATTCAAATATTAGGAGTTCAAATAATTGATTAGGAGCTTTTCAACACAATTATATTGCGAAACCTCAATTTATGTACTTTTTACTCAGTTAAAATACCAACGGGTCCATTGAAAGGCCCATTTCGACCCGCTCGTCCGAAACCTCTACAAAAAGGACTGCAAAATAAGTTTTAATCAAATTTTAGGAGTTCATGTAATTGATTAGGAGCTTTTCAACACAATTATATTGAAAAACCTCAATTTTTGTACTTTTTACTCAAATTAATTCCAACGGGTCCATTAAAAGGCCCATTTAGACCTGCTCGTCCGAAACCTCTACAAAAAAGGACCGCAAAACAAGTTTTAATCAAATTTTAGGAGTTCAAATAATTGATTAGGAGATTTTCAACACAATTATATTGCAAAAGCTAAATTTTTGTACTTTTTACTCAGTTAAAATCCAAATGGGCCCATTGAAAGGCCCATTTAGACCTGCTCGTCCGAAACCTCTACAAAAAGGTTCGCAAAAATGTTTTATTCAAATATTAGGAGTTAAAATAATTGATTAGGAGCTTTTCAACACAATTATATTGCAAAACCTCAATTGATGTACTTTTTACTCAGTTAAAATTCCAACGGGTCCATTAAAAGGCCCATTTAGACCTGCTCGTCCGAAACCTCTACAAAAAAGGACCGCAAAACAAGTTTTAATCAAATTTTAGGAGTTCAAATAATTGATTAGGAGATTTTCAACACAATTATATTGCAAAAGCTAAATTTTTGTACTTTTTACTCAGTTAAAATCCAAATGGGCCCATTGAAAGGCCCATTTAGACCTGCTCGTCCGAAACCTCTACAAAAAGGTTCGCAAAAATGTTTTATTCAAATATTAGGAGTTAAAATAATTGATTAGGAGCTTTTCAACACAATTATATTGCAAAACCTCAATTGATGTACTTTTTACTCAGTTAAAATTCCAACGGGTCCATTGAAAGGCCCATTTAGACCTGCTCGTCCGAAAACTCTACAAAAAGGACCGCAAAAATGTTTTATTCAAATATTAGGAGTTCAAATAATTGATTAGGAGCTTTTCAACAAAATTATATTGCGAAACCTCAATTTCTGTACTTTTTACTCAGTTAAAATACCAACGGGTCCATTGAAAGGCCCATTTCGACCCGCTCGTCCGAAACCTCAACAAAAAGGACTGCAAAATAAGTTTTAATCAAATTTTAGGAGTTCATGTAATTTATTATGAGCTTTTCAACACAATTATATTGCAAAACCTCAATTTTTGTACTTTTTACTCAATTTAATTCCAACGGGTCCATTGAAAGGCCCATTTAGACCTGCTCGTCCGAAACCTCTACAAAAAAGGACCGCAAAACAAGTTTTAATCAAATTTTAGGAGTTCAAATAATTGATTACGAGCTTTTCAACACAATTATATTGCAAAAGCTAAATTTCTGTACTTTTTACTCAGTTAAAATTCCAACGGGTCCATTGTAAGGCCCATTTAGACCTGCTCGTCCGAAACGTATAAAAAATGACTGCAAAAAAGGTTTTAATCAAATTTTATGAGTTTATGTAATTGATTAGAATCTTTTCAACACAATTATATTGCAAAACCTCAATTTTATACTTTTTACTCAGTTAAAATTTCAACGGGTCCATTGAAAGGCCCATTTAGACTCGCTCGTCCGAAACCTCTACAAAAAGGACCGCAAAAATGTTTTATTCAAATATTAGGAGTTCAAATAATTGATTAGGAGCTTTTCAACACATTTATACTGCAAAACCTCAATTTCTGTACTTTTTACTCAGTTAAAATTCTAACGGGTCCATTGAAATCCCATTTAGACCTGCTCGTCCGAAACCTCGACAAAAAGGACTACAAAATAGTTTTAATCAAATTTTAGGAGTTCAAATAATTTATTAGGAGCTTTTCAACACAATTATATTGCAAAACCTCAATTTTATACTTTTTACTCAATTAAAATTCAAACGGGCCCATTGAAAGGCCCATTTAGACCTGCTCGTCCGAAACCTCTACAAAAAGGTTCGCAAAAATGTTTTATGCAATTATTAGGAGTTAAAATAATTGATTAGGAGCTTTTCAACACAATTATATTGCAAAACCTCAATTGTTGTACTTTTTACTCAGATAAAATTCAAACGGGTCCATTGAAAGGCCCATTTAGACTTGCTCGTCCGAAACCTCTACAAAAAGGACCGCAAAAATGTTTTTTTCAAATATTAGTAGTTCAAATAATTGATTAGGAGCTTTTCAACACAATTATATTGCAAAACCTCAATTTTTGTACTTTTTACTCAGTTAAAATACCAACGGGTCCATTGAAAGGCCCATTTCGACCCGCTCGTCCGAAACCTCTACAAAAAGGACTGCAAAATAAGTTTTAATCAAATTTTAGGAGTTCATGTAATTGATTAGGAGCTTTTCAACACAATTATATTGCAAAAGCTCAATTTTTGTACTTTTTACTCAATTTAATTCCAACGGGTCCATTGAAAGGCCCATTTAGACTTGCTCGTCCGAAACCTCTACAAAAAAGGACCGCAAAATAAGTTTTAATCAAATTTTTGGAGTTCAAATAATTGATTAGGAGCTTTTCAACACAATTATATTGCAAAAGCTAAATTTCGGTACTTTTTACTCATTTAAAATTCCAACGGGTCCATGGTAAGGCCCATTTAGACCTGCTCGTCCGAAACGTATCAAAAAGGACTGCAAAAAAGGTTTTAATCAAATTTTATGAGTTTATGTAATTGATTAGGAGCTTTTCAACACAATTATATTGCAAAACCTCAAATTTATACTTTGTACTCAGTTAAAATTTTAACGGGTCCATTGAAAGGCCTATTTAGACCCGCTCGTCCGAAACCTCTACAAAAAGGACCGCAAAAATGTTTTATTCAAATATTAGGAGTTCAAATAATTGATTAGGAGCTTTTCAACACATTTATACTGCAAAACCTCAATTTATGTACTTTTTACTCAGTTAAAATTCTAACGGGTCCATTGAAAGGCCCATTTAGACCTGCTCGTCCGAAACCTCGACAAAAAGGACTACAAAATAGTTTTAATCAAATTTTAGGAGTCCAAATAATTTATTAGGAGCTTTTCAACACAATTATATTGAAAAACCTCAATTTTATAATTTTTACTCAGTTAAAATTCAAAAGGGCCCATTGAAAGGCCCATTTAGACCTGCTCGTCCGAAACCTCTACAAAAAGGTTCACAAAAATGTTTTATTCAAATATTAGGAGTTAAAATAATTGATTAGGAGCTTTTCAACATAATTATATTGCAAAACCTCAATTGATGTACTTTTTATTCAGTTAAAATTCTAACGGGTCCATTGAAAGGCCCATTTAGACCTGCTCGTCTGAAACCTCTACAAAAAGGACCGCAAAAATGTTTTATTCAAATATTAGGAGTTCAAATAATTGATTAGGAGCTTTTCAACACAATTATATTGCGAAACCTCAATTTCTGTACTTTTTACTCAGTTAAAATACCAACGAGTCCATTGAGAGGCCCATTTCGACCCGCTCGTCTGAAACCTCTACAAAAAGGACTGCAAAATAAGTTTTAATCAAATTTTAGGAGTTCATGTAATTGATTAGGAGCTTTTCAACACAATTAAATTGCAAAACCTCATTTTTGTACTTTTTACTCAATTTAATTCCAACGGGTCCATTGAAAGGCCCATTTAGACCTGCTCGTCTGAAACCTCTACAAAAAAGGACCGCAAAACAAGTTTTAATCAAATTTTAGGAGTTCAAATAATTGATTAGGAGCTTTTCAACACAATTATATTGCAAAAGCTAAATTTCTGTACTTTTTACTCAGTTAAAATTCCAACAGGTCCATTGTAAGGCCCATTTAGACCTGCTCGTCCGAAACGTATCAAAAAGGACTGCAAAAAAGGATTTAATCAAATTTTAGGACTTTATGTAATTGATTAGGAGCTTTTCAACACAATTATATTGCAAAACCTCAATTTTATACTTTTTACTCAGTTAAAATTTCAACGGGTCCATTGAAAGGCCCATTTAGACCCGCTCGTCCGAAACCTCTACAAAAAAGACCGCAAAAATGTTTTATTCAAATATTAGGAGTTCAAATAATTGATTAGGAGCTTTTCAACACATTTATACTGCAAAACCTCAATTTCTGTACTTTTTACTCAGTTAAAATTCTAACGGGTCTATTGAAAGGCCCATTTAGACCTGCTCGTCCGAAACCTCGACAAAAAGGACTGCAAAATAGTTTTAATCAAATTTTAGGAGTTCAAATAATTTATTAGGAGCTTTTCAACACAATTATATTGCAAAACCTCAATTTTATAATTTTTACTCAGTTAAAATTCAAACGGGCCCGTTGAAAGGCCCATTTAGACCTGCTCGTCCGAAACCTCTACAAAAAGGTTCGCAAAAATGTTTTATTCAAATATTAGGAGTTAAAATAATTGATTAGGAGCTTTTCAACACAATTATATTGCAAAACCTCAATTGCTGTACTTTTTACTCAGTTAAAATTCTAACGGGTAGTTAAAATTCCAACGGGCGTGGGTGTGGGATGGCTCTCAATTCTCTCAAAATTTTCGGGGGTCTCTTTTGAGTTTTGGCTTGTTCTTCATTTTTTTCCCTTTTTTCCGGTGGAATTTTCATCTTTTTCCCACCAATCCCCTTCCCCCACACGACGCTTATCCTTCTCTACCATTTTTGCAAGCCAAGCATGTACCGATTCATTTTGATTTCCTTGGAAATCGAGATGAGAAGTCAGAGGGTCATCCCACTCACCCACCACCTATCATTTACGGTTTGTATGTTTTTTATTTTAATTTATTTTTTCATTTGCTGTCTAATCTCTGTGCTTTTTCTCTCCTGTTTCATCCTGCCGAATATTGCTTTAGGCAATATCCAGATCTCTCAGGCGTCTTCATCCTTTTTATGTATATTATATTTTCTTCTTGCTGGCTCTGTGTCTTTGGCTAAAAGGCCATCTTTTCTCTCCGTTCTCACCATTTCTTATCAGATTTGGGGTTTACCCTTGAGATCTCCCCGGCGACTCCCAGATCGGGACGATGAGTTTCGCCGCTTACCATATCTTTTTTTATTTCCTTTTAAGTTTTTTATTTTAATCTGGCTTTTTTATTTCTTTATGGTTCTTCACCCTTGGGCGATCTGGGTTTCTTTCATCTGTCGATTACCTTCTCTTTACGGCGACGGCGAGGATTTTAATGCAACCAGGGTCTTTTACTCTTCCCTGGAAAACGGTAAAAAAATGCAGAATTTCAGCCCTCCCTCTTCCTCTCTTTCTTTTTTAATCTATTATTTTTTATTGCTTTTATCTTTCGCCCTTTGTTTTCTAACCTTTTACTTGTCTTTTCCCTACGAGCACCGGCCGACTGTTGATCTTCCCATATCCATCGCCAGATCTGATTTTTTAGATCCTGGGGCCTTTAGAGTGTTCTCGACAAGATCTAGCCGGCAATCTTCAAATCTGAACGGTTTGCCCTTTTCTTCTTCTCTTATATACTTCTTATCTATATTTTCTCTTTTTCTTTATTCTATTAAACTCTGTTTTTTCTCTTTTCTGGGCCCTGCCTTTCATTTTCTGCTTCGGCGGAGGGCATCAAGTTTATCCCATGTTCCGATGGATCTACCTCCGGCGGCGTCAAATGGTGGTTTTAATATTCTAAACAATTTGATTTTATTCGCTACATACACATTATCGTTAATCTGTCTTTTTCAATTGATTATTTTCGATGCCCCTCTGATTTCCCCTATCCATTTTTTTCTAGGGTTTCTCATCCCTCTGTCTTTTCGACTTACCTATGCTTTTTTATCTCAGTTTTTGGGTTTCTCTGCCCCCGATAAACAAATATATTCTCCCTTCATTAGTCTGTTATCTCCTTTTTTTGTCTCGGATTCTTACTCTGTTTGTCTTTTTTAATTTTCTATTTCTTCTTTCTAACTTCATTTTGTGTTTTTTGTTTCTCAAGAACCGGTCTGCTTCTATTCGCCGTGGATGTAGAGGGCCTGGCTCTCGGAGGTATAAACCCTTTCGATTTTCAAAGGTTTCTTTTTTCTTTATCCTTTCCATGCTATATCCTTTCATCTTTGGTTAATGGATTGAAATGTTTTTCTGTTTTATCCATAGCCTTAGCCAAGCTTTCTTTGATTGTCTTAACTTCTATTTTAATCTGGCATCTGACTATGGCCTCCGATCTGCTATTCTTATTTGACCATATTATCTGTCATCAATTTTGCTTTATATGTTATGCACCCACCTTATTTATCACTCTAGATAACCACCCCTTCATCCCTCATGCTCTTTTACATTATCTAAAAAACACTTCTGCTATGCTATCAAATTATATCACGACTTTGAAACATATCCTTATTCTATCTTTATTCAAGATATATTATAATACTTCTGTTATATCATTGGCATATAAATTCTTGTCATATATAAGTCGAGCCCTTCCAGGGAATTTTACACCAGCCCACTTCTTGGGATTTATAACTATTACATATGTCTATTTCCTCCAATATTTCATCTATGATTATATTTTTTCACTAACCCCTTACTTTTTTATCTTATTTGTTGGGCTTTCTATAATCCATCACTCCCAAGCAAGTTCGACTAGACTCCATTCTGTTCAACCCCACGAACCCAACTCCTTCCTCACATGGCTGACACAGAGGTTCATCTCATTCAACTTTTATGTATACAATAACCTTTTTGTGCTAGAGTTTAATCCTCTTACATATTTGCTTACTGGAATATACTTAAATTTGCTGCATCCATTCTCTATGCCATCCTTTATTTTGTTAATCCCCCTTAAATATAAAAGAGACATGCTTTATCTTCAATTGATTGTTCCCTTAACAAACTGCACATCCCACTCGGGTAACTTATCATCTAACTATGAGAAAATAGCTTTATACAATACCCTAGGAATTTATAAATGGACTATTTGTGCTAAATCCTCGTTTCCAAAACACAAAATATTGTATGACTCTTTGATTTTGATTTTTCCTTTTAAATTTATTATATGCCATCATACTAAATGGAACTCTAACATTGCATATATGCTCCGTGGGTGGAGTATTATTAATCATCCTTCTAAATCTATTAAGTGTAACTTTTTTCTAAATCATTTCTATAACTCTCTCTATTGCAATTCATCTTTACAGTTAATCCATAATTCTCTTCCCCTTACTATATGTCTCCCCAGCCTTTGCATGAAGCTAACTAATCTGCCCATACTTTTCATTTCTATGCAGATCATGTACATCTCTCCCAATATAATCGAGCATCAATACGGGATTAACTTCTCTCCAGCTCTCTGGTTTTGTAATTTTTTCTCAGTATTTAAATTTCTTCATTTATCCCCCCATTTGCTCTTTTGGTCTGTATTAAATTTCTCTACCCCGCTTCTTCCTTTCCCTGGGTTTGTATTTCCTTATGGTTGCTTTTTTCCTGCTTTTCTTTCTGCTCCGTTCTTCATTTATTTTCTTTATATTCGTAGATGTATGTCTTTATGCATTTATTCTGCTATGGATGTTTACTGCTGTTTAACCCATGGATGTTACCATATACATCTCTGTCCGATTAACACTAAGGAACCTGGTTCCTACTACGCCTCTTTAGGTGACCAACAACTAGCCCAATTAAGGGATTTTTGCGAAACTCTATCTTATAGGGTTCTTTTTTCTTCTTCCCTCATTCCTCTTTCTTCACACGTCAACCAACATTTCAAATTTTCAAATTTTTACCCACTACTTTCAATTATTATTTTAATTAACATATCTTTATTACTTCCGAATTTTTCTACTCATATATGTAATACAGCTTTTTCAGGGCTTTTTATAACACTAACATCTTAGATTTTTTTAATTTCCTATTCTTTCCCCCTTCTCCTTAACTACAATCGTCTTATTTTCGATTCCAATCTTTCCTTTTTACTTAGCTATTTATTTTCAGGTCTAACATTCAATAATAAATTTATTAATAGCCTAATCAGTTATCCTTTAATTTTGCTTTCAAAAATTAATACTAGCTACCCAGTCTTTCCAATTTTATTTATTAGTACGAGTGATTACATACTAAATTATAGACGTTCTTGTTTTTTAAATTCTATGGAACAATTCCATCAGTATCAAGGATTTAATTTTTCAAACTCTAACTTACTATTAATAGTACTCATAACTAGTATTAAATTTCCTCCTTATTTTTATCTATTTTATGGTAATAGAATATTCTTTAATCAAAAATTCCGTTATATTACCAATATTAGACAAACTTTTAATATTTCCTTTTCATACTACCTTAATTATATTACTTTTCCTGAATTTTCTAATATTCCTTACACATTAATACCAAATTTTTTAAATCTGATCTCCTCTTTAAATATTAAATTACTATATTATTATGCCGTTTATCAATCTCTCCAACCTAAATCTTTCCATATTAAACTGATGTTCCTATTGATCTCCAACCATGATTCATGGGTCTTAAATCTTTCCATATCAATCTTTTATTCCCTTCCTTTTCTCATCACTTACCATAGTACAATCACCGTAAATTACTTCTTTATATACATCCAACAATTAAGCACATTCCCACAAGCCTTCTCTTATTCCAAGCCTCTATTCTCTCAAACCCCATCTACTATGGCATCATCTTCTATCTCATAATTAAGCTCCCTCAACCTTACCAGTGAGGAAACAGAATTCTTGTACACCCCAGACTTCGGCTGGGACTTTGTCGAGGAAGACCCCAAGGCATGTCTCTTAGGATGCTTCATAACCTCCAAACCTGTTGACATTTATGCTGTTGTCAACGCATTCGAAGGCATCTGGAAGCCAAACAACGTTGTGAACATCTCTGTTATCCAAGACAACTATTTGAAGATCAAGTTCAAGGATGTCAAGTCATGTTACGAGGTCCTTAATCGGGGCCCTTGGCTGTATAAAGACGAATGGCTCGCCATAACTGAGTATGACCCTGCTAAGCCGCTTGGGGAATATACCTTCAACTCTATGAGGATTTGGATACGCTTCTTCTCCCTCCCAGCCTCCCTCTATGAGGACTTTGACCGATCGCATCTTGTGGGACATGCCCTCGGGATGATGGTTGGGAATGTTATTCGAACAGATACCCGAGAAGCTGATGGAAACATGAAAGACTTTCTAAGAGTGGAGATCTTCCTGAACATAACCAAACCAATTACCCGCTTTGTTTTCATAGGATCGGTACAGACAAAACCATGTGTCGTATCCAATATGAACGGCTTCCCGCCCTCTGTCCCGGATGTAGAATTATCAGTCACACGATTGAAAACTGCCCCAATCGAGCATCTCTTGATCTGAACAAACTGCAATACGGAGAATGGCTCCATTATCTCCCTCCAAAACGCCGCCTCGCTGGTACAAGGGGCGTCTTCGCTACGTCGAACCCGAACTCAACCAGGCCAATCTGTTACCGAATGGTACACTCCCTTATTTCTTTACAAATTTTCCATACTTTCCTCATCCTCGATATAAATTTATTTTATTTTTACTGCTTCACCTATTCACGTTCTTATTTTTTTCATTCCTAGCTAATCCTACTCCAGTTGTTGCTGCCAACACTAATCCTATTCCAATCAATGAACCTACTGCTATGGGTATGCCTCTTACTCTTTTCATTAACATTAACTTCCTATTCAAAAAATCTTCCTTCGCTAAATTAATATGTTTTAACTCTACTGCAGGCTCTCTTAATGAGGGCGATGTCGCATCATTTTCGGAACAGCCCACCGAGGATGCACCCAGTACAGATACTGCCATGGGGGATGCCCCCTACAAATGAAACACCAGCTACGGACTCCAAGCAGAAAGCCCCTCTCGAGCCCCAACCTCTGAACACCATCTACCTGATTCCCGAAGATGACTCTGATGGGGAATGGGATACCACTGATGATGGTGTACCAAGTCCAACTGCCCAGCAAATTAAGAAAATAGAAGCCGAACTGCGTAAGCCCCCTATTTCTATCGATACCATTTTCAATGATTTTAACCACTGGTTACTAAAAAATTATCCAAATGATGCAGCTCCGGCCCCTGCTCCAGCCCCACCAAATCGTGGCATGAAACGCCGCTCCCCCATTCAAGTGTCGCTCCCGCCAAAAAAATCCAAACCGTCCGGTTCCACCCCGAAAGCTGGGATGAGCAGCTCTAAAAACTCTCCGGCGGCGGCTGATTCCTAGCCCCGCCGAGCAAAATGAAGATCCTATGCTGGAACTGCCAGGGTCTAGGACAAGCCCCGATGGTTCAACATCTTCGAGATTATGTCCGGCTATCCATCCCCGACGTTATTTTCCTATGTGAAACTAAACTCAATAATGTGGCTTGTAGCCAACTATGCATTTCTTTAGGTTATTTAAACGTTATTTATATTCCCCCCTCGGAGGGGTGTTCCAGAATTGCTTTATTCGCCACCGATAAAATTAATATTAGTTTAATTTCGTATTCTCAGCGTTACATACATTCTCAAATTACATTAGATAATTGCAATGTTTTATTCACTGGTATACATGGCCACTCTGAAACTAGCCAAAAATACAAAACTTGGGAAATAATTGACTCATTAAATACAAATAATAGCAATGTCCCTTGGATTCTAGGAGGAGATTTCAACGAAATCCTATCCGACTCCGAAAAACAAGGTGGGAGTCGTAGGGCTAGATCACAAATATCCAATTTTCGTCACTGCCTATCACGCAACAATCTTTTCGATTGTAAGCCAACATCGGGCTGGTTTACTTGGTCGAAAGTTGGGCCCCTAACTCCAACTATTCACGAAAGACTAGATCAATTTGTTGCCAATTCGGCTTGGCAAAACCTTTTTCCTTCATTCCGCATCACAATAGAATATTTAGCCAAATCTGACCACTGCTTCCTGTCTCTTGACACATCTCCTACATTCAACCGTCCTAACCATTCATCCAGTACTTTCCGCTTTGAGAACTGCTGGGCCAATCATAAGGATAATATCTCAACTGTTAAACATACTTGGATGAATACCCTGGTACGGCTATTGATAAACTACATGCTGTTGGTACTAACCTAGAGGATTGGCAGAATCAACAAAGAATTAAATCATCTGGGCGTATTAATTTCCTAACGAAAAAAATTAACAAATTCCTATGTCGGCCTTTAACCGCTGCAACTGAAAATACTTACTTAAAATATCGGACCAAACTCAACAAACTACTAACGGAACAAGAAACTTATTGGGCTCAAAGATCTCGCACACTTTGGCTTTCCCAAGGTGATAAAAATACGAGATTCTTTCACGCTCGGGCAAACAATAGAAGGAAAAAAAAACTCGATTAATGGCTTATTTGACTCCAACTCTAATTGGTGTACAGCTGAATCAGACATCATGTCTATTGCTTCCAGCTACTTCCAAAACCTCTTTACATCTTCTAATCCCCAAATCTCTGATGTCATCCTTAATAAAATTTCCCCTTCCATTACCCAGGCAATGAATGACAATTTACAACGCCCTTTCACTAAGGAAGAAATACTACACGCTTTCCGAGACATTGACCCTAGGAAAGCCCCTGACATTGATGGACTACCTAGTAGTTTCTTCCGTCAGCACTGGGATACTATTGGAGAAGACGTTACCAATCTTTGTCTCAACTTATTAAAAGGCACTATTGACATGTCTTTGGTCAATAAGACTATTTTGGTTCTGATTCCCAAAATCAATAACCCGACTACTATGAAACATCTTAGGCCAATCAGTCTTTGTACTGTTCTATACAAAATAGTATCTAAAACCATTGTCAATAGAATGAAGCAAACAATTCCCATTTGTATCAGCCCTAATCAAGCAGCTTTTGTCCAAGGGCGCAACATCTCTGATAACATTCTTGTCGCCCATGAAATTATTCACAATATTAACTCAGGAGCAATCAAATCATCTCAAGGGGCTGCTGTAACGCCCCGGTTTTGGGCTTAGAAGTTTGAGCGTTGACCGGTTCGGTCAAAGTGTTGTTCGAATCTAAAGGGTGAAATTAGGAAAGCCTAGTTCGGGTTGCATTAAAAATATGGAAAAATGTTCTAAAATCATCTTTTAATATAATTAAGTGAACTGTGAAATCAATTTTGGAAAATGAGTTTCGGAAGGGTGACATTTTGGCTAGTGACCAAAATGTAATTTTCGAAAGTTTTGTGGCTGTTTTATAAAGGGTTGAAACTTTGAATCTTTAAGGAGCTATTTACCCAAAGGGAGTTTCTCCAGATTTTTCTAAGATATTTTAAGACTAAATTCTGATTTTAAATGATATTAAAAGTGGAGGGAAAGCCATTTGGCTATTTTGGATTTTGTAACCAACTTTTCTCAATTTTCTTTCTCTCATTTTCTCTCAATCCAAACACATATTCTCCAGAGAATTGGATCTGATTTTCTCACCTAAATCCCTCCTTTCAACTCTCATTTGATTCCTAATCAACATATCTTCAAAACATCTTTAATTGCTACTTGATTCAACAAGATTTTTTATTCCAAAAAGAGGAGAAACTCAAGTTTGGAGGTAAGAACGTCCTTCTCCTCTAAACTATCAGTTCTTTACTGAAATTCCTAAGTTTTCAATCCTTAATTGATGTTTAATTAAAGGTTTTTAAGTGGTGAAATGGATCTTGGCTTATAATGCAAGATTTGATGATTTTTGATGATTTTCGTTAGATCTGATTAATCTGTGATTTGAGATGTGTTTTTGATGTTAAATGAACTCTAAATTGATAAGGAATTGAGTTTTGATTAATGCAATCCCGGATAGGTTGAGTTTCCTAAGTTTAGCTTGTGTTTCAAGGTTGTTTTTGGGGTGATCTTGTGGATCTGATGTTGCTGGAGGTTTAAGGATGTTGTTAGGTTGTTTTTAGATGTTATATGATGTTTAAGGATGTGTGGTTTTGCTGGTTTATGGCTGGGCTTTGTTTAGAAGTGGTTAGGATGCATTTTCGGTTGTGTTTGGTGGCCAAAAATGGTGTGTGGATGAGAGCAGCGAGTTTAGGTGCTTTCATTGAAGCAATTAATGCATGATGATGCATTAATCCTCTGCTTTGATGTGTTGAAAACAGGGGAGGCATCTTTGGATCCAAGAATTGTTGATCTGGAAGCTTGATTTGGTGCTTTGGCTTGAAGCAAAGTGGAAATCGGTGAGTGCGTTTGTGAAAATTGGGTTTTCGGCTTTGAAACCAATGTCTTGGGAGCTTAGCTTAAGTCTAAACAACTTTGCTAAGCTCAAGTGTAAGTTTTCGGAATTACTCTCTAGTGGTGGCCATGATTTTGTTGTGATGCGAAATGGATATTTGCATGTTTTAATTACTGTTTTGAAAGCATGATTAAGCATGGTTTTTGCTGTTGTTGTAAGCCATATGTTGAAGGAAACTCAAGGTAAGAGTTCCTTGTTTTCGTACATTGATAAGATGTGGATTGATGCTTTTAAATGCATGTTGAATATGGCTTGGTTTAATGCTTTAAAACAGTGGAATAAATGATGAAAAAGATGTATATTGGCAAGTGATGTTTTGAAAAGGTTAAGGTCACTAAGGTGGTTAAAAGTCCTTGAGTGAGCCTTGTATTCTTAAGATAATCAAGGTGGTTAAAAGTCCTTGGATGATTCTTGTTGCGGACACTAAGGTGGTTAAAAGTCCTTAGGTGATCCTTTCCATGGTGTTTAAAAGTCCATGGGGCCAAGGTGTTTAAAAGTCCTTGGGGCCAAGGTGTTTAAAAGTCCTTGGGGTGATTCAAGCTATGGACACAAAGGTGGTTAAAAGTCCTTGTGTGGTCCTCATTCATGGTGTTTAAAAGTCCATGGCCAAGGTGTTTAAAAGTCCTTGGGGCCAAGGTGTTTAAAAGTCCTTGGGAAGTTGATGAACTTGTTTTAAAGAAATGGAATCTATCACTTGAGCCAATATGACATGTTATATTATGTTGAAGCATGAGATGCTTGTTTTTAAGTATGCTTTTGAGCATGTGCAAAGGTTGATTTAAAGCATGATTTGTAAATGTTTTTAAATGCATTATTGAATGGTTTTAAGAGCATTCCTCACTAAGCTTTTGCTTACGCTCTCCTTGTTTTCTTAATTCAATAATGCAGAACATTAGTGAACCTTGAGGGCAGCAAGGAAGGCAAGTATTCAAGTGGAAGCAAAGCTCAAAGTATGGAAGGTTTTCCTAAGATTACTTAGCTTTTGATACTTTGGCAATGGGGGACCAATGTGTATGTTTTGGGAGAGGTTTTAAACTCCCTAAGTATGTTGAATGTTGTTGAGAATGCTGGTTTTTGTGTTGGATCATTACATGCTTGTTTTGGAAGTTTGTGCTTGAATAGCTAGCTTGTGTAGGAAGCATGCCTATAGAATTGGGGCTTTTTGCTTATGATGTTGTTTTGATGAATTGTTGATGCTTGTAAGTCTTATATATGTTGAATTGCATGCTGGTAAAGTTTGGTGGCATTTGGAGCATGTTTGAATGATCAATTGCATGTTTTGGAATGCATTTTGCTGCAATCTGTGCAGGGCGTTTCGGAACAGTGTGCACCGTTACGGAACGGGTGCCTTGAATGAACTCAGGCGTCCGAAACGGTATGCACCGTTTCAAAACGGTTTGGCCTCTGCCAGACCCCCGTTGCGGTACGTGTTGCGGAACGGCCCGAGTTTCGAAACGGGCTCTGCCTGTTTCGGAACGGGTGACCGTTGGGGGCTGACATTGGTGGTTAAATGTTTTGAATTGTTTGCGTTTTGGTCCTGAAACTTGTTTGTGCAATTGTATGAGTTTGGGAAGTCCTTTTGAGCTGAAATTTCACAGAGAAGCATGAAATCTGACTAATTTCAAGTTGGTAAGATTAATTTGGGTTAAGTCCTTTTAATTATCAGAAATTACAATTTGGTCCCTAAAGTTGTAATTTGTTCAATTGGGTCCCTGTTTGATCTCTGATGTTCGTGATCTTTGAGTATGCTGTTGTATGATCATATCTAAGGTTTAAAATGCATCTAGACAAGATTAAAAAGAAAAAAAAAGGGTCGTTAATCAAGGTTGACTTTCGGGTTGACTTTGGTTTTCCCCGTGTGACTTTCTTAATTCGGGTCAACCGTCTAGGCCGGGTTAAGGGGGTTACATTTGGTGGTATCAGAGCTGAGTTCTCGAGTAATTGGGAATGTTTGTATGCATGATTGAAGTATATGAGCTATGTATGCTTGTTGTGTGAAAGCATGTTTAGTGGCTTGTGATTTGGGTGTAATTGAATTGTATGTTGTGATGTAGCATGCTGAGGGTACCCATTGCCAAACAAAAGCTAATGAAATGATGTTGATTTTGAATGAAATTGAGCTTGAATACTTGGATTGCTTACCTTGCTGGGCCTGACTTTGTTTTATTTGCATTGTTATTGCATGGTAAAAGTATGGCACCACGTAGAGAGTTACGAGGTAATGTGCGAGCTGCGGCTCAGAATGAGAATGAAAATGAAGAGAACACGGGTAGTGCGGTGTTACATCCTCCTCCACCTGGTGGTGGTGGTGCTGAGGGAGGGAGAGCTGAGGCTGCAGCAGCTGGTGTTGGGGCTGCAGGACCAGAGGTTGGTCAGGGGCAAGCTATGCCTGATATGTCTATGTTAGTACAAGCTATTGCGGGTGCTTTTCGAGCAGCAGTAGCTGGAGCTCAAGGAGCTGGGTATCAGGGAGATGCTGGTGTTAGACTACCTTTGGAGCGTCTGCGTAGTCTTGGTGGGACTGAGTTCAGGGGTATGTCTGCTGAGAGTTCGGAAGCTTGGCTGGAGAGTACCAAGCGAATCTTGGGACAGATGAGTTGCACGGATGTGCAAAAGTTGGGTTGTGTGGTATCCTTGCTTCAGGATGATGCATATACATGGTGGACGACCACAATCTCTGGGATGGCTGAAGCTGATGTGACTTGGACATTCTTTCAGAATGTGTTCAAGCGGAGATATCTTGGTGTGAGATATCTTGATGAGAAGAAACGTGAGTTCATGACTCTTACCCAAGGGAGCATGATAGTGGCTGAGTATGAAGTACAGTTTGTGCGACTCAGTCAGTATGCACCTGAGCTTATTCCTGATGAACGGGAGAGGTGCGAAAGGTTTCGTTATGGTCTTGTAACGGAGGTAAAGATGTATGTGCTGGCCACTGAGTATGATGATTTTGATGTGTTGGTGGGCCGAGCCAAGGACATAGAGATGAATTTGAGTTTGGCTGCGAAAGGTGCTGGAGCAAGTTCTGGTAAGAGAGCTGCTGAGTATAGTTCCGGAGGTGGACGAAACAAGAGGGGACGCGATTAGAGGTATCAGTCCTCAGCTAAGAGAGGTAGTGGTGCACCTGCTAGGGGTGGCAATGCTAGAGCTGATCCGAGTGCTTGTTGGATCTGTGGTTCACGTGGTCACTTGAAGCGTGACTGTCCTCGTGCTGTGAGGGAGGTGCAAGCTCCTATTGCGGCAGCTGGTTATGGATGCTGGAATTGTGGTTTTGCAGACCACTTGAGGCGAGATTGTCCGAGGTTGGCTGGTGATCAGATGCGTGCTCCTGCTGTTGCTGCACCACAGAGAGGTCGTGGGCGCGGCCGTGGTAATTTTCAGAGGCGTGAGGAAGGTGGTCGTGGAGTAGCCCATGTTGTGGCTATTCAGCCTGAAGGTGGAGGCCAAGCGAGGGTGTATGCTCAGCGTGAGGGCAGGAATGATGCAGATGTGATTGCAGGTACCTTTACTTTGCAATCCTTGTCATTGCTTTCTTTGATTGATTCTAGATCTACGCATTCATACATTTTGCGTGAGCATGCTGAATTGCTTGGTTTGCCTGTTGAGTCTTTGGATGTTGGTGTTCGTGTCACTAGTTCTTTTGGTGAAACTGTTGTGACTCGAAAGCTTTATAGAAGATGTCCTTTGGTTGTTCAAGAACATGTCTTTCATGTTGATCTTATGGAGTTGCCCTTTTATGGTTTTGATGTAATCCTTGGTATGGATTGGCTTGCTGAGCATCGTGCTGTTGTGGATTGTGAGAATAAGCGTGTTTCGCTTAAGCTTGCGGATGATTATGAAGTGGTGGTGGTTGGTGAGAATGTGAAGTTTCTTGCCAATGTTGTTTCTACCTTAGAGGCGAGTAGGATGCTGAGGCAAGGTTGTGAAGCTTATCTAGCTTTCGTGATGAATCCTAGTTCTAAGGAGTTGAGGGTGCAAGATATCAGAGTTGTGAAGGAGTTTCCTGGTGTTTTTCCTGAGGAGTTGCCTGGTTTACCTCCTAATCGCGAGGTGGAGTTTGGAATTGAGCTGTATGAGAATACAACTCCTGTGTCCATTACTCCCTATAGAATGGCACCTAAGGAGCTGAAGAAGCTGAAGACGCAGTTGCAAGAGCTGCTTGATCGTGGTTTCATCCGGCCGAGTGTGTCACCTTGGGGAGCACCGGTCTTGTTTGTGAAGAAGAAAGATGGCACTATGAGGATGTGCATTGATTACCGTCAGCTGAACAAGTTGACTATCAAGAATCGGTATCCTTTGCCGAGGATTGATGATCTCTTTGATCAATTTCGGGGAGCTGCTGTGTTCTCTAAGATTGACTTGAGGTCAGGGTATTATCAGTTGAAGGTGAAGGATGTAGATGTGCCTAAGACAGCTTTCAGGACAAGGTATGGGCATTATGAGTTCCTTGTGATGCCGTTTGGTTTGACAAATGCTCCTGCTGCTTTCATGGACATGATGAACCGTGTGTTTCATGAATACCTGGATAAGTTCGTTGTGGTGTTCATTGATGATATCCTCGTGTACTCGCGTACTGAGGAGGAGCACGAAGAGCATTTGAGGATTGTGCTGCAAGCTTTGTTGGAAAATCAGCTTTATGCTAAGCTGAGCAAGTGTGAGTTCTGGCTTAAGGAGGTGGTGTTTCTTGGGCATGTGGTCTCAGCTGAGGGGATTCGTGTTGATCCTCAGAAGATTGAGGCAGTGATGAACTGGAAGGTTCCTAAGTCTGTTCAAGAGGTCCGTAGTTTCCTTGGTTTGGCAGGATACTACCGAAGGTTTGTGGATGGTTTTTCCAAGATTGCTGCTCCTTTGACGAAGTTGTTGCAGAAAGATGTTAAGTATGAGTGGACGGAAGCGAGACAACAGGCTTTTGAGAAGCTGAAGGCGGCTTTGACGCAAGCTCCTATCTTGGTTCAGCCTGAATCAGGGAAAGAGTTTGTGGTCTATAGTGATGCATCCTATGTTGGTTTGGGATGTGTGCTGATGCAAGAGGGTAAGGTGGTGGCTTATGCATCGCGGCAATTGAAAGTGCATGAGCGTAATTACCCTACGCATGATATTGAGCTGGCTGCAGTGGTTTTTGCTCTGAAGATCTGGAGGCATTATCTGTATGGTGAGAAATGTACTGTGTACACAGATCACAAGAGTTTGAGGTATCTGATGTCTCAGAAGGAGTTGAATCTTAGGCAGCGGCGTTGGTTGGAGTTGCTCAAGGATTATGATCTGACGATTGAGTATCATCCTGGAAAGGCTAATGTTGTTGCGGATGCCTTGAGTAGGAAGGTAGCTGTTGAGCTGAGGGCTATGTTTGCTAGCTTGAGCATATCGCGAGATGGTGGTCTTGTTGCTGAGTTGCAGGTGAAACCATCGTTGGTTCATTTGATCAAGGATAAGCAGTTGTTGGATGATTCCTTGGTGTCTCATGTTCAGGATATCGCGGAGGGTAGGCCTTCGGATTTCTGTTTTAATGATGATGGGGTGTTGTGTTTTGGGAGTCGAATAGTAGTGCCTGATGATGCTGAGTTGAGGCGTGCTATTCTGACTGAAGGTCATAGTAGTCCTTTTGCTATGCACCCTGGTAGTACTAAGATGTACCGTGATCTTCGTGATGAGTACTATTGGGTGGGTTTGAAGAAGGATGTTGCAGAGTTTGTGAGCAAGTGTTTGGTGTGTCAGCGAGTTAAGGCTGAACATCAGGTTCCTTCTGGGTTGTTGCAACCGTTGAAAATCCCTGAATGGAAGTGGGAGAGGGTTACCATGGATTTTGTATCTGGTTTACCTTTGTCTCCATCAAAGAAGAATTCGGTTTGGGTGATTGTGGACCACCTGACGAAGTGTGCGCATTTCTTGCCTGTGCATATTACGTTCTCTTTGGATAAGCTGACAGAGCTGTACATTGCTGAGATTGTGAGGCTGCATGGTGTGCCTGAGTCGATTGTGTCGGATAGGGATCCGAGGTTCACATCGCGTTTCTGGCAATGTTTGCATCAAGCTCTGGGTACAAGGTTGCATTTCAGTACATCCTATCATCCTCAGTCGGATGGTCAGTCTGAGCGAGTTATTCAGATCTTGGAGGATATGTTGAGATGTTGCGTGATTGAGTTTCAAGGTTCTTGGGAGAAGCATCTGCCTTTGGTTGAGTTCTCTTATAACAATAGTTATCAGGCGAGTATACAGATGGCACCTTATGAAAGGGACTGAAACTGGAAGTGTAGGACTCCTCTTTGTTGGGCTGAAACTGGTCAAAAGTTGGTTTCGATGCCGGCTTTGTTGAAAGGGACCACTGAGAAGGTGAAGCTTATCTGTGAGCGGTTGAAGGCTGCCTCTGATCGGCAAAAGTCTTACGCGGATTTGAAGCGTAAGAAGATAGAATATGCGGTGGGTGACCGTGTGTTCTTGAAGGTTTCGCCTTGGAAGAAGGTGATGAGGTTTGGCCGGAAGGGTAAGTTGAGCCCTAGGTACATTGGACCATATTAGGTGGTTGAGCGTGTGGGTCCTGTTGCGTATCGGTTGAGGTTACCTCAGGAGCTGGAGAAGATTCATGATGTGTTCCATGTTTCTATGCTCCGGAAGTATAGATCTGATCCTTCGCATGTGATGCCTGTGGAGGAAGTGGAATTGAATCCGGATATGACCTATGATGAGGAACCGGTGAAGGTTCTGGATTCGGATAGCAAGGTTCTTCGTGGCAAGACCATTGAGTTGGTGAAGGTGCTGTGGAAGCATCGAGGTGTTGAGGAAGCCACGTGGGAGCGGAAGGAAGACATGCTGAAGCAGTTTCCTTATCTCTTTTCTTCAGGTAAATTTCGAGGACGAAATTTCTTTAGGGGGGAGAGTTGTAACGCCCGGGTTTTGGGCTTAGAAGTTTGAGCGTTGACCGGTTCGGTCAAAGTGATGTTCGAATCTAAAGGGTGAAATTAGGAAAGCCTAGTTCGGGTTGCATTAAAAATATGGAAAAATGTTCTAAAATCATCTTTTAATATAATTAAGTGAACTGTGAAATCAATTTTGGAAAATGAGTTTCGGAAGGGTGACATTTTGGCTAGTGACCAAAATGTAATTTTCGAAAGTTTTGTGGCTGTTTTATAAAGGGTTGAAACTTTGAATCTTTAAGGAGCTATTTACCCAAAGGGAGTTTCTCCAGATTTTTCTAAGATATTTTAAGACTAAATTCTGATTTTAAATGATATTAAAAGTGGAGGGAAAGCCATTTGGCTATTTTGGATTTTGTAACCAACTTTTCTCAATTTTCTTTCTCTCATTTTCTCTCAACCCAAACACATATTCTCCAAAGAATTGGATCTGATTTTCTCACCTAAATCCCTCCTTTCAACTCTCATTTGATTCCTAATCAACATATCTTCAAAACATCTTTAATTGCTACTTGATTCAACAAGATTTTTTATTCCAAAAAGAGGAGAAACTCAAGTTTGGAGGTAAGAACGTCCTTCTCCTCTAAACTATCAGTTCTTTACTGAAATTCCTAAGTTTTCAATCCTTAATTGATGTTTAATTAAAGGTTTTTAAGTGGTGAAATGGATCTTGGCTTATAATGCAAGATTTGATGATTTTTGATGATTTTCGTTAGATCTGATTAATCTGTGATTTGAGATGTGTTTTTGATGTTAAACGAACTCTAAATTGATAAGGAATTGAGTTTTGATTAATGCAATCCCGGATAGGTTGAGTTTCCTAAGTTTAGCTTGTGTTTCAAGGTTGTTTTTGGGGTGATCTTGTGGATCTGATGTTGCTGGAGGTTTAAGGATGTAGTTAGGTTGTTTTTAGATGTTATATGATGTTTAAGGATGTGTGGTTTTGCTGGTTTATGGCTGGGCTTTGTTTAGAAGTGGTTAGGATGCATTTTCGGTTGTGTTTGGTGGCCGAAAATGGTGTGTGGATGAGAGCAGCGAGTTTAGGTGCTTTCATTGAAGCAATTAATGCATGATGATGCATTAATCCTCTGCTTTGATGTGTTGAAAACAGGGGAGGCATCTTTGGATCCGAGAATTGTTGATCCGGAAGCTTGATTTGGTGCTTTGGCTTGAAGCAAAGTGGAAATCGGTGAGTGCGTTTGTGAAAATTGGGTTTTCGGCTTTGAAACCAATGTCTTGGGAGCTTAGCTTAAGTCTAAACAACTTTGCTAAGCTCAAGTGTAAGTTTTCGGAATTACTCTCTAGTGGTGGCCATGATTTTGTTGTGATGCGAAATGGATATTTGCATGTTTTAATTATTGTTTTGAAAGCATGATTAAGCATGGTTTTTGCTGTTGTTGTAAGCCATATGTTGAAGGAAACTCAAGGTAAGAGTTCATTGTTTTCGTACATTGATAAGATGTGGATTGATGCTTTTAAATGCATGTTGAATATGGCTTGGTTTAATGCTTTAAAACAGTGGAATAAATGATGAAAAAGATGTATATTGGCAAGTGATGTTTTGAAAAGGTTAAGGTCACTAAGGTGGTTAAAAGTCCTTGAGTGAGCCTTGTATTCTTAAGATCATCAAGGTGGTTAAAAGTCCTTGGATGATTCTTGTTGCGGACACTAAGGTGGTTAAAAGTCCTTAGGTGATCCTTTCCATGGTGTTTAAAAGTCCATGGGGCCAAGGTGTTTAAAAGTCCTTGGGGCCAAGGTGTTTAAAAGTCCTTGGGGTGATTCAAGCTATGGACACAAAGGTGGTTAAAAGTCCTTGTGTGGTCCTCATTCATGGTGTTTAAAAGTCCATGGCCAAGGTGTTTAAAAGTCCTTGGGGCCAAGGTGTTTAAAAGTCCTTGGGAAGTTGATGAACTTGTTTTAAAGAAATGGAATCTATCACTTGAGCCAATATGACATGTTATATTATGTTGAAGCATGAGATGCTTGTTTTTAAGTATGCTTTTGAGCATGCGCAAAGGTTGATTTAAAGCATGATTTGTAAATGTTTTTAAATGCATTATTGAATGGTTTTAAGAGCATTCCTCACTAAGCTTTTGCTTACGCTCTCCTTGTTTTCTTAATTCAATAATGCAGAACATTAGTGAACCTTGAGGGCAGCAAGGAAGGCAAGTATTCAAGTGGAAGCAAATCTCAAAGTATGGAAGGTTTTCCTAAGATCACTTAGCTTTTGATACTTTGGCAATGGGGGACCAATGTGTATGTTTTGGGAGAGGTTTTAAACTCCCTAAGTATGTTGAATGTTGTTGAGAATGCTGGTTTTTGTGTTGGATCATTACATGCTTGTTTTGGAAGTTTGTGCTTGAATAGCTAGCTTGTGTAGGAAGCATGCCTATAGAATTGGGGCTTTTTGCTTATGATGTTGTTTTGATGAATTGTTGATGCTTGTAAGTCTTATATATGTTGAATTGCATGCTGGTAAAGTTTGGTGGCATTTGGAGCATGTTTGAATGATCAATTGCATGTTTTGGAATGCATTTTGCTGCAATCTATGCAGGGCGTTTCGGAACAGTGTGCACCGTTTCGGAACGGGTGCCTTGAATGAACTCAGGCGTCCGAAACGGTATGCACCGTTTCGAAACGGTTTGGCCTCTGCCAGACCCCCGTTGCGGTACGTGTTGCGGAACGGCCCGAGTTTCGAAACGGGCTCTGCCTGTTTCGGAACGGGTGACCGTTGGGGGCTGACATTGGTGGTTAAATGTTTTGAATTGTTTGTGTTTTGGTCTTGAAACTTGTTTGTGCAATTGTATGAGTTTGGTAGTCCTTTTGAGCTGAAATTTCACAGAGAAGCATGAAATCTGACTAATTTCAAGTTGGTAAGATTAATTTGGGTTAAGTCCTTTTAATTATCAGAAATTACAATTTGGTCCCTAAAGTTGTAATTTGTTCAATTGGGTCCCTGTTTGATCTCTGATGTTCGTGATCTTTGAGTATGCTGTTGTATGATCATATCTAAGGTTTAAAATGCATCTAGACAAGATTAAAAAGAAAAAAAAGGGTTGTTAATCAAGGTTGACTTTCGGGTTAACTTTGGTTTTCCCCGTGTGACTTTCTTAATTCGGGTCAACCGTCTAGGCCGTGTTAAGGGGGTTACAGCTGCTCTCAAACTCGATATGGAAAAAGCTTTTGATCGAGTGGAATGGTCCTTCTTAGCAAATGTTATGGAACGCATGGGATTTGCACCTGACTGGATTTCCCTTATAATGCGATGTATCACCACAGTTTCTTTTTCTGTTAAAATTAACAACTCTTTATCCCCTGTATTTCAACCTCAGCGTGGATTACGACAGGGTGATCCACTCTCCCCATTCCTTTTCCTATTCTGTACACAAGGACTCTCCGCCTACTTATCCGCTGCTCAACAAACGAACATCCTTCCGGGACTTGGTGCATGCAAATATGGACCCAAAGTCAATCACCTTCTTTTTGCAGATGATTGTATGGTTTTCATCAACAACTCTGCAACTGAAGCTGCTCATCTTAAAAGAGCTCTGCAAACGTATGCTGATGCCTCCGGTTAGGCGGTAAACTTTGAGAAATCAACAATATTCTATCACCCACGCACCCCATCTTCTACAAGGTCGGCGATAAATAATACTCTGCAAGTACGTGAGGTGTCCAACCCTGGGGTTTATCTAGGTGTTCCTCTGCTCATAGGAAAGAACAAAACTGAATCCCTAGGATTTGTGCGTGATAAAGTCCACGACCGTCTCTCTAGCTGGGATAAACATCTTCTGTCTTTTAGTGGCCGCGAGATCTTCATTAAAGCTGTTCTCCAATCCTTACCTCAATATGTTATGTCTTGTTACATCCTACCTCAAAACATCATTGATGATATGACTTCAGCTATCAGACAATATTGGTGGTCTGGTAAATCCAACAAAAAAGGATGGCATATGCTACCATGGAATAATGTCTGTTTACCTAAGGCTGCTGGAGGAATGGGATTTAAAGATTTACATGACTTCAATATTGCTCTATTGGGCAAACAAATATGGAAACTAATTTGTGAACCAAATTCTCTACTAGGCCAGATATATCGTGCTAAATATTTCCCTTCTGGGAATATCCTTGATTCTTCCAAGCCTATTCGGGGCTCCTTCGCATGGCAAGGTCTATACAATGCTATTCAACGCCTACTCCCAGGTTTCCTATATCGCCCAGGAATTAATAGTAATATAAGAGTTCATAAAGACATCTGGGGTGGTCATTCCCCTATTACCCTTACTAGGGATTATGAAATCTCAGAGGAAGTACACATCCGATGTCGTGATTTCATGATCCGTAACCAAACCGCTTGGGATCATGACAAAGTACATCGTTATTTTTCTCCAACAGACGCCTCCTCCATACTTGGTATTCCGATTATAAATGATCAGCGTGACTCTATTCTCTGGTCTTCTAACGACTCGGGTGTAACACCCCGGTTTTGGGCTCGGAAGTTTTGGGCGTTGACCGGTTCGGTCAAAGTGCTGATCGAATATATAAGAGTGAATTTAGGAAAGCCTAGTTCGGGTTGCATTAAAAATATGGAAAAATATTCTAAAATCATATTTTAATATGTATAAGTGAACTGTGAAATCAATGTTGGAAAATGAGGTTCGGAAGGTTGACATTTTGGCTAGTGACCAAAATGTAATTTTTGAAAGTTGCGGGACAGTTTTATAAAGGATTGAAACTTTGAATCTTTAAGGAGCTATTATTCCAAAAAGGATTTCTCCAGATTTTTCTAAGATATTTTATGACTCAAATCTGATTTTAAAGATTAAGAAAAGAGAGGGAAATCATTTTTAACCAATTTTCAACTAACTTTCTATTTTCTCTCAAATTCTCATTTCTCTCATTTTCTCTCAACCCAAACAAGATTCTCCAGATTTCTTTCTTTGATTTTGACATCCTAATCTCTCATTTCAATTCTCATTTGATTCCTAATCATCTCATCATCAAAACCTCACAATTTACAAGTTGATTCATCAAGCATTTTGGCTCTAAAATGGAGAAATTCAAGTTTGGAGGTAAGAACGTCCTTCTCCTCTAAACTATCAGTTCTTTACTGAAATTCCTAAGTTCTCAATCCTTGATTTATGTTTTATTAATGGCTTTTCAATTGAGATCTTGATTTTTGGCTAAAATGCAAGATTTGATGATTTTGGTGAAAATTTCGTGTGATCTGTTTAAGCAGGGTTTTGAGGTGTTAAAATGATGTTAAATGAATGTTAAATTGATTAGAAGTTGAGGTTTAATCAATGCAATCCCGGATAGGTTGAATTTCCTAAGTTTGGCTTGAGTTTTTGGTTGTTTTTGGAGTGTATTTGGTGATCTGTTATACCTGGAGGTATAAGGACGTGGTTGTGATCATTTTGCATGTTATTTGATGTATAAAAATGGTTAGAAGTGATGGATCTTGGCTGGGTTAAGTTTTGGAAGTGTTTGGAGGTAATTTCGGTTGTGTTTGGTAGCCAAATTGTTAGAATTGTGATGAGCAGCGAGTTGTGTTGATGTTGCTGGTGTTTTAATGCATATGGATGCATTAATGTTCTGTTTTTATGTGCTTGAAACAGGGGAGGTTGATCCTTGAGCCTTGGAGGTGTTTTCGGAAGGTTTCGGAAGCTTGGAAAGCTTGTTGGCTAGGCTTGTTTGGTAATCGGTGAGTGAAGTTGGGATTTCAGCTTTTGAAACATGGTTTGAAGGTTTTTGGGAGCTTAGTTTAAGTCTAAACAACTTTGCTAAGCTCAAGAGTAAGTGAATGGGTTTTCGCTCTTGAATTGTGTGTGATTTGGTTTTTAAAATCAAATGTGATTGATGATTGTTATGCAAGTGTTATGCATGGTTTAATTCTGTTTTGTAAGCATGTTTTTAGCATGGTTTAATGCTGGTTTTGAAAGTCAATTGAAAAGGATGCTCAAGGTAAGAGATCCTTGGTTTTATATATTGAAATGTGGTTTTGATGCATAGTGTTGCATGTTGTTCATTGGCTTTGTTTGATGCTTAAAAACAGTGAGTTGATGATGATTAATGATGATAATTGTTACCTTGTGCATATTGTTTATGCATGTGAATCATTGAGCTAATGATGTAATGGTTTTGCATTATGTGTATGCATGTGAATCATTGAGCTAATGATGTGATGGCCTTGCATTATGTTTATGCATGTGGAACATTTGATAATATGGTAAGATGGTTATGTTGGCAAGTGATGTGAAAGGTTCTTGGTTCATTGATCGGGTATAATTAGCCGGCTATAGGATTGGGTGCACCGTGAATAAAGTCGCCTTGAAGGCGGAGTGGTCAAGTGTGGACCGGTTAGACTCCCCTCAAGTATTCCTAACGAGATGAGGTCATAGTGGACGTTGTTGCCCACTCGAGGACCTGAGTTGTTAAGGTCATAATGGAGGTTGTTGCCCATTCGAGGACCTTGGTTAAGTAAAGGTTATAAGGTGGTTAAAAGTCCTTATGTGAGAACCTTGTACTTGTTAAGATCACAATGGCTATGATTAAGTCCATGTGTGGATCTTGTGTGTGATGTCCCGGATCTCGTTAGATGATGTCTACAACTACCAATCGGTTATGCAAAGGTTGTATGGTGGTTGAAAGTCCATACGGAAAAGACCTTGTGCATGTCAAGGGTGTATGGTGGTTGAAAGTCCATACATGGGAACCTTGAGGAAAGCTAAGGTTGTATGGTGTTTAAAAGTCCATACATGGGAACCTTAGGTTGTTAAGGTCAAATGGAGGTTGTTGCCCATTTTGAAGACCTTGGATTGGGTAGTGTGTAGGAAGCGTTGGGACACGCTTGTAATCCGCGTATCCGATCGAATCGATAAGTTGGAAAGTGAATGTGGTTGATCACTTGGATGCCAATGTAATGTTCTTGATCATAGTGAAGCATGGGATTGCTTGAAATGATGCATGCTTGCATGTGAAGCATGAGATGCTTGAAATGATGCATAGTTGCATGTGAAGCATGGGATTGCTTGAAATGATGCATGGTTGCATGTGAAGCATGAGATGCTTGAATTGATGCATGTTTTCATGAGAAGCATGAGATGCTTGGTAAGATGCATTGTTGCATGAGATATGTATGATGCTAGTGAAAGCATGTTACTTGTATGTTGAACAAGTGTTGGTTATCATTTGATAAATGATGCATGAGAGCATGGATTACCTATGTTGCATTGAAGTCATGTATGACTTGTTGTTAAAGGCATGTGATGATGATGTTGTGGTTTTATGATGCCTTGGTTAAATGCATGAAATGGTTTGTTTGAACTATGGTTTTAAATGGTTTCTTGCTTGATGTGGTTTCCAAGATAAAGAAAGGTATGTTGTGGAAAGGATGTGTTTTCCATGGTTTTATTTTAAGCTTTTCATATGGTGTTTATGCATGATTTGAACTTGATGTTGAAAAGAGTTTTCAAACGTGGTTTTGGAAAGCAAATCGGGTTGGTTTTAAAGTGTTTTAAAGACCCGCTGCATTGATGGTGTTTTGGTTTTGAGCATTCCTCACTAAGCATTATGTGCTTACGCTCCTTTTTGTCCATCAATGCAGATTCTTGAAGTTTGGACAGCAAGGAGCAAGGGATTCAAGGTGGACTCCAATGGAGATGTATGTCTCGGTGAATAGCTATAGTTAATAAGGGCAATGGGGTAGAATCTCTCGGATTGTTGTCATGGTGATCGTATGTGTTGATCATGAATGTTTAAATACTGTTGTTAATGTTGTTGAAACATGAATTGGCTTAATTGAGGTTGCTTTGGAAGCTTTGTGCTTGAATTGGTTGCTTGTGTAGGAAGCATGCCTATAGATTTGGGGTTTTTCGTATGTGTTGAGTATATGTGAAATTGTTGATGCAAGTATGTCTCCTTTACGTTGAATTGCATGTTGGCAAAGTTTGGTGGCTTTTGGAGCATGTTTGAATGACCAATTGTGTGTTTGAATGAGCAAAATGCAACATTCTGGGCTAGGCGTTTCGGAACAGGCAACACCGTTTCGGAACGGGTGCCCTGCATGAACCCAGGCGTCCGAAACGGGTGTCACCGTTCCGAAACGGAAAGCATTCTGCCAGACCCCCATTGCGGAACGCGTTGCGGAACGGCCCGTGTTTCGGAACGGGCTTGGCCTGTTTCGGAACGGGTGACCGTTGGGGGCTGACATGGGCGGTTAAATGTTTCAAAACGTTTGCATTTTGGTCCTGAATCTTGTTTGTGCAATTGTATGAGTTCGGGATGTCCGTTTGAGCTGAAATTTGGCACGGAAGCATGAAACATGATTAATTTTAAGTTGGTAACTTAAAATCTGGTTAAGTCCTTAAAGTTTTCAGAAATTACAATTTGGTCCCTAGAGTTGTAATTTGTTCAATTGGGTCCCTGTTTGATCTCTGATGTTTGTGATCTTTGAGCATGGTGTTTGTGTGATCACATCTAAGGTTAATGTGCATCTAGATAAGATTAAAAAGAAAAAAAAGGGTCGTTAATCAAGGTTGACTTTCGGGTTGACTTTGGTTTTCCCCGTGTAATCTTCGTAGTTCGGGCCAACCGTCCAGGCCGGGCTACGGGGGTTACATTTGGTGGTATCAGAGCTGAGTTGCGAAGGTTGGGGAAAACGGTAAGTTGTTGTGGTAAGTGTGCTTGATGTTTACCTTGTTGTATGGTTGAAAGCTGGTTGAAGCATGTGTTTCTGAGTATGTTGTTGATGTTTTTGAGCATGTTGCTGGTGTATGCAAGCATGATTTATGGTTATGAATCTTAGTTGAGATCATATGGATATGTGTTGATGTTATGAGCTGACGATAAGCATGATGAATGTGTTTTGAGCATGTTATGTTGTTAATGTGCTGGTGCTGTTGGATGTTGTTTGGTGTAAGCATGATCAAGGTATGTTGTTGATATGCTTGATGTTGTGATATCCATGTTGTGTTGGCTGTTATGTCATGTAAGGGGGAGGATTCGGGGTACCCATTGCCTTATTAATATAGCTATTGTGTTATTTGGAGTTGGAGTTTGAATCCTTGCTTAATGCTGGTCTAACTGGTTTTGTTTGTTTGTTGTGATTATATGTTGTTTGTTGTTAGTGGTATGGCAAAGATAATGAAAGAGTGGAGGATGAGTGAAATGGTTGCTGCTTTGGGGCAGGTTGTTAAGGCAAAGAATTCACCCTTTTGTAAAGGTGTTTTGTCTCAGTCTTTTGTGACTGAAGTTGAGATGGTAAGGCAAGAGAAAGAAGCTGGTTCCGGGATGGAAAGTTCTTTATCTGTTGCTCAGGAGGTGTTGGGAACATCTCAGGCTACGGTTGAGGTAGGATCAGCGGATGTGCTGGCTAAATGTGTGGGTTTGTCGAAGCAACGTTTGTTTGATTTGGGTGCTGAGGAGTATCATGGTTCTTCCCCGGAGATGTTTGAGGCCTGGTTGGCCAATGTAGTTCTGATTTTGGATCAGGAAGGCTGTGATTATGCCTGTAAGCTGGGGAGTGTTGTTTCTTTGATGCTGGAGGATGCTTGTTCTTGGTGGACATCTGTGGCTGTGGCGTCACATATCCTTGATATTGATTGGGATTTCTTCGTATCTGCTTTCTATGGAAGGTATCTTGGAAGGGAATTTCCAAGGGTTGAGCAAGGTGCGGCTAATGCTGTTGGTGAGCAAGTGTTGCTTGAACAAGGAGTGGAAGCTCAGTCATCTGTGTGTGACCGTTGTAAAAGGCAACATGTTGGAAATTGTTGGGGCGCAGGTGTTTGCTGGAACTGTGGTTCTAAGTTGCATGTTAAGCGTGATTGTCCTCTTGGAGAGAAGTCAGCTTTGGTGTTAGCCAAAGGGTTTCAGAAAGGTCGTGGGCACGGCCGAGGCGAGGTTCAGAAGTGGCATAAAAAGCAGAAAGTTGTGAAGAGTTTGGGAAATGAAGTTTGCTGGAAGTGTGGGTCTGCTGGACACATGAAGCGTGATTGCTTGATGTTGGCGCGGAATAGCCAAGGTTCTTTATCGCAAGGAGTTGGTGGTGACCCTGGTGTGTTAGTTGGTGTTGCAGTTGTGCCGCGGAAGGATGTTGGTTCCGCAAGGAAGAGAGCTCGTTCGATGAAGCTTCAGGGTGGTGTTATGTTTTCAGGTAACCTTGTTAAGTGATCTTTGCTTTAGTTGCTTAGTTTGGTTTTTGTTGGTTTTCCTTGCGTGGTAAGTTTAGTCTTGTTGCTAGCATGCTTGGGGTAATGGTAGTTGTGGTTTGGTAATATCTTGGGTGTGAAGAAGGCTTGGGTAAGTATCTTGTGGTTAATGGTTGTTGGTATGATGGAGTTAGATAAGTTAAAGGTGAGTTAGGAGGTTGTTCTTAGACAGATTTTGAGGATGTTATTAGAGGGTGTGAACTGGCATTCATGCACAGTTAAATCATTGATATATACTATATTATATATGTTGGTCCATGCATACATGTGGCATGACATTAGAGGTTTTGCATACATGTACATCAGGCATTGATAGGGCATGTAGGTGATCATGCATACGATGTTCACGCTCGCTAATAATTAATCGAATCTGTTAGTGTTGTGGTTGGATTAAGTGGGATGATGGGTTTGTAGAGGTGTTTGGTGCTAAGAGTAAGCTAGAAGTGCTGAAGTTTGTTAAACCAGTTGTTAGTGATAGTGAGAGTGGAATAGCCTGTTGGTAGAAGGATAGTGTTTGATGTTCTGAGAGTTTAGTGGTTTGGTGATGAAGGGCGTTGTTTGAGGTTAGTATCGGTTAAGTGGTTTGTTTAGCTTAAAGGAAGTGGTTGTTCCTTGGTGTTAAGTGTTGTTGCAGCTGAGGTTGTTTAGCTTTTAAGTTGTTGTGAAAGGGGTTGTGTTGGTTTTTAGCAATCTTTGAAGAGTTCTGAAGCTGTTATGTGTGTTTTGGTTCAGTGATGTTCTGGTAGTGCAAGTGTTCTTGTTGAGTTTGTAGTGAAAGGGCTGTGAAAGATCGAAGGTTTTCGCTGGTTGTTTGGGTTCTTGTGAGCAGTGGTTGGCCAGTTGTGGTTAAGAAGTTTTGTTTGAAGTCTGTTGATGGTATGTGGAACGGCTGAAGGTTTCAAGTTGAGGTTGTGATGTGATTTTTGGTATTTGGATGAATAGTGCTGGTGAGCTGTTATGGTAATGTTTTTGGCGGATGTGAGGGATTGTCAGCTTTGTTGAAGAGTTTGAATAAACAGTTGATGTTTAAGGATTTCTGCTTGTTGGGAAAAATCTTTGGAAAAGGTTTGGGAATCGCAAGAGTTTTAGAGGTTGAGGGGTTTGCCTAGTGGCTGAGTTGGATTGGTTGTTGTCTTTGTGTAGACAAGTCTTGGAAGTTGTGTGTTACAGTGTTGTCTGCTGTAAGGGCTGAAGTTTTCAGGTTGATGTTTGGATTGTGTATAATCCGGTTGTTTGGTAGATTAAGTCGTGGTTACCTTTGGGAGTTTGGTTTTGTGAACAGTGAGTGGTGGAAGTTTTGTGTGGAAAGTGATCAGTGGTGTTGGTTAAGGCTTTTGTGTTGCCTTGTGTGTGTTGCTTGAAAAGGTTGTGGTTCTCTTTTCGCCGGTTGAAATTTCGAGGACGAAATTTCCTAAGGGGGGGAGAGTTGTAACACCCCGGTTTTGGGCTCGGAAGTTTTGGGCGTTGACCGGTTCGGTCAAAGTGCTGATCGAATATATAAGAGTGAATTTAGGAAAGCCTAGTTCGGGTTGCATTAAAAATATGGAAAAATATTCTAAAATCATATTTTAATATGTATAAGTGAACTGTGAAATCAATTTTGGAAAATGAGGTTCGGAAGGTTGACATTTTGGCTAGTGACCAAAATGTAATTTTTGAAAGTTGCGGGACAGTTTTATAAAGGATTGAAACTTTGAATCTTTAAGGAGCTATTATTCCAAAAAGGATTTCTCCAGATTTTTCTAAGATATTTTATGACTCAAATCTGATTTTAAAGATTAAGAAAAGAGAGGGAAATCATTTTTAACCAATTTTCAACTAACTTTCTATTTTCTCTCAAATTCTCATTTCTCTCATTTTCTCTCAACCCAAACAAGATTCTCCAGATTTCTTTCTTTGATTTTGACATCCTAATCTCTCATTTCAATTCTCATTTGATTCCTAATCATCTCATCATCAAAACCTCACAATTTACAAGTTGATTCATCAAGCATTTTGGCTCTAAAATGGAGAAATTCAAGTTTGGAGGTAAGAACGTCCTTCTCCTCTAAACTATCAGTTCTTTACTGAAATTCCTAAGTTCTCAATCCTTGATTTATGTTTTATTAATGGCTTTTCAATTGAGATCTTGATTTTTGGCTAAAATGCAAGATTTGATGATTTTGGTGAAAATTTCGTGTGATCTATTTAAGCAGGGTTTTGAGGTGTTAAAATGATGTTAAATGAATGTTAAATTGATTAGAAGTTGAGGTTTAATCAATGCAATCCCGGATAGGTTGAATTTCCTAAGTTTGGCTTGAGTTTTTGGTTGTTTTTGGAGTGTATTTGGTGATCTGTTATACCTGGAGGTATAAGGACGTGGTTGTGATCATTTTGCATGTTATTTGATGTATAAAAATGGTTAGAAGTGATGGATCTTGGCTGGGTTAAGTTTTGGAAGTGTTTGGAGGTAATTTCGGTTGTGTTTGGTAGCCAAATTGTTAGAATTGTGATGAGCAGCGAGTTGTGTTGATGTTGCTGGTGTTTTAATGCATATGGATGCATTAATGTTCTGTTTTTATGTGCTTGAAACAGGGGAGGTTGATCCTTGAGCCTTGGAGGTGTTTTCGGAAGGTTTCGAAAGCTTGGAAAGCTTGTTGGCTAGGCTTGTTTGGTAATCGGTGAGTGAAGTTGGGATTTCAGCTTTTGAAACATGGTTTGAAGGTTTTTGGGAGCTTAGTTTAAGTCTAAACAACTTTGCTAAGCTCAAGAGTAAGTGAATGGGTTTTCGCTCTTGAATTGTGTGTGATTTGGTTTTTAAAATCAAATGTGATTGATGATTGTTATGCAAGTGTTATGCATGGTTTAATTCTGTTTTGTAAGCATGTTTTTAGCATGGTTTAATGCTGGTTTTGAAAGTCAATTGAAAAGGATGCTCAAGGCAAGAGATCCTTGGTTTTATATATTGAAATGTGGTTTTGATGCATAGTGTTGCATGTTGTTCATTGGCTTTGTTTGATGCTTAAAAACAGTGAGTTGATGATGATTAATGATGATAATTGTTACCTTGTGCATATTGTTTATGCATGTGAATCATTGAGCTAATGATGTAATGGTTTTGCATTATGTGTATGCATGTGAATCATTGAGCTAATGATGTGATGGCCTTGCATTATGTTTATGCATGTGGAACATTTGATAATATGGTAAGATGGTTATGTTGGCAAGTGATGTGAAAGGTTCTTGGTTCATTGATCGGGTATAATTAGCCGGCTATAGGATTGGGTGCACCGTGAATAAAGTCGCCTTGAAGGCGGAGTGGTCAAGTGTGGACCGGTTAGACTCCCCTCAAGTATTCCTAACGAGATGAGGTCATAGTGGAGGTTGTTGCCCACTCGAGGACCTGAGTTGTTAAGGTCATAATGGAGGTTGTTGCCCATTCGAGGACCTTGGTTAAGTAAAGGTTATAAGGTGGTTAAAAGTCCTTATGTGAGAACCTTGTACTTGTTAAGATCACAATGGCTATGATTAAGTCCATGTGTGGATCTTGTGTGTGATGTCCCGGATCTCGTTAGATGATGTCTACAACTACCAATCGGTTATGCAAAGGTTGTATGGTGGTTGAAAGTCCATACGGAAAAGACCTTGTGCATGTCAAGGGTGTATGGTGGTTGAAAGTCCATACATGGGAACCTTGAGGAAAGCTAAGGTTGTATGGTGTTTAAAAGTCCATACATGGGAACCTTAGGTTGTTAAGGTCAAATGGAGGTTGTTGCCCATTTGGAAGACCTTGGATTGGGTAGTGTGTAGGAAGCGTTGGGACACGCTTGTAATCCGCGTATCCGATCGAATCGATAAGTTGGAAAGTGAATGTGGTTGATCACTTGGATGCCAATGTAATGTTCTTGATCATAGTGAAGCATGGGATTGCTTGAAATGATGCATGCTTGCATGTGAAGCATGAGATGCTTGAAATGATGCATAGTTGCATGTGAAGCATGGGATTGCTTGAAATGATGCATGGTTGCATGTGAAGCATGAGATGCTTGAATTGATGCATGTTTGCATGAGAAGCATGAGATGCTTGGTAAGATGCATTGTTGCATGAGATATGTATGATGCTAGTGAAAGCATGTTACTTGTATGTTGAACAAGTGTTGGTTATCATTTGATAAATGATGCATGAGAGCATGGATTACCTATGTTGCATTGAAGTCATGTATGACTTGTTGTTAAAGGCATGTGATGATGATGTTATGGTTTTATGATGCCTTGGTTAAATGCATGAAATGGTTTGTTTGAACTATGGTTTTAAATGGTTTCTTGCTTGATGTGGTTTCCAAGATAAAGAAAGGTATGTTGTGGAAAGGATGTGTTTTCCATGGTTTTATTTTAAGCTTTGCATATGGTGTTTATGCATGATTTGAACTTGATGTTGAAAAGAGTTTTCAAACGTGGTTTTGGAAAGCAAATCGGGTTGGTTTTAAAGTGTTTTAAAGACCCGCTGCATTGATGGTGTTTTGGTTTTGAGCATTCCTCACTAAGCATTATGTGCTTACGCTCCTTTTTGTCCATCAATGCAGATTCTTGAAGTTTGGACAGCAAGGAGCAAGGGATTCAAGGTGGACTCCAATGGAGATGTATGTCTCGGTGAATAGCTATAGTTAATAAGGGCAATGGGGTAGAATCTCTCGGATTGTTGTCATGGTGATCGTATGTGTTGATCATGAATGTTTAAATACTGTTGTTAATGTTGTTGAAACATGAATTGGCTTAATTGAGGTTGCTTTGGAAGCTTTGTGCTTGAATTGGTTGCTTGTGTAGGAAGCATGCCTATAGATTTGGGGTTTTTCGTATGTGTTGAGTATATGTGAAATTGTTGATGCAAGTATGTCTCCTTTACGTTGAATTGCATGTTGGCAAAGTTTGGTGGCTTTTGGAGCATGTTTGAATGACCAATTGTGTGTTTGAATGAGCAAAATGCAACATTCTGGGCTAGGCGTTTCGGAACAGGCAACACCGTTTCGGAACGGGTGCCCTGCATGAACCCAGGCGTCCGAAACGGGTGTCACCGTTTCGAAACGGAAAGCATTCTGCCAGACCCCCGTTGCGGAACGTGTTGCGGAACGGCCCGTGTTTCGGAACGGGCTTGGCCTGTTTCGGAACGGGTGACCGTTGGGGGCTGACATGGGCGGTTAAATGTTTCAAAATGTTTGCATTTTGGTCCTGAATCTTGTTTGTGCAATTGTATGAGTTCGGGATGTCCGTTTGAGCTGAAATTTGGCACGGAAGCATGAAACATGATTAATTTTAAGTTGGTAACTTAAAATCTGGTTAAGTCCTTAAAGTTTTCAGAAATTACAATTTGGTCCCTAAAGTTGTAATTTGTTCAATTGGGTCCCTGTTTGATCTCTGATGTTTGTGATCTTTGAGCATGGTGTTTGTGTGATCACATCTAAGGTTAATGTGCATCTAGATAAGATTAAAAAGAAAAAAAAAGGGTCGTTAATCAAGGTTGACTTTCGGGTTGACTTTGGTTTTCCCCGTGTAATCTTCGTAGTTCGGGCCAACCGTCCAGGCCGGGCTACGGGGGTTACATCGGGCATTTACTCGGTTCGCTCTGGTTATCTTTTCTTACAGCGGTCTGTGCTCCCACAAAACCCACCCAATCGATTTTGGAAATTTCTATCTAAAATTAAGGCCTTACCTAAAGTTAAAACTTTTGGATGGCGCATGGCATCTGGTGCCTTACCAGTTGGTTCTAAAATGCAAGTCTTTGCTCCAGATTCGGGGCCCTGTCCCATTTGTGGTGCTCACTCAGAGACTATTCTCCATGCTCTTCGAGATTGCTCAGGGGCCACCGAAGCCCTTCAGTTATCTGGTATTCCCATTCGTCTTTACCGAAGTTCGGCTCCTACACCCCTGCAATGGTTGGAGGAAGCCGCCCACGTTCTATCCTCCGACACTTTTGGTCTTTTCCTTACTACTATTTGGAATATATGGAACAGGCGTAATGACTGGATTCATAATCGCCATTTGCAACCATCATGGCTTACTGCCGTCAACTCTATTAGTCTACATAACGATTTCTACAATGCAACTACGCCTACCATTCCTGCGCCTTCTTTTCTTTCCTCTAAAAATTGGAGTCCTCCTCCGCCTGACCATATCAAAATTAATGTGGATGGGGCTTTCAATCCTTCTACTCGTGCTGCGGCATTTGGGGCTGTTGCACGTGGTTCTACAGATGCAGTGGTGGGGGCCTCGCTTTTCCGCTTGGTAGCCGCCCGGATGTAGTTACTTGTGAAGGTGAAAGCCTTCTCGCCGGAGTCACCTTCGCTCGATCTCAAGGTTGGACTCGGATTCTTCTGGAAACTGATTGTGCTTCCATCGCAAATAGAATCAACAATCCAGGATCAGACCTCTCCACGTTGGGACCTCTTCTCCATCAAATTCTGGAATCTCTTCATGGTTTTGTATCTGCTTCTGTTTCCTTTGTACACCGTGAGGCAAATTATATAGCACATTCTTTGGCGACTTTTTCGCTTGGCAATATGTCTGCTTTGTCTTTTACTTCTGACATTCCCCCTTGTATCAATCATCTTGTAACTTCTCCTTCATGAAATAAAATATAGGCACTCTTTTCCCCTTTTTAGGGTCCTCTAGCTCTGCTTGAAGGACAGTAGTAGGGGTTTTTAACGAGGCCTTCGTTTCAAAAAAAAATTCCAACGGGTCCATTGAAAGGCCCATTTAGACCTGCTCGTCCGAAACCTCTACAAAAAGGACCGCAAAAATGTTTTATTCAAATCTTCGGAGTTCAAATAATTGATTAGGAGCTTTTCAACACAATTATATTGCGAAACCTCAATTTCTGTACTTTTTACTCAGTTAAAATACCAACGGGTCCACTGAAAGGCCCATTTCGACCCGCTCGTCCGAAACCTCTACAAAAAGGACTGCAAAATAAGTTTTAATCAAATTTTAGGAGTTCATGTAATTGATTAGGAGCTTTTCAAAACAATTATATTGCAAAACCTCAATTTTTGTACTTTTTACTCAATTTAATTCCAACGGGTCCATTGAAAGGCCCATTTAGACCTGCTCGTCCGAAACCTCTACAAAAAAGGACCGCAAAACAAGTTTTAATCAAATTTTAGGAGTTCAAATAATTGATTAGGAGCTTTTCAACACAATTATATTGCAAAAGCTAAATTTCTGTACTTTTTACTCAGTTAAAATTCCAACGGGTCCATTGTAAGGCCCATTTAGACCTGCTCGTCCGAAACGTATCAAAAAGGACTGCAAAAAAGGTTTTAATCAAATTTTATGAGTTTATGTAATTGATTAGGAGCTTTTCAACACAATTATATTGCGAAACCTCAATTTCTGTACTTTTTACTCAGTTAAAATACCAACGGGTCCATTGAAAGGCCCATTTCGACCCGCTCGTCCGAAACCTCTACAAAAAGGACTACAAAATAAGTTTTAATCAAATTTTAGGAGTTCAAATAATTGATTAGGAGCTTTTCAACACATTTATATTGCAAAACCTCAATTTATGTACTTTTTACTCAGTTAAAATTCTAACGGGTCCATTGAAAGGCCCATTTAGACCTGCTCGTCCGAAACCTCGACAAAAAGGACTGCAAAATAGTTTTAATCAAATTTTAGGAGTTCAAATAATTTATTAGGAACTTTTCAAAAAATATATATTGAAAAACCTCAATTTTAAACTTTTTACTCAGTTAAAATTCAAACGGGCCCATTGAAAGGCCCATTTAGACCTGCTCGTCCGAAACCTTTACAATAAGGTTCGCAAAAATGTTTTATTCAAATATTAGGAGTTAAAATAATTGATTAGGAGCTTTTCAACACAATTATATTGCAAAACCTCAATTTATGTACTTTTAACTCAGTTAAAATTCCAACGGGTCCATTGAAAGGCCCATTTAGACCTGCTCGTCCGAAACCTCTACAAAAATAACCGCAAAAATGTTTTATTCAAATATTAGGAGTTCAAATAATTGATTAGGATCTTTTCAACACAATTATAATGCGAAACCTCAATTTCTGTACTTTTTACTCAGTTAAAATACCAAAGGGTCCATTGAAAGGCCCATTTCGACCCGCTCGTCCGAAACCTCTACAAAAAGGACTGCAAAACAAGTTTTAATCAAATTTAAGGAGTTCATGTAATTGATTAGGAGATTTTCAACACAATTATATTGGAAAACCTCAATTTTTGTACTTTTTACTCAATTTAATTCCAACGGGTCCATTGAAAGGCCCATTTAGACCTGCTTGTCCGAAACCTCTACAAAAAAGGACCGCAAAACAAGTTTTAATCAAATTTTAGGAGTTCAAATAATTGATTAGGAGCTTTTCAACACAATTATATTGCAAAACCTCAATTTCTATACTTTTTACTCAGTTAAAATTCCAACGGGTCCATTGAAAGGCCCATTTAGACCTGCTCGTCTGAAACCTCTACAAAAAGGACCGCAAAAATGTTTTATTCAAATATTAGGAGTTCAAATAATTGATTAGGAGCTTTTCAACACAATTATATTGCGAAACCTCAATTTCTGTACTTTTTACTCAGTTAAAATACCAACGGCTCCATTGAAAGGCCAATTTAGACTCGCTCGTCTGAAACCTCTACAAAAAGGACCGCAAAAATGTTTTATTCAAATATTAGGAGTTCAAATAATTGATTAGGAGCTTTTCAACACATTTATATTGCAAAAACTCAATATATGTACTTTTTACTCAGTTAAAATTCTAACGGGTCCATTGAAAGGCCCATTTAGACCTGCTCGTCCGAAACCTCGACAAAAAGGACTGCAAAATAGTTTTAATCAAATTTTAGGAGTTCAAATAATTTATTAGGAACTTTTCAAAACATATATATTGAAAAACCTCAATTTTAAACTTTTTACTCAGTTAAAATTCAAACGGGCCCATTGAAAGGCCCATTTAGACCTGCTCGTCCGAAACCTTTACAATAAGGTTCGCAAAAATGTTTTATTCAAATATTAGGAGTTAAAATAATTGATTAGGAGCTTTTCAACACAATTATATTGCAAAACCTCAATTTCTGTACTTTTAACTCAGTTAAAATTACAACGGGTCCATTGAAAGGCCCATTTAGACCTGCTCGTCCGAAACCTGTACAAAAAGGACCGCAAAAATGTTTTATTCAAATATTAGGAGTTCAAATAATTGATTAGGATCTTTTCAACACAATTATAATGCGAAACCTCAATTTCTGTACTTTTTACTCAGTTAAAATACCAACGGGTCCATTGAAAGGCCCATTTCGACCCGCTCGTTCGAAACCTCTACAAAAAGTACTGCAAAATAAGTTTTAATCAAATTTTAGGAGTTCAGGTAATTGATTAGGAGATTTTCAACACAATTATATTGCAAAACCTCAATTTTTGTACTTTTTACTCAATTTAATTCCAACGGGTCCATTGAAAGGCCCATTTAGACCTGCTTGTCCGAAACCTCTACAAAAAAGGACCGCAAAACAAGTTTTAATCAAATTTTAGGAGTTCAAATAATTTATTAGGAGCTTTTCAACACAATTATATTGCAAAACCTCAATTTCTATACTTTTTACTCAGTTAAAATTCCAACGGGCCCATTGAAAGGCCCGTTTAGACCAGCTCCTCTGAAACCTCTACAAAAAGGACTGCAAAAATGTTTTATTCAAATATTATGAGTTCAAATAATTGATTAGAAGCTTTTCAACACAATTATATTGTGAAACCTCAATTTCTGTACTTTTTACTCAGTTAAAATACCAACGGGTGCATTGAAATGCCCATTTCGACCCGCTCGTCCGAAACCTCTACTAAAAGGACTGCAAAATAAGTTTTAATCAAAATTTAGGAGTTCTTGATTAGGAGCTTTTCAACACAATTATATTGCAAAACCTCAATTTTTGTACTTTTTACTCAATTTAATTTCAACGGATCCATTGAAAGGCCCATTTAGACTTGCTCGTCCGAAACCTTTACAAAAAAGGACCGCAAAACAAGTTTCAATCAAATTTTAAGAGTTCAAATAATTGATTAGGAGATTTTTAACACAATTATATTGCAAAAGCTCAATTTCTGTACTTTTTACACAGTTAAAATTCCAACGGGTCCATTGTAAGGCACATTTAGACCTGCTCGTCCGAAACGTATCAAAAATGACTGCAAAAAAAGTTTTAATCAAATTTTAGGAGTTTATGTAATTGATTAGGAGCTTTTCAACACAATTATATTGCAAAACCTCAATTTTATACTTTTTATTCAATTAAAATTTCAACGGGTCCATTGAAAGGCCCATTTAGATCCCCTCGTCCGAAACCTCTACAAAAAGGACCGCAAAAATGTTTTATTCGAATATTAGGAGTTCAAATAATTGATTAGGAGCTTTTCAACACATTTATATTGCAAAACCTCAATTTCTATACTTTTTACTCAGTTAAAATTCTAACGGGTCCATTGAAAGGCCCATTTAGACCTGCTCGTCCGAAACCTCGACAAAAAGGACTGCAAAATAGTTTTAATCAAATTTTAGGAGTTCAAATAATTTATTAGGAACTTTTCCACACAATTATATTGCAAAACCTCAATTTTATACTTTTTACTCAGTTAAAATTCAAACGGGCCCATTGAAAGGCCCATTTAGACCTGCTCGTCCAAACCTCTACAAAAAGGTTCGCAAAAATGTTTTATTCAAATATTAGGAGTTCAAATAATTGATTCGGAGCTTTTCAACACAATTATATTGCAAAACCTCAATTTCTGTACTTTTTACTCAGTTAAAATTCCAACGGGTCCATTGAAAGGCCCATTTAGACCAGCTCGTCCGAAACCTCAACAAAAAGGACCACAAAAAATGTATTATTCTAATATTAGGAGTTCAAATAATTGATTAGGAGCTTTTCAACACAATTATATTGCGAAACCTCAATTTCTGTAGTTTTTACTCAGTTAAAATTCCAACGGGTCCATTGAAAGGCCTATTTAGACCTGCTCGTCTAAAACCTCTACAAAAAGGACCGCAAAAATGTTTTATTCAAATATTAGGAGTTCAAATAATTGATTAGGAGCTTTTCAACACATTTATACTGCAAAACCTCAATTTCTATACTTTTTACTCAGTTAAAATTCCAACGGGTCTATTGAAAGGCCCATTTAGACCTGCTCGTCCGAAAGCTCTACAAAAAGGACCGCAAAAATGTTTTATTCAAATATTAGGAGTTCAAATAATTGATTAGGAGCTTTTCAACACAATTATATTGCGAAACCTTAATTTCTGTACTTTTTACTCAGTTAAAATACCAACGGCTTCATTGAAAGGCCAATTTAGACCCGCTCGTCTGAAACCTCTACAAAAAGGACCGCAAAAATGTTTTATTCAAATATTAGGAGTTCAAATAATTGATTAGGAACTTTTCAACACATTTATATTGCAAAAACTCAATTTATGTACTTTTTACTCAGTTAAAATTCTAACGGGTCCATTGAAAGGCCCATTTAGACCTGCTTGTCCGAAACCTCGACAAAAAGGACTGCAAAATAGTTTTAATCAAATTTTAGGAGTTCAAATAATTTATTAGGAACTTTTCAAAACATATATATTGAAAAACCTCAATTTTAAACTTTTTACTCAGTTAAAATTCAAACGGGCCCATTGAAAGGCCCATTTAGACCTGCTCGTCCGAAACCTTTACAATAAGGTTCGCAAAAATGTTTTATTCAAATATTAGGAGTTAAAATAATTGATTAGGAGCTTTTCAAGACAATTATATTGCAAAACCTCAATTTCTGTACTTTTAACTCAGTTAAAATTCCAACGGGTCCATTGAAAGGCCCATTTAGACCTGCTCGTCCGAAACCTCTACAAAAAGGACCGCAAAAATGTTTTATTCAAATATTAGGAGTTCAAATAATTGATTAGGATCTTTTCAACACAATTATAATGCGAAACCTCAATTTCTGTACTTTTTACTCAGTTAAAATACCAACGGGTCCATTGAAAGGCCCATTTCGACCCGCTCGTCCGAAACCTCTACAAAAAGTACTGCAAAATAAGTTTTAATCAAATTTTAGGAGTTCAGGTAATTGATTAGGAGATTTTCAACACAATTATATTGCAAAACCTCAATTTTTGTACTTTTTACTCAATTTAATTCCAACGGGTCCATTGAAAGGCCCATTTAGACCTGCTTGTCCGAAACCTCTACAAAAAAGGACCGCAAAACAAGTTTTAATCAAATTTTAGGAGTTCAAATAATTGATTAGGAGCTTTTCAACACAATTATATTGCAAAACCTCAATTTCTATACTTTTTACTCAGTTAAAATTCCAACGGGCCCATTGAAAGGCCCGTTTAGACCAGCTCCTCTGAAACCTCTACAAAAAGGACCGCAAAAATGTTTTATTCAAATATTATGAGTTCAAATAATTGATTAGAAGCTTTTCAACACAATTATATTGTGAAACCTCAATTTCTGTACTTTTTACTCAGTTAAAATACCAACGGGTCCATTGAAATGCCCATTTCGACCCGCTCGTCCGAAACCTCTACTAAAAGGACTACAAAATAAGTTTTAATCAAATTTTAGGAGTTCTTGATTAGGAGCTTTTCAACACAATTATATTGCAAAACCTCAATTTTTGTACTTTTTACTCAATTTAATTTCAACGGATCCATTGAAAGGCCCATTTAGACTTGCTCGTCCGAAACCTTTACAAAAAAGGACCGCAAAACAAGTTTCAATCAAATTTTAAGAGTTCAAATAATTGATTAGGAGATTTTTAACACAATTATATTGCAAAAGCTCAATTTCTGTACTTTTTACACAGTTAAAATTCCAACGGGTCCATTGTAAGGCCCATTTAGACCTGCTCGTCCGAAACGTATCAAAAATGACTGCAAAAAAAGTTTTAATCAAATTTTAGGAGTTTATGTAATTGATTAGGAGCTTTACAACACAATTATATTGCAAAACCTCAATTTTATACTTTTTATTCAATTAAAATTTCAACGGGTCCATTGAAAGGCCCATTTAGATCCCCTCGTCCGAAACCTCTACAAAAAGGACCGCAAAAATGTTTTATTCGAATATTAGGAGTTCAAATAATTGATTAGGAGCTTTTCAACACATTTATATTGCAAAACCTCAATTTCTATACTTTTTACTCAGTTAAAATTCTAACGGGTCCATTGAAAGGCCCATTTAGACCTGCTCGTCCGAAACCTCGACAACAAGGACTGCAAAATAGTTTTAATCAAATTTTAGGAGTTCAAATAATTTATTAGGAACTTTTCCACACAATTATATTGCAAAACCTCAATTTTATACTTTTTACTCAGTTAAAATTCAAACGGGCCCATTGAAAGGCCCATTTAGACCTGCTCGTCCAAACCTCTACAAAAAGGTTCGCAAAAATGTTTTATTCAAATATTAGGAGTTCAAATAATTGATTCGGAGCTTTTCAACACAATTATATTGCAAAACCTCAATTTCTGTACTTTTTACTCAGTTAAAATTCCAACGGGTCCATTGAAAGGCCCATTTAGACCAGCTCGTCCGAAACCTCAACAAAAAGGACCACAAAAAATGTATTATTCAAATATTAGGAGTTCAAATAATTGATTAGGAGCTTTTCAACACAATTATATTGCGAAACCTCAATTTGTGTACTTTTTACTCAGTTAAAATTCCAACGGGTCCATTGAAAGGCCCATTTAGACCTGCTCGTCTAAAACCTCTACAAAAAGGACCGCAAAAATGTTTTATTCAAATATTTGGAGTTCAAATAATTGATTAGGAGCTTTTCAACACATTTATACTGCAAAACCTCAATTTCTATACTTTTTACTCAGTTAAAATTCCAACGGGTCTATTGAAAGGCCCATTTAGACCTGCTCGTCCGAAACCTCTACAAAAAGGACCGCAAAAATGTTTTATTCAAATATTAGGAGTTCAAATAATTGATTAGGAGCTTTTCAACACAATTATATTGCGAAACCTTAATTTCTGTACTTTTTACTCAGTTAAAATACCAACGGCTCCATTGAAAGGCCAATTTAGACCCGCTCGTCTGAAACCTCTACAAAAAGGACCACAAAAATGTTTTATTCAAATATTAGGAGTTCAAATAATTGATTAGGAGCTTTTCAACACAATTATATTGCGAAACCTTAATTTCTGTACTTTTTACTCAGTTAAAATACCAACGGGTCCATTGAAAGGCCCATTTCGACCCGCTCGTCCGAAACCTCTACAAAAAGTAATGCAAAATAAGTTTTAATCAAATTTTAGGAGTTCAGGTCATTGATTAGGAGATTTTCAACACAATTATATTGCAAAACCTCAATTTTTGTACTTTTTACTCAATTTAATTCCAACGGGTCCATTGAAAGGCCCATTTAGACCTGCTTGTCCGAAACCTCTACAAAAAAGGACCGCAAAACAAGTTTTATTCAAATTTTAGGAGTTCAAATAATTGATTAGGAGCTTTTCAACACAATTATATTGCAAAACCTCAATTTCTATACTTTTTACTCAGTTAAAATTCCAACGGGCCCATTGAAAGGCCCGTTTAGACCAGCTCCTCTGAAACCTCTACAAAAAGGACCGCAAAAATGTTTTATTCAAATATTATGAGTTCAAATAATTGATTAGAAGCTTTTCAACACAATTATATTGTGAAACCTCAATTTCTGTACTTTTTACTCAGTTAAAATACCAACGGGTGCATTGAAATGCCCATTTCGACCCGCTCGTCCGAAACCTCTACTAAAAGGACTGCAAAATAAGTTTTAATCAAATTTTAGGAGTTCTTGATTAGGAGCTTTTCAACACAATTATATTGCAAAACCTCAATTTTTGTATTTTTTACTCAATTTAATTTCAACGGATCCATTGAAAGGCCCATTTAGACTTGCTCGTCCGAAACCTTTACAAAAAAGGACCGCAAAACAAGTTTCAATCAAATTTTAAGAGTTCAAATAATTGATTAGGAGATTTTTAACACAATTATATTGCAAAAGCTCAATTTCTGTACTTTTTACACAGTTAAAATTCCAACGGGTCCATTGTAAGGCCCATTTAGACCTGCTCGTCCGAAACGTATCAAAAATGACTGCAAAAAAAGTTTTAATCAAATTTTAGGAGTTTATGTAATTGATTAGGAGCTTTACAACACAATTATATTGCAAAACCTCAATTTTATACTTTTTATTCAATTAAAATTTCAACGGGTCCATTGAAAGGCCCATTAAGATCCCCTCGTCCGGAACCTCTACAAAAAGGACCGCAAAAATGTTTTATTCGAATATTAGGAGTTCAAATAATTGATTAGGAGCTTTTCAACACATTTATATTGCAAAACCTCAATTTCTATACTTTTTACTCAGTTAAAATTCTAACGGGTCCATTGAAAGGCCCATTTAGACCTGCTCGTCCGAAACCTCGACAACAAGGACTGCAAAATAGTTTTAATCAAATTTTAGGAGTTCAAATAATTTATTAGGAACTTTTCCACACAATTATATTGCAAAACCTCAATTTTATACTTTTTACTCAGTTAAAATTCAAACGGGCCCATTGAAAGGCCCATTTAGACCTGCTCGTCCAAACCTCTACAAAAAGGTTCGCAAAAATGTTTTATTCAAATATTAGGAGTTCAAATAATTGATTCGGAGCTTTTCAACACAATTATATTGCAAAACCTCAATTTCTGTACTTTTTACTCAGTTAAAATTCCAACGGGTCCATTGAAAGGCCCATTTAGACCAGCTCGTCCGAAACCTCAACAAAAAGGACCACAAAAAATGTATTATTCAAATATTAGGAGTTCAAATAATTGATTAGGAGCTTTTCAACACAATTATATTGCGAAACCTCAATTTGTGTACTTTTTACTCAGTTAAAATTCCAACGGGTCCATTGAAAGGCCCATTTAGACCTGCTCGTCTAAAACCTCAACAAAAAGGACCACAAAAATGTTTTATTCAAATATTAGGAGTTCAAATAATTGATTAGGAGCTTTTCAACACATTTATACTGCAAAACCTCAATTTCTATACTTTTTACTCAGTTAAAATTCCAACGGGTCTATTGAAAGGCCCATTTAGACCTGCTCGTCCGAAACCTCTACAAAAAGGACCGAAAAAATGTTTTATTCAAATATTAGGAGTTCAAATAATTGATTAGGAGCTTTTCAACACAATTATATTGCGAAACCTTAATTTCTGTACTTTTTACTCAGTTAAAATACCAACGGCTCCATTGAAAGGCCAATTTAGACCCGCTCGTCTGAAACCTCTACAAAAAGGACCGCAAAAATGTTTTATTCAAATATTAGGAGTTCAAATAATTGATTAGGAGCTTTTCAACACATTTATATTGCAAAAACTCAATTTATGTACTTTTTACACAGTTAAAATTCTAACGGGTCCATTGAAAGGCCCATTTAGACCTGCTCGTCCGAAACCTCGACAAAAAGGACTGCAAAATAGTTTTAATCAAATTTTAGGAGTTCAAATAATTTATTAGGAACTTTTCAAAACATATATATTGAAAAACCTCAATTTTAAACTTTTTACTCAGTTAAAATTCAAACGGGCCCATTGAAAGGCCCATTTAGACCTGCTCGTCCGAAACCTTTACAATAAGGTTCGCAAAAATGTTTTATTCAAATATTAGGAGTTAAAATAATTGATTAGGAGCTTTTCAACACAATTATATTGCAAAACCTCAATTTCTGTACTTTTAACTCAGTTAAAATTCCAACGGGTCCATTGAAAGGCCCATTTAGACCTGCTCGTCCGAAACCTCTACAAAAAGGACCGCAAAAATGTTTTATTCAAATATTAGGAGTTCAAATAATTGATTAGGATCTTTTCAACACAATTATAATGCGAAACCTCAATTTCTGTACTTTTTACTCAGTTAAAATACCAACGGGTCCATTGAAAGGCCCATTTCGACCCGCTCGTCCGAAACCTCTACAAAAAGTACTTCAAAATAAGTTTTAATCAAATTTTAGGAGTTCAGGTAATTGATTAGGAGATTTTCAACACAATTATATTGCAAAACCTCAATTTTTGTACTTTTTACTCAATTTAATTCCAACGGGTCCATTGAAAGGCCCATTTAGACCTGCTTGTCCGAAACCTCTACAAAAAAGGACCGCAAAACAAGTTTTATTCAAATTTTAGGAGTTCAAATAATTGATTAGGAGCTTTTCAACACAATTATATTGCAAAACCTCAATTTCTATACTTTTTACTCAGTTAAAATTCCAACGGGCCCATTGAAAGGCCCGTTTAGACCAGCTCCTCTGAAACCTCTACAAAAAGGACCGCAAAAATGTTTTATTCAAATATTATGAGTTCAAATAATTGATTAGAAGCTTTTCAACACAATTATATTGTGAAACCTCAATTTCTGTACTTTTTACTCAGTTAAAATACCAACGGGTGCATTGAAATGCCCATTTCGACCCGCTCGTCCGAAACCTCTACTAAAAGGACTGCAAAATAAGTTTTAATCAAATTTTAGGAGTTCTTGATTAGGAGCTTTTCAACACAATTATATTGCAAAACCTCAATTTTTGTATTTTTTACTCAATTTAATTTCAACGGATCCATTGAAAGGCCCATTTAGACTTGCTCGTCCGAAACCTTTACAAAAAAGGACCGCAAAACAAGTTTCAATCAAATTTTAAGAGTTCAAATAATTGATTAGGAGATTTTTAACACAATTATATTGCAAAAGCTCAATTTCTGTACTTTTTACACAGTTAAAATTCCAACGGGTCCATTGTAAGGCCCATTTAGACCTGCTCGTCCGAAACGTATCAAAAATGACTGCAAAAAAAGTTTTAATCAAATTTTAGGAGTTTATGTAATTGATTAGGAGCTTTACAACACAATTATATTGCAAAACCTCAATTTTATACTTTTTATTCAATTAAAATTTCAACGGGTCCATTGAAAGGCCCATTAAGATCCCCTCGTCCGGAACCTCTACAAAAAGGACCGCAAAAATGTTTTATTCGAATATTAGGAGTTCAAATAATTGATTAGGAGCTTTTCAACACATTTATATTGCAAAACCTCAATTTCTATACTTTTTACTCAGTTAAAATTCTAACGGGTCCATTGAAAGGCCCATTTAGACCTGCTCGTCCGAAACCTCGACAACAAGGACTGCAAAATAGTTTTAATCAAATTTTAGGAGTTCAAATAATTTATTAGGAACTTTTCCACACAATTATATTGCAAAACCTCAATTTTATACTTTTTACTCAGTTAAAATTCAAACGGGCCCATTGAAAGGCCCATTTAGACCTGCTCGTCCAAACCTCTACAAAAAGGTTCGCAAAAATGTTTTATTCAAATATTAGGAGTTCAAATAATTGATTCGGAGCTTTTCAACACAATTATATTGCAAAACCTCAATTTCTGTACTTTTTACTCAGTTAAAATTCCAACGGGTCCATTGAAAGGCCCATTTAGACCAGCTCGTCCGAAACCTCAACAAAAAGGACCACAAAAAATGTATTATTCAAATATTAGGAGTTCAAATAATTGATTAGGAGCTTTTCAACACAATTATATTGCGAAACCTCAATTTGTGTACTTTTTACTCAGTTAAAATTCCAACGGGTCCATTGAAAGGCCCATTTAGACCTGCTCGTCTAAAACCTCAACAAAAAGGACCACAAAAATGTTTTATTCAAATATTAGGAGTTCAAATAATTGATTAGGAGCTTTTCAACACATTTATACTGCAAAACCTCAATTTCTATACTTTTTACTCAGTTAAAATTCCAACGGGTCTATTGAAAGGCCCATTTAGACCTGCTCGTCCGAAACCTCTACAAAAAGGACCGAAAAAATGTTTTATTCAAATATTAGGAGTTCAAATAATTGATTAGGAGCTTTTCAACACAATTATATTGCGAAACCTTAATTTCTGTACTTTTTACTCAGTTAAAATACCAACGGCTCCATTGAAAGGCCAATTTAGACCCGCTCGTCTGAAACCTCTACAAAAAGGACCGCAAAAATGTTTTATTCAAATATTAGGAGTTCAAATAATTGATTAGGAGCTTTTCAACACATTTATATTGCAAAAACTCAATTTATGTACTTTTTACACAGTTAAAATTCTAACGGGTCCATTGAAAGGCCCATTTAGACCTGCTCGTCCGAAACCTCGACAAAAAGGACTGCAAAATAGTTTTAATCAAATTTTAGGAGTTCAAATAATTTATTAGGAACTTTTCAAAACATATATATTGAAAAACCTCAATTTTAAACTTTTTACTCAGTTAAAATTCAAACGGGCCCATTGAAAGGCCCATTTAGACCTGCTCGTCCGAAACCTTTACAATAAGGTTCGCAAAAATGTTTTATTCAAATATTAGGAGTTAAAATAATTGATTAGGAGCTTTTCAACACAATTATATTGCAAAACCTCAATTTCTGTACTTTTAACTCAGTTAAAATTCCAACGGGTCCATTGAAAGGCCCATTTAGACCTGCTCGTCCGAAACCTCTACAAAAAGGACCGCAAAAATGTTTTATTCAAATATTAGGAGTTCAAATAATTGATTAGGATCTTTTCAACACAATTATAATGCGAAACCTCAATTTCTGTACTTTTTACTCAGTTAAAATACCAACGGGTCCATTGAAAGGCCCATTTCGACCCGCTCGTCCGAAACCTCTACAAAAAGTACTTCAAAATAAGTTTTAATCAAATTTTAGGAGTTCAGGTAATTGATTAGGAGATTTTCAACACAATTATATTGCAAAACCTCAATTTTTGTACTTTTTACTCAATTTAATTCCAACGGGTCCATTGAAAGGCCCATTTAGACCTGCTTGTCCGAAACCTCTACAAAAAAGGACCGCAAAACAAGTTTTATTCAAATTTTAGGAGTTCAAATAATTGATTAGGAGCTTTTCAACACAATTATATTGCAAAACCTCAATTTCTATACTTTTTACTCAGTTAAAATTCCAACGGGCCCATTGAAAGGCCCGTTTAGACCAGCTCCTCTGAAACCTCTACAAAAAGGACCGCAAAAATGTTTTATTCAAATATTATGAGTTCAAATAATTGATTAGAAGCTTTTCAACACAATTATATTGTGAAACCTCAATTTCTGTACTTTTTACTCAGTTAAAATACCAACGGGTGCATTGAAATGCCCATTTCGACCCGCTCGTCCGAAACCTCTACTAAAAGGACTGCAAAATAAGTTTTAATCAAATTTTAGGAGTTCTTGATTAGGAGCTTTTCAACACAATTATATTGCAAAACCTCAATTTTTGTATTTTTTACTCAATTTAATTTCAACGGATCCATTGAAAGGCCCATTTAGACTTGCTCGTCCGAAACCTTTACAAAAAAGGACCGCAAAACAAGTTTCAATCAAATTTTAAGAGTTCAAATAATTGATTAGGAGATTTTTAACACAATTATATTGCAAAAGCTCAATTTCTGTACTTTTTACACAGTTAAAATTCCAACGGGTCCATTGTAAGGCCCATTTAGACCTGCTCGTCCGAAACGTATCAAAAATGACTGCAAAAAAAGTTTTAATCAAATTTTAGGAGTTTATGTAATTGATTAGGAGCTTTACAACACAATTATATTGCAAAACCTCAATTTTATACTTTTTATTCAATTAAAATTTCAACGGGTCCATTGAAAGGCCCATTTAGATCCCCTCGTCCGAAACCTCTACAAAAAGGACCGCAAAAATGTTTTATTCGAATATTAGGAGTTCAAATAATTGATTAGGAGCTTTTCAACACATTTATATTGCAAAACCTCAATTTCTATACTTTTTACTCAGTTAAAATTCTAACAGGTCCATTGAAAGGCCCATTTAGACCTGCTCGTCCGAAACCTCGACAAAAAGGACTGCAAAATAGTTTTAATCAAATTTTAGGAGTTCAAATAATTTATCAGGAACTTTTCCACACAATTATATTGCAAAACCTCAATTTTATACTTTTTACTCAGTTAAAATTCAAACGGGCCCATTGAAAGGCCCATTTAGACCTGCTCGTCCAAACCTCTACAAAAAGGTTCGCAAAAATGTTTTATTCAAATATTAGGAATTCAAATAATTGATTCGGAGCTTATCAACACAATTATATTGCAAAACCTCAATTTCTGTACTTTTTACTCAGTTAAAATTCCAACGGGTCCATTGAAAGGCCCATTTAGACCAGCTCGTCCGAAACCTCAACAAAAAGGACCACAAAAAATGTATTATTCAAATATTAGGAGTTCAAATAATTGATTAGGAGCTTTTCAACACAATTATATTGCGAAACCTCAATTTCTGTACTTTTTACTCAGTTAAAATTCCAACGGGTCCATTGAAAGGCCCATTTAGACCTGCTCGTCTAAAACCTCTACAAAAAGGACCGCAAAAATGTTTTATTCAAATATTAGGAGTTCAAATAATTGATTAGGAGCTTTTCAACACATTTATACTGCAAAACCTCAATTTCTATACTTTTTACTCAGTTAAAATTCCAACGGGTCTATTGAAAGGCCCATTTAGACCTGCTCGTCCGAAAGCTCTACAAAAAGGACCGGAAAAATGTTTTATTCAAATATTAGGAGTTCAAATAATTGATTAGGAGCTTTTCAACACAATTATATTGCGAAACCTTAATTTCTGTACTTTTTACTCAGTTAAAATACCAACGGCTCCATTGAAAGGCCAATTTAGACCCGCTCGTCTGAAACCTCTACAAAAAGGACCGCAAAAATGTTTTATTCAAATATTAGGAGTTCAAATAATTGATTAGGAGCTTTTCAACACATTTATATTGCAAAAACTCAATTTATGTACTTTTTACTCAGTTAAAATTCTAACGGGTCCATTGAAAGGCCCATTTAGACCTGCTCGTCCGAAACCTCGACAAAAAGGACTGCAAAATAGTTTTAATCAAATTTTAGGAGTTCAAATAATTTATTAGGAACTTTTCAAAACATATATCTTGAAAAACCTCAATTTTAAACTTTTTACTCAGTTAAAATTCAAACGGGCCCATTGAAAGGCCCATTTAGACCTGCTCGTCCGAAACCTTTACAATAAGGTTCGCAAAAATGTTTTATTCAAATATTAGGAGTTAAAATAATTGATTAGGAGCTTTTCAACACAATTATATTGCAAAACCTCAATTTCTGTACTTTTAACTCAGTTAAAATTCCAACGGCTCCATTGAAAGGCCCATTTAGACCTGCTCGTCCGAAACCTCTACAAAAAGGACCGCAAAAATGTTTTATTCAAATATTAGGAGTTCAAATAATTGATTAGGATCTTTTCAACACAATTATAATGCGAAACCTCAATTTCTATACTTTTTACTCAGTTAAAATTCCAACGGGTCTATTGAAAGGCCCATTTAGACCTGCTCGTCCGAAACCTCTACAAAAAGGACCGCAAAACAAGTTTTAATCAAATTTTAGGAGTTCAAATAAATTATTAGGAGGTTTTCAACACAAATGTATTGCAAAACCTCAATTTCTATACTTTTTACTCAGTTAAAATTCCAATGGGTCCATTGTAAGGCCAATTTCGACCCGCTCGTCCGAAACCTCTACATTAAGGACTGCAAAAAAAAAGTTTTAATCAAATTTTAGGAGTTTATGTAATAGATTAGGAGCTTTTCAACACAATTATATTGCAAAACCTCAATTTCTATACTTTTTACTCAGTTAAAATTCTAACAGGTGCACTGAAAGGCCCATTTAGACCTGCTCGTCTGAAACCTCGACAAAAAGGACCGCAAAATAGTTTTAATCAAATTTTAGGGGTTCAAATAATTGATTAGGAACTTTTCAACACAATTATATTGAAAAACCTCAATTTTATACTTTTTACTCAGTTAAAATTCCAACGGGCCCATTGAAAGGCCCATTTAGACCTGCTCGTCCGAAACCTCTACATAAAGGACCGCAAAAATGTTTTATTCAAATATTAGGAGTTCAAATAGTTGATTAGGAGCTTTTCAACACAATTATATTACAAAACCTAAATTTATGTACTTTTTACTCAGTTAAAATTCCAACGGGTCCATTGAAAGGCTCATTTAAACCTGCTTGTCCGAAACCTCTACAAAAAGGACAACAAAAAATGTATTATTCAAATATTAGGAGTTAAAATAATTGATTAGGAGCTTTTCAACACAATTATATTGTGAAACCTCATTTTCTTTACTTTTTACTCAGTTAAAATTCAAACGGGCCCATTGAAAGGCCCATTTCGACCTGCTCGTCCGAAATCTCTACAAAAAGGTTCGCAAAAATGTTTTATTCAAATATTAGGAGTTCAAATAATTAATTAGGAGCTTTTCAACACAATTATATTGCAAAACCTCAATTTCTGTACTTTTTACGCAGTTAAAATTCCAACGAGTCCATTGAAAGGCCCATTTAGACCTGCTCGTCTAAAACCTCTACAAAAAGGACCGCAAAAATGTTTTATTCAAATATTATGAGTTCAAATAATTGATTAGGAGCTTTTCAACACAATTATATTGAAAAACCTCAATTTTATACTTTTTACTCAGTTAAAATTCCAATGGGTCCATTGTAAGGCCCATTTCGACCCGCTCGTCCGAAACCTCTACATTAAGGACTGCAAAAAAAGTTTTAATCAAATCTTAGGAGTTTATGTAATAGATTAGGAGCTTTTCAACACAATTATATTGCAAAACCTCAGTTTCTATACTTTTTACTCAGTTAAAATTCTAACGGGTGCATTGAAAGGCCCATTTAGACCTGCTCGTCCGAAACCTCGACAAAAAGGACCGCAAAATAGTTTTAATCAAATTTTAGGAGTTCAAATAATTGATTAGGAACTTTTCAACACAATTATATATAAAAACCTCAATTTTATACTTTTTACTCAGTTTAAATTCCAACAAGCCCATTGAAAGGCCCATTTAGACCTGCTCGTCCGAAACCTCTACAAAAAGGACCGCAAAAATGTTTTATTCAAATATTAGGAGTTCAAATTATTGATTAGGAGCTTTTCAACACAATTATATTGCAAAACCTAAATTTCTGTACTTTTTACGCAGTTAAAATTCTAACGGGTGTATTGAAAGGCCCATTTAGACCTGCTCGTCCGAAACCTCAGTTTCTATACTTTTTACTCAGTTAAAATTCTAACGGGTGCATTGAAAGGCCCATTTAGACCTGCTCGTCCGAAACCTCGACAAAAAGGACCGCAAAATAGTTTTAATCAAATTTTAGGAGTTCAAATAATTGATTAGGAACTTTTCAACACAATTATATTGAAAAACCTCAATTTTATACTTTTTACTCATTTAAAATTCAAACGGGCCCATTAACAGGCCCATTTCGACCTGCTCGTCCGAAATCTCTACAAAAAGGACCGCAAAAATGTTTTATTCAAATATTAGGAGTTCAAATTATTGATTAGGAGCTTTTCAACACAATTATATTGCAAAACCTAAATTTCTGTACTTTTTACTCAGTTAAAATTCCAACGGGTCCATTGAAAGGCCTATTTAGACCTGCTCGTCCGGAACCTCTACAAAAAGGACCGCAAATCAAGTTTTAATCAAATTTTAGGAGTTCAAATAATTGATTAGGAGCTTTTCAACACAAATGTATTGCAAAAACTCAATTTCTGTACTTTTTACTCAGTTAAAATTCCAACGGGTCCATTGTAAGGCCCATTTCGACCCGCTCGTCCGAAACCTCTACATTAAGGACTGCAAAAAAAGTTTTAATCAAATTTTAGGAGTTTATGTAATAGATTAGGAGCTTTTCAACACAATTATATTGCAAAACCTCAGTTTCTATACTTTTTACTCAGTTAAAATTCCAACGGGTCCATTGAAAGGCCCATTTCGACCCGCTCGTCCGAAACATCTACAAAAAGGACTGCAAAACAAGTTTTAATCAAATTTTAGGAGTTTATGTAATTGATTAGGAGCTTTTCAACACAATTAACTCAATTTAATTCCAATGGGTCCATTGAAAGGCCCATTTAGACCTGCTCGTCCGAAACTTCTACAAAAAAGGACCGCAAAACAAGTTTTAATCAAATTTTAGGAGTTCAAATAATTGATTAGGAGCTTTTCAACACAATTATATTGCAAAAGCTCAATTTCTGTACTTTTTACTCAGTTAAAATTCCATCGGGTCCATTGTAAGGCCCATTTAGACCTGCTCGTCCGAAACGTATCAAAAAGGACTGTAAAAAAAGTTTTAATCAAATTTTAGGAGTTCGTGTAATTGATTAGGAGATTTTCAACACAATTATATTGCAAAACCTCAATTTTGTACTTTTTACTCAGTTAAAATTTCAACGGGTCCATTGAAAGGCCAATTTAGACCCTCTCGTCTGAAACCTCTACAAAAAGGACCGCAAAAATGTTTTATTCAAATATTAGGAGTTCAAATAATTGATTAGGAGCTTTTCAACACATTTATATTGCAAAACCTCAATTTATGTACTTTTTACTCAGTTAAAATTCTAACGGGTCCATTGAAAGGCCCATTTAGACCTGCTCGTCCGAAACCTCGACAAAAAGGACTGCAAAATAGTTTTAATCAAATTTTAGGAGTTCAAATAATTTATTAGGAACTTTTCAAAACATATATATTGAAAAACCTCAATTTTAAACTTTTTACTCAGTTAAAATTCAAACGGGCCCATTGAAAGTCCCATTTAGACCTGCTCGTCCGAAACCTTTACAATAAGGTTCGCAAAAATGTTTTATTCAAATATTAGGAGTTCAAATAATTGATTAGGAGCTTTTCAACACAATTATATTGCAAAACCTCAATTTCTGTACTTTTAACCCAGTTAAAATTCCAACGGGTCCATTGAAAGGCCCATTTAGACCTGCTCGTCCGAAACCTCTACAAAAAGGACCGCAAAAATGTTTTATTCAAATATTAGGAGTTCAAATAATTGATTAGGATCTTTTCAACACAATTATAATGCGAAACCTCAATTTCTGTACTTTTTACTCAGTTAAAATACCAACGGGTCCATTGAAAGGCCCATTTCGACCCGCTCGTCTGAAACCTCTACAAAAAGGACTGCAAAATAAGTTTTAATCAAATTTTCGGAGTTCATGTAATTGATTAGGATATTTTCAACACAATTATATTGCAAAACCTCAATTTTTGTACTTTTTACTCAATTTAATTCCAACGGGTCCATTGAAAGGCCCATTTAGACCTGCTTGTCCGAAACCTCTACAAAAAAGGACCGCAAAACAAGTTTTAATCAAATTTTAGGAGTTCAAATAATTGATTAGGAGCTTTTCAACACAATTATATTGCAAAACCTCAATTTCTGTACTTTTTACTCAGTTAAAATTCCAACGGGTCCATTGAAAGGCCCATTTAGACCTGCTCGTCTTAAACTTCTACAAAAAGGACCGCAAAAATGTTTTATTCAAATATTAGGAGTTCAAATAATTGATTAGGAGCTTTTCAACACAATTATATTGCGAAACCTCAATTTCTGTACTTTTTACTCAGTTAAAATACCAACGGGTCCATTGAAAGGCCAATTTAGACCCGCTCGTCTGAAACCTCTACAAAAAGGACCGCAAAAATGTTTTATTCAAATATTAGGAGTTCAAATAATTGATTAGGAGCTTTTCAACACATTTATATTGCAAAAACTCAATTTATGTACTTTTTACTCAGTTAAAATTCTAACGGGTCCATTAAAAGGCCCATTTAGACCTGCTCGTCCGAAACCTCGACAAAAAGGACTGCAAAATAGTTTTAATCAAATTTTAGGAGTTCAAATAATTTATTAGGAACTTTTCAAAACATATATATTGAAAAACCTCAATTTTAAACTTTTTACTCAGTTAAAATTCAAACGGGCCCATTGAAAGGCCCATTTAAACCTGCTCGTCCGAAACCTTTACAATAAGGTTCGCAAAAATGTTTTATTCAAATATTAGGAGTTAAAATAATTGATTAGGAGCTTTTCAACACAATTATATTGCAAAACCTCAATTTCTGTACTTTTAACTTAGTTAAAATTCCAACGGGTCCATTGAAAGGCCCATTTAGACCTGCTCGTCCGAAACCTCTACAAAAAGGACCGCAAAAATGTTTTATTCAAATATTAGGAGTTCAAATAATTGATTAGGATCTTTTCAACACAATTATAATGCGAAACCTCAATTTCTATACTTTTTACTCAGTTAAAATACCAACGGGTCCATTGAAAGGCCCATTTCGACCCGCTCGTCCGAAACCTCTACAAAAAGTACTGCAAAATAAGTTTTAATCAAATTTTAGAGTTCATGTAATTGATTAGGAGATTTTCAACACAATTATATTGCAAAACCTCAATTTTTGTACTTTTTACTCAATTTAATTCCAACGGGTCCATTGAAAGGCCCATTTAGACCTGCTTGTCCGAAACCTCTACAAAAAAGGACCGCAAAACAAGTTTTAATCAAATTTTAGGAGTTCAAATAATTGATTAGGAGCTTTTCAACACATTTATATTGCAAAACCTCAATTTCTATACTTTTTACTCAGTTAAAATTCCAACGGGCCCATTGAAAGGCCCGTTTAGACCAGCTCCTCTGAAACCTCTACAAAAAGGACCGCAAAAATATTTTATTCAAATATTAGGAGTTCAAATAATTGATTAGGAGCTTTTCAACACATTTATACTGCAAAACCTCAATTTCTATACTTTTTACTCAGTTAAAATTCCAACGGGTCCATTGAAAGGCCCATTTAGACCTGCTCGTCCGAAACCTCTACAAAAAGGACCGCAAAACAAGTTTTAATCAAATTTTAGGAGTTCAAATAATTGTTTAGGAGCTTTTCAACACAAATATATTGCAAAAACTCAATTTCTGTACTTTTTACTCAGTTAAAATTCCAACGGGTCCATTGTAAGGCCCATTTCGACCCGCTCGTCCGAAACCTCTACATTAAGGACTGCAAAAAAAAAGTTTTAATCAAATTTTAGGAGTTTATGTAATAGATTAGGAGCTTTTCAACACAATTATATTGCAAAACCTCAATTTCTATACTTTTTACTCAGTTAAAATTCTAACAGGTGCACTGAAAGGCCCATTTAGACCTGCTCGTCCAAAACCTCGACAAAAAGGACCGCAAAATAGTTTTAATCAAATTTTAGGGGTTCAAATAATTGATTAGGAACTTTTCAACACAATTATATTGAAAAACCTCAATTTTATACTTTTTACTCAGTTAAAATTCCAACGGGCCCATTGAAAGGCCCATTTAGACCTGCTCGTCCGAAACCTCTACAAAAAGGACCACAAAAATGTTTTATTCAAATATTAGGAGTTCAAATAGTTGATTAGGAGCTTTTCAACACAATTATATTACAAAACATAAATTTCTGTACTTTTTACTCAGTTAAAATTCCAACGGGTCCATTGAAAGGCTCATTTAAACCTTGTAACGCCCCGGTTTTGGGCTTAGAAGTCTTGGGCGTTGACCGGTCGGTCAAAGTGCTGTTCGAATCGTAAGAGGTTAAATTAGGAAAGCCTAGTTCGGGTTGCATTAAAAATATGGAAAATGTTCTAAAATCATCTTTTAATATAATTAAGTGAACTGTGAAATCAATTTTGGAAAATGAGTTTTGGAAGGGTGACATTTTGGCTAGTGACCAAAATGTAATTTTCGCAAGTTTGGTGGCTGTTTTATAAAGGGTTGAAACTTTGAATCTTTAAGGAGCTATTTACCCAAAGGGAGTTTCTCCAGATTTTTCAAAGATATTTTGAGTTATAATTCTGATTTTAAAGATATTAAAAAGGAGGGAAAAGCTCATTTGGCTATTTTCTCAACTAACTTCTCTATTTTCTTTCTCTCTTTTTCTCTCAACCCAAACACTCCATTTCCAGAGATTTGTTTCTGATTTTCTCACCTAAATTCCTCCTTTCAACTCTCATTTGATTCCTAATCATTGTATCTTCAAAACTTCTTCAATTGCTATTTGTTTCAACAAGGTTTTTGATTCCAAAAAGAGGAGAAACTCAAGTTTGGAGGTAAGAACGTCCTTCTCCTCTAAACTATCAGTTCTTTTCTGAAATTCCTAAGTTTTCAATCCTAAATTGATGTTTAATTAAAGGTTTTAAAGTGTTGAAATGGATCTTGGCTTATTATGCAAGATTTTGATGATTTTTGATGATTTTCGTTAGATCTGAGTAATCTGTGATTTGAGAGGTGTTTTTGATGTTAAATGATCTCTAAATTGATAAGGAAATGAGTCTTGATTGATGCAACCCCGGATAGGTTGAGTTTCCTAAGTTTAGCTTGTGTTTCAAGGTAGTTTTTGTGGTGATCTTGTGGATCTGATGTTGCTGGAGGTATAAGGATGTTAATAGGTGGTTTTTAGATGTTATGTGATGTTAATGGAAGTGTGGTTTTGCTGGTTTATGGCTGGGCTTTGTTTAGAAGTGGTTTGGATGCATTTTCGGTTGTGTTTGGTGGCCGAAAATGGAGGTTGTGTGAAAGCAGCGAGTTTAGGTGCTTTCATTGAAGCAATTAATGCATGATGATGCATTAATCCTCTGCTTTGATGTGTTGAAACAGGGGAGGCATCCTTGGATCCAAGAGTTGTTGATTCAGAGGCTTGATTTGGTGCTTTGGCTTGAAGCAAAGTGGAAATCGGTGAGTGAAAATGGTTTTCGGCTTTGAAACCAAGGTTTTGGGGGCTTAGTCTAAGTCTAAACAACTTTGCTAAGCTCAAGTGTAAGTTTTCGGATTTTACTCTCTAGTGGTGGCCATGATTTTGTTGTGATGCAAAATGGTGAAATGCATGTTTTAATTACTGTTTTGAAAGCATGTTTTAGCATGGTATTTGCTGATGTTTTAAGCCATATGTTGAAGGTAACTCTAGGTAGGAGTTCCTTGATTTTATACATTGAAGTAATGTGGTTTGATGCTTTGAAATGCATGATGAAAATGGCTTGGTTTAATGCTTTAAAACAGTGGATTATATGATGAAAAAGATGTATATTGGCAAGTGATGTTTTGAAAATGTTAAGGTCACTAAGGTGGTTAAAAGTCCTTGAGTGAGCCTTGTTACTTAAGAACATCAAGGTGGTTAAAAGTCCTTGGATGGTTCTTGTTGCGGACACTAAGGTGGTTAAAAGTCCTTAGGTGATCCTTTCCATGGTGTTTAAAAGTCCATGGGGCCAAGGTGTTTAAAAGTCCTTGGGGCCAAGGTGTTTAAAAGTCCTTGGGGTGATTCAAGCATTGGACACAAAGGTGGTTAAAAGTCCTTGTGTGGTCCTTATTCATGGTGTTTAAAAGTCCATGGCCAAGGTGTTTAAAAGTCCTTGGGGCCAAGGTGTTTAAAAGTCCTTGGGAAAGTTGTTGAACTTGTTTTAATAAATGAAATGTATCACTTGAGCCAATATGACATGTTATGAATATTGTGAAGCATGAGATGCTTGTTTTAATGTTTATTTTGAAGCATGGAATTGCTTGTTTAAAAGTATGCTTTTGAGTATGTGCAAAGGTTGGTTATAAGCATGTTTTGTAAATGTTTTTAATTGCATTATTGAATGGTTTTTAAAGAGCACTCCTCACTAAGCTTTTGCTTACGCTCTCTCGTTTTCTTAATTCAATAATGCAGAGCACTAGAGTATCTTGAAGGGCAGCAAGAAGGGCAAGAGTTCAAGTACAAGTAGAGCTCAATGTATGGAAGGTTTTTGTTAAACATTTTAGCTTTTGGATGATTTGGCAATGGGGGACCAATGTGTATGTTTTGGGAGGTGTTTGGAACTCCCTAAGTATGTTGAATGTTGATTTGAATGCTGGTTTTTGGATTGGATCCTTATATGCTTGTTTTTAAAGTTAATGCTTGAATAGCTAGCTTGTGTAGGAAGCATGCCTATAGAATTGGGGCTTTTTGCATGAGATGTTGTTTTGATGAATTGATGATGGAAATATGTCCTATATATGTTGAATTGCATGCTGGTAAAGTTTGGTAGCATTTGGAGCATGTTCGGGTGATCAATTGCATGTTTTGGTATGCTAGATTGCTGAAATTTGTGCAGGCGTTTCGGAACAGTGAGTACCGTTTCGGAACGGGTGCCTGGAATGAACCCAGGGGTCCGAAACGGTATGCACCGTTTCGAAACGGTTTGGTCTCTGCCAGACCCCCGTTGCGGAACTGGTATCGGAACGGCCCGTGTTTCGGAACAGGGTCAACCTGTTTCGGAACGGTCGACCGTTGGGGGTTGACATGGGCAGTTATATGTTTTGAAATGTTTGCGTTTTGGTCCTGAATCTTGTTTGTGCAATTGTATGAGTTTGAGAAGTCCTTTTGAGCTGAAATTTCACAGAGAAGCATGAAACCTGACTAATTTCAAGTTGGTAGGATTAATTTGGGTTAAGTCCTTTAATTTATCAGAAATTACAATATGGTCCCTAAAGTTGTAATTTGTTCAATTGGGTCCCTGTTTGATCTCTGATGTTTGTGATCTTTGAGTATGTTGTTTGTGTGATCACAATTAGGGTTAATGTGCATCTAGATAAGATTAAAAAGAAAAAAAAAGGGTCGTTAATCAAGGTTGACTTTCGGGTTGACTTTGGTTTTCCCCGTGTGACTTTGTTTTATTTGTATTGTTATGCATGGTAAAAGTATGGCACCACGTAGAGAGTTAAGGAGTAGCGTGAGAGCTACGACCCCGGATGGGAATGATGAGAATGCGGGTAGTGCTGTGTTACCTCCTCCTCCACCTGGTGGTGGTGGTGCTGAGGGAGGGAGAGCTGGAGCTGAAGCAGCTGGTGCTAGAGCTGCAGGACCTGAGGTTGGTCAGGGGCAAGCTATGCCTGATATGACGTTGCTGGTACAAGCTATTGCGGGTGCTTTTCGAGCAGCGGTAGCTGGAGCTCAAGGAGCTGGGCATCAGGGAGATGCCGGAGCTAGACTACCCTTAGAGCGTCTGCGCAATCTTGGTGGGACTGAGTTTAGGGGTATGTCTGCTGAGAGATCGGAAGCTTGGCTAGAAAGTACCAAGCGTATCTTGGGACAGATGAGCTGCACTGATGTGCAAAAGTTGGGATGTGTTGTGTCTTTGCTGCAAGGCGATGCTTATACGTGGTGGACGACCACAATCTCTGGAATGGCTGAAGCTGACATCACTTGGACATTCTTTCAGAATGCGTTCAAGAGGAGATATCTGGGAGTGAGATATCTGGATGAGAAAAAGCGTGAATTCATGACTCTGACCCAAGGGAGCATGAGTGTGGCTGAGTATGAGGTGCAGTTTGTGCGACTCAGTCAGTATGCACCGGAGCTGATTCCTGATGAGCGGGAGAGGTGCGAGAGGTTTCGTTATGGTCTCATAACGGAGGTAAAGATGTATGTGCTGGCCACTGAGTATGATGATTTTGATGTGTTAGTGGGTCGGGCAAAGGACATTGAGATGAATTTGAGTTTGTCTGCGAAAGGTGCTGGAGCAAGTTCTGGGAAGAGAGCTACTGAGTATAGTTCCGGAGGTGGACGGAACAAGAGGGGACGTGATCAGAGGTATCAATCCTCAGCTAAGAGAGGTGGAGGTGCACCTGCTAGGGGTGGCAATGCTAGAGCTGACCCTAGTGCTTGTTGGATCTGTGGTTCGTGTGGTCACTTGAAGCGTGACTGTCCTCGTGCTGTGAGGGAGGTGCAAGCTCCTGTTGCGGCAGCTGGTTATGAATGCTGGAATTGTGGTTCTGCTGACCACTTGAGGCGAGATTGTCCGAGGATGGCTGGTGGCCAAGAGCGTGCTCCTGTTGTTGCTGCACCGCAGAGAGGTCGTGGGCGCGGCCGTGGTAATTTTCAGAGACGAGAGGAAGGTGGTCGTGGAGTAGCCCATGTTGTGGCTATTCAGCCTGAGGGTGGAGGCCAGGCGAGAGTGTATGCTCAGCGCGAGGGAAGGAATGATGCAGATGTGATTGCAGGTACCTTTACTTTGCAATCCTTGTCATTGCTTTCTTTGATTGATTCTGGATCTACGCATTCATACATTTTGCGTGAGCATGCTGAATTGCTTGGTTTGCCTGTTGAGTCTTTGGATGTTGGTGTTCGTGTCACTAGTTCTTTTGGTGAAACTGTTGTGACTCGTAAGCTTTATAGAAGGTGTCCTTTGGTTGTTCAAGAGCATGTCTTTCATGTTGATCTTATGGAGTTGCCCTTTTATGGTTTTGATGTGATCCTTGGTATGGATTGGCTTGCTGAGCATCGTGCTGTTGTGGATTGTGAGAATAAGCGGGTTTCGCTTAAGCTTGCGGATGATTATGAAGTGGTGGTGGTTGGTGAGAATGTGAAGTTTCTTGCCAATGTTGTTTCTACCTTGGAGGCGAGCAGGATGCTGAGGCAGGGTTGTGAAGCTTATCTGGCTTTTGTGATGAATCCTAGCTCGAAGGAGTTGAGGGTGCAAGATATCAGGGTTGTGAAGGAGTTTCCTGGTGTTTTTCCTGAGGAGTTGCCTGGTTTACCTCCTAATCGCGAGGTGGAGTTTGGAATTGAGCTGTATGAGAATACAACTCCTGTGTCCATTACTCCCTATAGAATGGCACCTAAGGAGCTAAAGGAGCTGAAGACGCAGTTGCAAGAGCTGCTTGATCGTGGTTTCATCCGACCGAGTGTGTCACCTTGGGGAGCACCGGTCTTGTTTGTGAAGAAGAAAGATGGCACTATGAGGATGTGCATTGATTACCGTCAGCTGAACAAGTTGACTATCAAGAATCGGTATCCTTTGCCGAGGATTGATGATCTCTTTGATCAATTTCGGGGAGCTGCTGTGTTCTCTAAGATTGACTTGAGGTCAGGGTATTATCAGTTGAAGGTGAAGGATGTGGATGTGCCTAAGACAGCTTTCAGGACAAGGTATGGGCATTATGAGTTCCTTGTGATGCCGTTTGGTTTGACAAATGCTCCTGCTGCTTTCATGGACATGATGAATCGTGTGTTTCATGAATACCTGGACAAGTTCGTTGTGGTGTTCATTGATGATATCCTCGTGTACTCGCGTACTGAGGAGGAGCATGAAGAGCATTTGAGGATTGTGCTGCAAGCTTTGTTGGAGAATCAGCTTTATGCTAAGCTGAGCAAGTGTGAGTTTTGGCTTAGGGAGGTGGTGTTTCTTGGGCATGTGGTCTCAACTGAGGGGATTCGTGTGGATCCTCAGAAGATTGAAGCGGTGATGAACTGGAAAGTTCCTAAGTCTGTTCATGAGGTCCGTAGTTTCCTTGGTTTGGCAGGATACTACCGAAGGTTTGTGGATGGTTTTTCCAAGATTGCTGCTCCTTTGACGAAGTTGTTGCAGAAAGATGTTAAGTATGAGTGGACGGAAGCGAGACAGCAGGCTTTTGAGAAGCTGAAGATGGCTTTGACTCAAGCTCCTATCTTGATTCAGCCTGAATCAGGGAAAGAGTTTGTGGTCTACAGTGATGCATCCTATGTTGGTTTGGGGTGTGTGCTGATGCAAGAGGGTAAGGTTGTGGCTTATGCGTCGCGGCAGTTGAAGGTGCATGAGCGCAATTATCCTACGCATGATATTGAGCTGGCTGCAGTGGTTTTTGCTCTGAAGATCTGGAGGCATTATCTGTATGGTGAGAAGTGTATGGTGTACACGGATTACAAGAGTTTGAGGTATCTGATGTCTCAGAAGGAGTTGAATCTTAGGCAGCGGCGTTGGTTGGAGTTGCTCAAGGATTATGATCTGACGATAGAGTATCATCTTGGAAAGGCTAATGTTGTTGCGGATGCCTTGAGTAGGAAGGTAGCTGTTGAGCTGAGAGCTATGTTTGCTAGCTTGAGTATATCGCGGGATGGTGGTCTTGTTGCTGAGTTGCAGGTGAAACCATCTTTGGTACAGTTGATCAAGGATAAGCAGTTGTTGGATGATTCCTTGGTGTCTCATGTTCAGGATATCGCGGAGGGTAGACCTTCGGATTTCTGCTTTAATGAGGATGGAGTGTTGTGTTTTGGGAGTCGAATAGTAGTGCCTGCTGATGTTGAGTTGAGGCGTGCTATTCTGACTGAAGGTCATAGTAGTCCTTTTGCTATGCACCCTGGTAGTACTAAGATGTATCGTGATCTTCGTGATGAGTACTATTGGGTGGGTTTGAAGAAGGATGTTGCAGAGTTTGTGAGCAAGTGTTTGGTGTGTCAGCGAGTTAAGGCTGAACATCAGGTTCCTTCTGGTTTGTTGCAACCGTTGAAAATCCCTGAATGGAAGTGGGAGAGGGTTACCATGGATTTCGTATCTGGTTTACCTTTGTCTCCATCGAAGAAGAATTCTGTTTGGGTGATTGTGGATCGCCTGACGAAGTGTGCGCATTTCTTGCCTGTGCATACTACGTTTTCTTTGGATAAGCTGGCAGAGCTGTACATTGCTGAGATTGTGAGGCTGCATGGTGTGCCTAAGTCGATCGTGTCGGATAGGGATCTAAGGTTCATATCGCGTTTCTGGCAGTGTTTGCATCAAGCTTTGGGTACAAGGTTGCATTTCAGTACATCCTATCATCCTCAGTCGGATGGTTAGTCTGAGCGAGTTATTCAGATTTTGGAGGATATGTTGAGATGCTGCGTGATTGAGTTCCAAGGTTCTTGGGAGAAGCATCTGCCTTTGGTTGAGTTCGCTTATAACAATAGTTATCAGGCGAGTATACAGATGGCACCTTATGAGGCTCTGTATGGGAGGAAGTGTAGGACTCCTCTTTGTTGGGCTGAAACTGGTCAAAAGTTGGTTTCGATGCCGGCTTTGTTGAAAGGGACCACCGAGAAGGTGAAGCACATTTGTGAGCGGTTGAAGGCTGCTTCTGACCGGCAGAAATCTTACGCGGATTTGAAGCGTAAGGAGATAGAGTATGCGGTGGGTGATCGTGTGTTTTTGAAGGTTTCGCCTTGGAAGAAGGTGATGAGGTTTGGTCGGAAGGGTAAGTTGAGCCCTAGATACATTGGACCGTATGAGGTTGTTGAGCGTGTGGGTCCTGTCGCGTATCGGTTGAGATTACCTCAGGAGCTGGAGAAGATTCATGATGTGTTCCATGTTTCTATGCTCCGGAAGTATAGATCTGATCCTTCGCATGTGATGCCTGTGGAGGAGGTGGAATTGAATCCGGATTTGACCTATGATGAGGAACCGGTGAGGGTTCTGGATTCAGATAGCAAGGTTCTTCGTGGCAAGACCATTGAGTTGGTGAAGGTGCTGTGGAAGCATCGAGGTGTTGAGGAAGCCACGTGGGAGCGGAAGGAAGACATGTTGAAGCAGTTTCCTTATCTCTTTCCTTCAGGTAAATTTCGAGGACGAAATTTCTTAAGGGGGGAGAGTTGTAACGCCCCAGTTTTGGGCTTAGAAGTCTTGGGCGTTGACCGGTCGGTCAAAGTGTTGTTCGAATCGTAAGAGGTTAAATTAGGAAAGCCTAGTTCGGGTTGCATTAAAAATATGGAAAATGTTCTAAAATCATCTTTTAATATAATTAAGTGAACTGTGAAATCAATTTTGGAAAATGAGTTTTGGAAGGGTGACATTTTGGCTAGTGACCAAAATGTAATTTTCGCAAGTTTGGTGGCTGTTTTATAAAGGGTTGAAACTTTGAATCTTTAAGGAGCTATTTACCCAAAGGGAGTTTCTCCAGATTTTTCTAAGATATTTTGAGTTATAATTCTGATTTTAAAGATATTAAAAAGGAGGGAAAAGCTCATTTGGCTATTTTCTCAACTAACTTCTCTATTTTCTTTCTCTCTTTTTCTCTCAACCCAAACACTCCATTTCCAGAGATTTGTTTCTGATTTTCTCACCTAAATTCCTCCTTTCAACTCTCATTTGATTCCTAATCATTGTATCTTCAAAACCTCTTCAATTGCTATTTGTTTCAACAAGGTTTTTGATTCCAAAAAGAGGAGAAACTCAAGTTTGGAGGTAAGAACGTCCTTCTCCTCTAAACTATCAGTTCTTTACTGAAATTCCTAAGTTTTCAATCCTAAATTGATGTTTAATTAAAGGTTTTAAAGTGTTGAAATGGATCTTGGCTTATTATGCAAGATTTTGATGATTTTTGATGATTTTCGTTAGATCTGAGTAATCTGTGATTTGAGAGGTGTTTTTGATGTTAAATGATCTCTAAATTGATAAGGAAACGAGTCTTGATTGATGCAATCCCGGATAGGTTGAGTTTCCTAAGTTTAGCTTGTGTTTCAAGGTAGTTTTTGTGGTGATCTTGTGGATCTGATGTTGCTGGAGGTATAAGGATGTTAATAGGTGGTTTTTAGATGTTATGTGATGTTAATGGAAGTGTGGTTTTGCTGGTTTATGGCTGGGCTTTGTTTAGAAGTGGTTTGGATGCATTTTCGGTTGTGTTTGGTGGCCGAAAATGGAGGTTGTGTGAAAGCAGCGAGTTTAGGTGCTTTCATTGAAGCAATTAATGCATGATGATGCATTAATCCTCTGCTTTGATGTGTTGAAACAGGGGAGGCATCCTTGGATCCAAGAGTTGTTGATTCGGAGGCTTGATTTGGTGCTTTGGCTTGAAGCAAAGTGGAAATCGGTGAGTGAAAATGGTTTTCGGCTTTGAAACCAAGGTTTTGGGGGCTTAGTCTAAGTCTAAACAACTTTGCTAAGCTCAAGTGTAAGTTTTCGGATTTTACTCTCTAGTGGTGGCCATGATTTTGTTGTGATGCAAAATGGTGAAATGCATGTTTTAATTACTGTTTTGAAAGCATGTTTTAGCATGGTATTTGCTGATGTTTTAAGCTATATGTTGAAGGTAACTCTAGGTAGGAGTTCCTTGATTTTATACATTGAAATAATGTGGTTTGATGCTTTGAAATGCATGATGAAAATGGCTTGGTTTAATGCTTTAAAACAGTGGATTATATGATGAAAAAGATGTATATTGGCAAGTGATGTTTTGAAAATGTTAAGGTCACTAAGGTGGTTAAAAGTCCTTGAGTGAGCCTTGTTACTTAAGAACATCAAGGTGGTTAAAAGTCCTTGGATGGTTCTTGTTGCGGACACTAAGGTGGTTAAAAGTCCTTAGGTGATCCTTTACATGGTGTTTAAAAGTCCATGGGGCCAAGGTGTTTAAAAGTCCTTGGGGCCAAGGTGTTTAAAAGTCCTTGGGGTGATTCAAGCATTGGACACAAAGGTGGTTAAAAGTCCTTGTGTGGTCCTTATTCATGGTGTTTAAAAGTCCATGGCCAAGGTGTTTAAAAGTCCTTGGGGCCAAGGTGTTTAAAAGTCCTTGGGAAAGTTGTTGAACTTGTTTTAATAAATGAAATGTATCACTTGAGCCAATATGACATGTTATGAATATTGTGAAGCATGAGATGCTTGTTTTAATGTTTATTTTGAAGCATGGAATTGCTTGTTTAAAAGTATGCTTTTGAGTATGTGCAAAGGTTGGTTATAAGCATGTTTTGTAAATGTTTTTAATTGCATTATTGAATGGTTTTTAAAGAGCACTCCTCACTAAGCTTTTGCTTACGCTCTCTCGTTTTCTTAATTCAATAATGCAGAGCACTAGAGTATCTTGAAGGGCAGCAAGAAGGGCAAGAGTTCAAGTACAAGTAGAGCTCAATGTATGGAAGGTTTTTGTTAAACATTTTAGCTTTTGGATGATTTGGCAATGGGGGACCAATGTGTATGTTTTGGGAGGTGTTTGGAACTCCCTAAGTATGTTGAATGTTGATTTGAATGCTGGTTTTTGGATTGGATCCTTATATGCTTGTTTTTAAAGTTAATGCTTGAATAGCTAGCTTGTGTAGGAAGCATGCCTATAGAATTGGGGCTTTTTGCATGAGATGATGTTTTGATGAATTGATGATGGAAATATGTCCTATATATGTTGAATTGCATGCTGGTAAAGTTTGGTAGCATTTGGAGCATGTTCGGGTGATCAATTGCATGTTTTGGTATGCTAGATTGCTGAAATTTGTGCAGGCGTTTCGGAACAGTGAGTACCGTTTCGGAACGGGTGCCTGGAATGAACCCAGGGGTCCGAAACGGTATGCACCGTTTCGAAACGGTTTGGTCTCTGCCAGACCCCCGTTGCGGAACTGGTATCGGAACGGCCCGTGTTTCGGAACAGGGTCAACCTGTTTCGGAACGGTCGACCGTTGGGGGCTGACATGGGCAGTTATATGTTTTGAAATGTTTGCGTTTTGGTCCTGAATCTTGTTTGTGCAATTGTATGAGTTTGAGAAGTCCTTTTGAGCTGAAATTTCACAGAGAAGCATGAAACCTGACTAATTTCAAGTTGGTAGGATTAATTTGGGTTAAGTCCTTTAATTTATCAGAAATTACAATATGGTCCCTAAAGTTGTAATTTGTTCAATTGGGTCCCTGTTTGATCTCTGATGTTTGTGATCTTTGAGTATGTTGTTTGTGTGATCACAATTAGGGTTAATGTGCATCTAGATAAGATTAAAAAGAAAAAAAAAGGGTCGTTAATCAAGGTTGACTTTCGGGTTGACTTTGGTTTTCCCCGTGTGACTTTCTTAATTCGGGTCAACCGTCTAGGCCGGGTTAAGGGGGTTACAAACCTGCTCGTCCGAAACCTCTACAAAAAGGACACCAAAAAATGTATTATTCAATTATTAGGAGTTCAAATAATTGATTAGGAGCTTTTCAACACAATTATATTGCAAAACCTCAATTTCTGTACTTTTTACTCAGTTAAAATTCTAACGGGTCCATTGAAAGGCCCATTTAGACCTGCTCGTCCGAAACCTCGACAAAAAGGACTGCAAATTAGTTTTAATCAAATTTTAGGAGTTCAAATAATTTATTAGGAACTTTTCAACACAATTATATTGCAAAAACCTCAATTTTATACTTTTTACTCAGTTAAAATTCAAACGGGCCCATTGAAAGTCCCATTTAGACCTGCTCCTCTGAAACCTCTACAAAAAGGTTCGCAAAAATGTTTTATTCAAATATTAGGAGTTCAAATAATTGATTAGGAGCTTTACAACACAATTATATTGCAAAACCTCAATTTCTGTACTTTTTACTCAGTTAAAATTCCAACGGGTCCATTGAAAGGCTCATTTAAACCTGCTCGTCCGAAACCTCTACAAAAAGGACAACAAAAAATGTATTATTCAAATATTAGGAGTTCAAATAATTGATTAGGAGCTTTTCAACACAATTATATTGTGAAACCTCATTTTCTTTACTTTTTACTCAGTTAAAATTCAAACGGGCCCATTGAAAGGCCCATTTCGACCTGCTCGTCCGAAATCTCTACAAAAAGGTTCGCAAAAATGTTTTATTCAAATATTAGGAGTTCAAATAATTGATTAGGAGCTTTTCAACACAATTACATTGCAAAACCTCAATTTCTGTACTTTTTACGCAGTTAAAATTCCAACGGGTCCATTGAAAGGCCCATTTAGACCTGCTCGTCTGAAACCTCTACAAAAAGGACCGCAAAAATGTTTTATTCAAATATTATGAGTTCAAATAATTGATTAGGAGCTTTTCAACACAATTATATTGAAAAACCCTCAATTTTATACTTTTTACTCAGTTAAAATTCCAATGGGTCCATTGTAAGGCCCATTTCGACCCGCTCGTCCGAAACCTCTACATTAAGGACTGCAAAAAAAGTTTTAATCAAATTTTAGGAGTTTATGTAATAGATTAGGAGCTTTTCAACACAATTATATTGCAAAACCTCACTTTCTATACTTTTTACTCAGTTAAAATTCTAACGGGTGCATTGAAAGGCCCATTTAGACCTGCTCGTCCGAAACCTCGACAAAAAGGACCGCAAAATAGTTTTAATCAAATTTTAGGAGTTCAAATAATTGATTAGGAACTTTTCAACACAATTATATTGAAAAACCTCAATTTTATACTTTTTACTCAGTTTAAATTCCAACAGGCCCATTGAAAGGCCCATTTAGACCTGCTCGTCCGAAACCTCTACAAAAAGGACCGCAAAAATGTTTTATTCAAATATTAGGAGTTCAAATTATTGATTAGGAGCTTTTCAACACAATTATATTGCAAAACCTAAATTTCTGTACTTTTTACGCAGTTAAAATTCTAACGGGTGTATTGAAAGGCCCATTTAGACCTGCTCGTCCGAAACCTCAGTTTCTATACTTTTTACTCAGTTAAAATTCTAACGGGTGCATTGAAAGGCCCATTTAGACCTGCTCGTCCGAAACCTCGACAAAAAGGACCGCAAAATAGTTTTAATCAAATTTTAGGAGTTCAAATAATTGATTAGGAACTTTTCAACACAATTATATTGAAAAACCTCAATTTTATACTTTTTACTCATTTAAAATTCAAACGGGCCCATTGACAGGCCCATTTCTACCTGCTCGTCCGAAATCTCTACAAAAAGGACCGCAAAAATGTTTTATTCAAATATTAGGAGTTCAAATTATTGATTAGAGCTTTTCAACGGAGCTTTTCAACACAATTATATTGCAAAACCTAAATTTCTGTACTTTTTACTCAGTTAAACATTCCAACGGGTCCATTGAAAGGCCCATTTAGACCTGCTCGTCCGAAACCTCTACAAAAAGGACCGCAAAACAAGTTTTAATCAAATATTAGGAGTTCAAATAATTGATTAGGAGCTTTTCAACACAAATATATTGCAAAACTCAATTTCTGTACTTTTTACTCAGTTAAAATTCCAACGGGTCATTGTAAGGCCCATTTCGACCCGCTCGTCCGAAACCTCTACATTAAGGACTGCAAAAAAAGTTTTAATCAAATTTTAGGAGTTTATGTAATAGATTAGGAGCTTTTCAACACAATTATATTGCAAAACCTCAGTTTCTATACTTTTTACTCAGTTAAAATTCTAACGGGTGCATTGAAAGGCCCATTTAGACCTGCTCGTCCAAAACCTCGACAAAAAGGACCGCAAAATAGTTTTAATCAAATTTTAGGAGTTCAAATAATTGATTAGGAACTTTTCAACACAATTATATTGAAAAACCTCAATTTTATACTTTTTACTCAGTTAAAATTCCAACGTGGGCCCATTGAAAGGCCCATTTAGAACTGCTCATCCACGAAACCTCTACAAAAAGGACCCGCAAAAATGTTTTATTCAAATATTAGGAGTTCAAATTATTGATTAGGAGCTTTTCAACACAATTATATTGCAAAACCTAAATTTCGGTACTTTTTACGCAGTTAAAATTCTAACGGGTGTATTGAAAGGCCCACTTAGACTTGCTCGTCCCGAACCTCAGTTTCTATTACTTTTTACTCAGTTAAAATTCTAACGGGTGCATTGAAAGGCCCATTTAGACCTGCTCAT